>CVMT01000002.1:4807749-4966446 GCA_000985935.1 Talaromyces islandicus | reverse complement strand
AAAAAAAAAAAAAAAAAAAAAAAAAAAAAAAAGAAAAGAGGACATAGTCGAGCATAGTGTTTAAATTACAGAAGAAATAATTCCTTAAAAAGGCATAGTACCTATATCTATGTTTCCCATGGTGTCCGCCAGGCATCCACGGCCTGGTGTTGCGAGCCATGGTTTGAAGCAGGCAGCATCTGCCATGAAAATATTTTGGTACTCATGATATCGGTGCAGTTTTGTTTCTTGTAGACTTGTATTAACTGATGCTGTTGTGTTAGAGTAGTTAGGGCTAGGAAAATGCTGGGCCAAAACTGGCTTTCGGCAATGATTTGCCCCTTGGCTTTGAATATTGATGCCTGTAGTCAATGGATGCTTGTGGAACATGAAATGTTTGTTGAATATTGTTTCTTTATTATGAAATCATTGTCCAGTCTCAAAAAAAAAAAAAAAAAAAATAGATTCAAGCAAATCATGTGGAGTCTATCCTAGGTTCACCCTCTTCCACAGCCTCATACACTCCAACATATCCGATGACATATTGTTGCTGCCAGAGCTTGCCTGGAGTACTACAGTTACTAGAGCTGACGCATAGCAGAAAGCAATCTTGTTGTCCACCAAGTGCGTAAGCTGACTACTTTGCATCCCGCCGAACTGGGCCCATAATGCCCAACGTTCTAAAATATCGGCGATGAGTTTTGCATGTGTTTGATCCAGAATCATCAAGTACAAGACTGCGTGGGCCAAGTCTCGAAGCGAATAGTATTCGGGGATAATCTTTTCTCGGATGAGGTACGCCAAATTGGCGTTTGCAATGGTGTAATTGTCGAGTCGTGGAGATTGAATCGCCTCGACGAGTCGTCGCTCCTGGTATTCTCTCTGCAACTGCATCCGATTATGGTGTTCTTGATGGAAGTGTCGGGCGTCACGAAGCATCCGAGCGCGTCGCGATTCCTCTGCCTGGGCAGGGGTCATCAGCTTTTCCATTCGCATTTCGTCGTGTTTCTCTTGCGTTCGCTGATAAATTTCCATTGAGCTATCCTGCATCTTCGGAGGTGGCGAAGCCCACGGAGGGACATCCTTGTTGTCTAGAATGTCGAGAACCACCATCACGCCACAAGGAACCGATTTACGGCGCACAAATGCAGCAACCTGATCCGGAAAAGTAAAGTTCCATAGGCCCGAATTCTGGCTTTGGCTAATTGCAGAAGCAGCGCAGACAAACCATAGGTTTCCGTTGTCTCCTCCAACTTTGGTCATGTCCCGCGTTTCGCCTGTAAGTACCCCATCACTTTCAAATAAGAGCTTTCGGACAGTTTCCCCGTCCATTTTGAAACGAACACTGTCATTAGGGGATACCGTCAGGGTGTTTTTAGCTTGTTCGATGGAACTGATGAGAGAGGTGGAGAGAATGTTTGATTCAGTGGAGGAGCCAGCGACGAGGGTATCCTCGCGGGCTAGGGCCTTGGTTTCGTTTTCTGTAAGGGAATCGGCTCGCTCCTTGGCTTTTTCGTTGGATAGCCTAGGCAAGAGCGACATTTTGGCCATCGTGTCTACCACGGCGTTGCCGAACTTGGGTTGCTCCAACCTCATCCAAAACGGAGGCAAGCTCGTGGTATCTCGGAAGTCCCAACTCGTGTGCCAATATACTTGCAAACTTAGGACACCTTCTGAGTCGTCCGGTGGTGCGATCTTTAGGACTGTTCCCGGTAGGTCGTTCGGAGGCTTCAACAGCGCGGTCGCGGTGGGCGTCCACAATCCGATCGTTTTCAACATGTGCCAGCCTTTTGGATCGGGCACAGCACCGCGATCCAGGAGAAACGAGACTAGCTCCTCAAAGTCTATCTCAGCCTGTGGCACACGCAGCTCGTCCTTGAACTGGCATCGATACAACCGTCTACCAGTGACTAAACGATTCCAGTTGAAAATCGACCAAGAACCGCCTTTCAAGGTGGTCTTGTAGGCATTCAGCTTCCAGTATTCGCCATCCGAATCGCGATCGAGGGGGGTGATGGTGCATCGCGGCAGTTCGACCTCGACAATGCCAGACATCAGACTGCTGCGCGTGATGGCAGAATCGAGCAGGCCATGGCGTTTGAGAGCACGACGAACAGAGCGCCGGGTCAGGATGGCACGAACGAACGAGTACAAGATCGGGAGCACCCCCAGGACGGCGAGCGGGACACCGATATAGGTGATGATGTCTGTCGGAGATGTCCCATTATCCATAGGTGTCTGATACTATAGAGAGCCGCAGAGCTGCTCGGTTTGGATGCAGATGCAAAAGAACGATTCCGAGGCGAGCCTCCATCTTTTCCGCTTCGTTCTCGGACACACAGGATTGATGGGCGGGCGATTCTCAGATTAGCCTGGAGACACAGCCTAACTCATAATTGCAATGGCATCAATAGCAAGCGAATCACCGCGGTCCGCAGCCGAGAACGAGACTTTGCTAGCTGGCGCCACGCTGGCGGCGGCCCCTGGGAGACGGCGAGTTCATCCGTCAAGGCTGTTCAGCAATACATATTAATGAGAAGGGAGAAGAAGAGAAAGAATTCTCCCTGCTGAAGACCGAATTAACTATTGCTTAATAAGTTCTTATTAATAAGGACAAACAGCAAGAGCGACCGGGCGACATCTCCAGATAATGCGAAGGAAGGAGCGGCCAGCCCCGCTTTTAGGCCGGCCTGAGGCAGCCGATCGTAAACTGGTCATTATTATTGATTGTTGTTATGGTTTCTCTTACGAGTCTCCCTCTTTCTTGTGGTTCCTGGTGAAAATCACGCAAATCTGCTCACTCAGGCCCTGGTCTCATCTTCCATCGTCATCATAATAAGCAATCTTATTAATTTGTCAGCTGGCTGACCTAACTTACAAGCATACGAGTCTGCTGCCGGCCATCATCTAGTCCTGCGAATCTCCGACCTGCGAGACCCTGAAATCCGCATTGATCGCAACTGCGATCGGTCTTTTTGCGACGATCCACACATAATACCGGAGGGGGGAAATTCAAGCAAAACTTAACAGACCCCAGCAATTTTTGTGTCCACCCTACGCCATGGTTTCGTCAGCCAGCGTCCCAACTCAGTACACACTCACCTGGGATGCGCGCACATCGTCCGACACTTCAGGCTCGTCGCCAGCCGCCAGCCCGCGACGTCACGAGTTTGGTCAGCCCTCCCAGCGTCGCCTGCGAGAAGCCTGCGATGGCTGTCGACATTCGCGTGTCCGATGCGGCGGTGGCCATCCTTGTTCGCGATGTCGCACTCGTGCCATGGACTGTCATTACGGTTTCTCCAGACGCAGCGGAAGACTCCGGGCGAGTCCGTTGCGCGAGATGCAGCCGCCAGCCCCGGTCACTACGACGCCTTCGTCGACCTCCTCTTCGATGACGACGCATATGCGTGAAGACACAAACACAATCGCAACCGCAAATGCAAATCCAAATAGCAACACCAACAGCAATAACACCAGCAACCACTCCCGGGGCAGCAGTACCATGCTCGACCCGGCTGCCGTCTTGAATCCCAGCAGCCAGCCGCCTGTGGGCGACTTTAATAACGATTCATGGCTCAATTTCAGTACCTTTGTGGGCGCTTCGTCATCGATGGACGACATGAGTTTGTACCCGAATTTTGTGCTGGACGTTCCTGCGGCACAGGCGTTCAGTGCACCCAACACGAACCTCAACCAGAACAACCACACCTTCTCCCCGCCTCATACTCCGCCCTTCAGCAATGCGCCACCATCTAATTGCACCTGCCTGGCCTCGCAGCTCTCGTGTATTACCGCCATGGTCAACTACCGAGACCTGAACAATATTGGTATCGACACTATCCTAAACAATGCCCGCGAAACTATCAAGGCACTGAACGGCCAGCTCAAGTGCGCCGAGTGCACCAAAGGGACGTGGAGCTTTATCCTCACCATCGTTATCCTACAACGTCTGCTCTACTTGTTCTGTAGTCTGGCATCATGTCGATTCGTAGACATCAAAACCGCCAAGATCGGAATCGGCAACTATCAACTATCTGAGGAGGAAGACTTGGCTCATAAACGGATGCTCGCGCTGTCTTCTCTCAAGGGATTCGAAGATTTCGTCTGCCAGTTCGGGGACGCGGTGAAAAAATTTATTCGATTGACCGAGACGATGCGGTCGCAGTGCAAGACCCCACTGAAGACGGACTGTATGAATTTAAAATGGGCTGCAGAAGGGCTGGAGTACATAACGGCACGACTGGAACAGATTCGAGTGACGATAGAATCGGATCAGTGGAGAAAGGAACAAGAATGCTGCAATTGATTGTTTTACCGCGTCTACTTTCTATACCTTGCATTATTAGCAGTCATTTTTTCTATCAGTTTGTTACCCCTTCGATATGGAGTTACGGTTTTCATGTGTCATGGGAGATATCAATTGATGCCAGGGAAAATTATTCAGCCTTAATTTATTCAGCCTTGTACCATCTTGTTCTCAATTATAACTGCACTCTCAACACCGAGGTCCAACGTGTGAAACATCCATCATCCGAAATGACTTGACCATGCACTCAATTGATGCCCAGTCTGCGCTAGTGGCGGGCTACTGTGCATGAACTGTTAAGCAAACTAATATTTACGCGGTCACTATTCAGGATTGGGGTACGGCTAGAGGAAACAAAAAAGAAAAAAAAGAAAAGCAAAGCCACCCAAAAAAAAAGGAACAAAAAAAACAAAAAAAAAAAACACAAAAAAAGAAAATTGGTGTTGCCGAGGCATCAATGGGGGAACAAGTGGTAGACTCAGCCCCCAATGTCCATATTTTCAGAGCACGCAAGGGAGACTTGATAATCACGCCGTTCGGACTCATTAGCGTGCAAATTAACATGCTGGCCCTGCACGGCGATGACACTATCGCATGGAAATGGATTGCCTGCTCTGGTGGCAGTCCTCGGGCACCGGGCTGCCCCATGCGGAATCTTCGTTATGCGAAGCGCCTGATACGGCATGGCGGCTTGTCGGCATAGTAGCCGGCTTGGCGCGTGAGCACTAACAGCGACTTGCTGGATGCGGAAGGCAAAATGTAATCTTCCAGAGTGTTGATTTCTAATAATAATTAGCTCGTCCAAGTGTGCTTGTGTGTCGCCGCGAAGTTGTCCATGTGCCGACTCTTGCGCTTCTCCTTCTTTGTCTCCAATGTCGGTGTTGGTGTTGGTTGACGTCGATATGTCAATCGATAGATATACACTCGATTGACCTTATCAAATGTTCCCGCCCGGAACGACTGCATAGAAATAACAGTCAGTCGCTGCTGCGCAATGCAAGACCCCTTTTTGTTTGTTATCCCGAAGACAGTCTTGGAGAATGTCTACCTTGGCTCCCAACGAAACACTATTTGCCTCGAACACACCTGACGCTGAAGCGACATCGTCATCTACTGCTGTGTCCGAACCCAGAATCCAGGACGATGAAAAAGAGAAGCAGCAGCCCCCGCCAGCAGACCAAATTCCCAATGGCGGTTTCCACGCATGGCTCCAGGTGTTTGGCGCCTTTTTGCTCTTCTTCAATTCCTGGTATGATGATTGTTTGCTCGGTCGAATGTGTATGTGTAAGCTGACGCGAAGATGCCAGGGGAATTATCAACACTTTTGGCGCCTTCCAAACATACTATGAATTTAATTCGCTAAAGTCGTCTTCGTCTTCATCCATATCCTGGATCGGCACCGTTCAGGGTTTTCTCCTGATTATTTTTGGTCTCGTTGGGGGTCCGGCCTTCGACAAAGGCTTCTACCGGGAGTTGATTGCCGGCGGCACCATCTTCTTGGTCTTTGGCATGATGATGACCAGTTTGTGCACGGAATACTATCAGTTTTTCCTCGCCCAGGGCCTGTGTGTTGGCTTGGGCGCTGGCGCCGTTTTTCTACCCAGTGTTGCCTTGGTCGCAACTTATTTCTCGACCAAACGCGCGCTGGCGACTGGCATCACGGCTGCCGGAGGAAGTGTTGGATCGGTCATCTACACCATTGTCTTCCGCCAGCTCCAGCCCCGGTTGGGCTTTCCCTGGGCAACACGAATCATTGGCTTCATCGCACTGGGCACTCTGCTTATCAGTTTGGCTATCATGCGCTCCCGTTCCCCGCGCGACGCTGCGAAGAAGGCTCGCAAACTGGTTGACTTGTCGGCGTTCCAGAGCGTCCCTTTCAACATTTGTGTTACCGGCATGTTCGTCGCATTCATCGGTCTTTATATCCCATTCTTCGACATTATCACTTACGCCCAGACCCATGCAAACGTCAGCGAAGACATGTCCTTTTATCTTCTCTCGATCATGAACGCCGCCTCAGCCTTGGGGCGTATCATCCCGGGCTTGCTCGCCGATCGTTTTGGTGCACCAATTATCCTAGCGACTTTGACAATCTTCTCTGCCATCCTCGTGTTCGCGTGGATTGCCATTGACACCTTGGCGGGGCTCATCGTTTTCAGTATCTTGTACGGATTCACGTCAGGAGGTGTCGTGTCCCTCCCCGTCTCGACTATTGCCTCTTTCACAAACCACCTAGGCCAGGTGGGAACCTGGATGGGAATGGCTTTCTGTTTCAATGGACTAGGATTTTTGATTGGAAACCCCATCGCCGGCACTTTGATCAATACGGAGAAGGACGACTATGTCCGGGCCATTGTCTTTGCTGGGGCTACCATTGTTGGTGGAGGAATTGTGTGGTGGGTTCTGTGGGTCTATGTGACCTTTATCAAACCCAAGTCCAAGTCATAAAACCTGAGCCCTAGGCTAGCATTTCTCGGGAGTTGGAGTTGTGTTTGGTTTGTATGTATTAGATTTCGCCCTGATCACTTCGATGAGTTTTACCATGGCATTGCATTATCATCTGGCGCTAGTATAGAAGTTGATTATTTGCTTAGACCGATAATAATACTAATATAAAATTAACGATAAACTACTCCTTTTAATCAGCAGTTGACGATACAATTACATTATTGGTACTAGTTGATCTCGTATTAGGCTTAAAATGAACATTCTTGTTGGTTTATTTAGAAGGGTGTTGTTTTCCTCTATCTCTCGCCCTCTTTCAACAAAGACTACATTAAAATATTTTTATTTTAACTTTATTGGATTAAATTCTATATTTTTAATATATATATTGTTTAATAGATATTGATATAAACCGCTGACAATGTCTATATAGATAAAGATATTCGGTATTCTTTTTTTCCTACATTGATAAACGATGCAGAACAATCTCAGCGGTATCTCAATGAATGTGATGTCAAGCATGATGCCGATTCTTTGTCTCGATCCAGGGCAAACCCATTCCTTCAGCAACACTTCCGCCTCCACAGCAGGAGATTTTCGTTTACTTGTTTACTTTTGGCACCGCTCGTGGCTGTATTTCAGCCCACAATGAAGTATCAACAATTTTATTCCTGTGCCTACTCGTTACGAGTCCCGTATCATAGGGCTTTTACAAATATCATCTACGCCAAGCGATTCTTGCATCCAGGATGGAGTTCTCGCCCACCAACATGAAGCACACGGATGCTAACGAAGCAGAAGAAGAAACCTCCAGCACAACAAGCGACTATTCTAGTTTTGTTTTTGACAATGACAACCTGCCTAACAGGGCAGAGATACCGCTTTTCATGCTGGTTCATCAGGAGAACACACAGATCAGGGCCACTCCTCACGGGTACAAGGTCTATGACTTTATGATTTCAGTGGTCAAGCGTGGGTATGTGCATCATTGGTTCTATGTTTCGAGTGAAAACTATACTGATAGGTGAGAAATATCTCTAGGCTGCTCAAGTCGACAACCGTTCTTGTGCGTAGTAGAGAGTCACGTACCTTGTTTCGCATGCACAAAGAGCTCTTCGAGGCTACCATGGTCCATTTTCCCTTTATCTTCGCCCATCTTCCAGATATGACCGAAGAAGTCTACACATTCCACCTTGGCTCCGATCTCACCGTGGCACGATTCGTCATCTGGCTTTACTACCACGGCTACCCCGAACATTTCAATCTCGACACCCCTATGAGAATAAAAATGCCCACCTCGAGATGGAGCAGTTTGGAAGATTATCTTGCACAAACACCCCGCCCTCGTCTCTCGTCCCTGACATCTGCAATCAACATTGCTGTTGACAGAGACCCAATTGCCTACGGTCAAGAGCAGCCGATATTTTACACTCAAGCTCAACAGGAGTATATCACCGACAGCTTTCCATTTTTGGTTCACCTGCGCGTGTACGTATTTGCTACTCAACATGGGCTACGCTTACTACAAAATGAGGCGTTCAAATTGGCAAAGAGCTGCCGTTATAATCCCCAAAAGCTGGCAATGAGGGTTGATCGAAAAGATCTCATCTGTGAGTCTATTAGCAGACAATCTCTCTTCATTAATTATGACGATCAAATGATGCGATTCATTGAACATGTAATGAAACTCCACGCCGTGCCAGCTGGATAGGGGTTTTTTTGGTTCTTTCTTTCTCTCTTATTTTACTTTTACTTTTATTTTTATTTTTATTTTTGGAATGGCGACACGAATTCACAGGAAAGGGAATTTTTGTGTTGGTATTTTGTCTCTGAGTTGTTAGAAACACGAAATTGAAAAGTTTTCTTACCAGTGAAAAGGTGATCGAACAGAACTAGCATGTAGTTGTACTTGGAAATATTGGTCTCATTTCAAGCGATGATCAGCCTTTCACTTTTTCTTCTTCAAGTAAAGATTTTAATAATATAAGGAAACAAGGCCACATCAAACAAAGGGTATATAGCATATGAAATGACCTCTTGGTTCACCGTCTTATTTCTACCCACAAGACACCTTGGTACCCCAGGGGATTTCCCCTTTGTATGTGGTTTTAGTGCGTCTACACCCGGAATAACCCAGCATGTTATCATTTAACCAGAACCTATATGTAGTAAACTCTCATCTCACTTGTAGTGAAGATTGAAATTCTTCATCTACAACATTTCGCGAAAGAGACATCTAGATCTCCACACTCTATCGTGCGTCATTATTAACCTTTCTATCCAGGTTATTCTGTCCAACAGCATCTGAGTGATGTGTGCACCCAAAAAAACCATGAAGTGAGTCATATCTTCAACACAGCCCTGTAATTTCATTCTCGGTATCTAAATTTTGGTGTTTAGTCACTTTGTTGACAGCGATTTGAATCCCTCTGACACCACAACACCTAGGGGAAACGACAAAGATGCGAACTGTGATCAAAAAGCTTGTCATATTCACTCCTTATTTTGTTTCCCTCTTCATATCCGAAATATCTACGAACATCTTGAGAGCGAGAGTCCTGACAACCGGGGTTATTTCTCTAGGCCTATAGCTTTGTCCACGCAGCCTTACGCAAATGAATACCCGCATAATCTCCTGCTCAATTGCCGCCAAATCTATGATGAGCTGGTACCAATTGTATACTCATGCAGGAAGTTTGTTGTTTCGTACTTTGAATCTAACAGTCTCGCTAACTCAGTGCTCTTGGTTTGCAACACATGCGAGATCTGACTGTCGTCCTTTACCGTGAACATTGTCGTCATGACATATATCACACTTGGAGCCCATGGTACGATCATCTTGGCGAGGATACTCGTGACTACAGCCCTGAAGTTTTCTTCAAATGGTTTGATAGTAGCGGAAAGAAGTTGATGAAAGAGTGGACACGAGCAGCGAACAAACCAGCCAAGTGCATCACGCCAGGAAGACTCCATTTACAGCTTATTTGCCATGTTGAAGAGTTAAGCACAGGAAAAGCCGTGGTTGCTCCATTGCTGAATTTTCCTGTGCTGGAAGACTGCACCATCTCCCTAGGCAAACTGCAAATCAATGGGCTGGTCGACCTAGCAAATATTACCAGACTTCAGGCAAAAGGGGTACTATCCAGAAATGTCAAAAATGTGGAAAAATCCTTCAGATATCAAGACCTGCCACCTGAAATAAAATTGATGGTTCTTGAAAGGACCGATTTGGTTCCTGTGCTGGGGGAAGTTGCCTGGGACCCAATACTAGGGTACTATAACCGAAGCCCCTGGCCGTGTCTGAACTTCCACGACACAGAAATCCCAGGCATTCGAGGCTGCTGCTATTGTTCTTGTGGTCATACCTCCGCTACGCGTCTCCGATGTTGGTGTTGGAGACTTCCTACAGCTCTGTTCAAGGTCAGCCGTGGCTTTCGCCGGGACGCTCTACGGGTTTTCTTCAGGAACAGGATCGTAATAAACTCACATGATATTCCTCATCCTTATATGCCCGAAACGACTACAAGGTTCAGCGGCAGCTGCCATCTATCTTCTTTTTTACAAGACTCTGTTCCTAATGATGGACTGAAGTATATTCGATCTCTCGAGGTCATCATGGATTCTAAAGACACGGAGCTTTTCAGGTTTTCTAAACCCAAATATCAAGATCTTGTGGACGTTTTTGAAGCAACAACCGAGAATGGAATCCATCAGGACTAACATTATCGATTTATCTTCCTATTATTACGCGCATCGCTGTGGATGACCCTAACCCTGGAGCATTTACTCAGGATAAATACGCATTAACCCCGTTTGTGCATGATACTTTTTCCAATTTCTTCTCCGCTCTGTCCAAGTTCCGCAACTTGAATCGATTGTTTGTATACGTTATACAGGAGAATCCAGGTCTTCCCTTTGCCGACTCGGTGAAGTTTACCAGTCACGGTGGAAAGGCATGGCGTTATATGGAGAAATCATTGGAACAGATGGTAATGGGACAGTATGATAGCAACGATGTGGGCAAGTGGCCCTCGCCATCCGGACGCGATTGGAAGAAGGATCTACTGCGGGCCGCACAACACTGGGGCCCAGAGGTTGTCGCCCAAGCTGATGATTACTTCTCCTCGTGAATATAGCTGTCTCTGTGGAGGCAGGTACCCTTCAAATCCATTAATGGTGCAAAAGAAGCGTCCATTTGCCACCATTCCCGGTGTTCCATAGCCACAGGTTCTGTGTAAAGGGGATCGGGAGCTTCGAATAGTGTGTTCACATGTGTATAATTTTCAGTTAGTAGTTTGTGTTACTTAAGTTAATTCGATACTGTCATTGGTCTTATGACATGATGTTCCGTATTTTCCGCCGTTATCTGTGAATTTATCAGTTGACATGAAAGCGGTTCAATCCTTACTATCCCTGAGGCTAGGCTTCTATACGAAACCCCAAACCCACGCTTACATATGTATTCAAGGATATCTGTAGAGGAGAGTATAATCCTAGTAGAACTCTAAGATTGACAGGAATAATATTAGAATGATATGCTAGTAAGCCATGCTTCGGGCTGTCTTAACCCGAGCCCCGTCTTATCGATAACACCCCCGCGACTCTTGGCGCCGTCGGCGAAAACGCCGATATGAAGGTGGGGGGGCAAGGGACTCTTCTCTTCTCGCGTTACGTTTTCTCCATTCTCTCTTTCTTACTTCTTTTCAAATTGACTTTTTTTGTTTATTTAATTCCTTTATAATCCATCAACATGCCGTTTGACACAGCCATCCGCTCTGCCCTGCAAAAGGATTCGCCAGCCTTTGGGTTCTGGCTCTGGTATGTACTATTAAAATACTAAAATCTCCAAACGATTGTTCAAGGGTTAATTTGGTAGTATATAGTCTTAACAGTGCTCCCGCAGCAAAAACTTTTCTTCGCGCCGGATCGCAAGGCGCGTCTGGAGGTTTCAGCTGGGTGTTGGTCGATGCAGAACATGGATTGATCACGGATAGAGATTACTACGAGGTATTTCCTATACCCCTCCATTCCCTCCTTTTTTTCTTCTTTTTCTCCAGACCTAACATCGAGGTTCTAGCTTAACAATGCCATTGCATCCGAGGGTGCCAGCCCAATCATTCGCGTCCCCTGGGCGGAAGAATGGATGATCAAGCGCGCTTTGGACGCGGGCGCTCACGGAGTCATGACTCCCATGTGCCATTCAGAGGTTAGTCGCAGATAGCGAATGAAACCATATTTCTTGGTACTAATTATCAAAATAATACAGGAAGATGCGGCCAAAATCGTGAGATACTCCAAGTATCCCCCCCGCGGAACCCGGGGCTATGGACCAATGTTTGCGCCCCACGCCATGCCCGGCGTGGCCGCAGGCGAGCAGCACGACGCCCATGCAGATGACTCTTTGATTGTGGCGGTTCAGATTGAGTCCAGGTCGGGTGTTGAAAATGTGGAGAAGATTGCTGCCGTGGATGGGCTTGATGTTCTGTTGATCGGTATGGCTTATTCGTTTACTCCCAATACCATGGGCGATCTGACACAGCGTCTCGTTACAAGGCCCCTTTGACCTTGCTAAGCAGTTGGGTGTTACTCGTGGCGGTGAAGAGCATGAAGCTGCGATTCAACGAATCTTAAAGGCGGCGCAGTCGGCTAGCAAGACCGCTGCGATCTTCTGTATGTTTACTACCTATACCTATCACTCCGTATACATACATATGCTGACAATGTTTGACTAGGTACCGATGGAAATGATGCCCGCAAACGCATCGAACAAGGATTCACCATGGTTTCTATCATTACGGACGTTGGTGTGCTGACCGAGGGCATGAGCCGTCAGCTTGCAGTAGCGGCTGGCAACGCTCAGGGAGGACAGAAGAGAGACGGCTATTAGAAAGGTATTTTTCGATCAAAACCTGAGGCACATATCTGTGTTACATAGTATGACTCGTTGACATATTATTTCCTCGCTCAGGGGGATTATACAGTCGATATTGCCCTGTAGATAAGTACATATGCACATAAAATATAAACCAATAAGTCATTCTTGAACTGAGCGGTATTGATTTATAGCACTCTGAGAATATAACATTAAAACGGAAAAAGATGTGTAAATCTTGATTTTTAATGTTCCGTGTTATCATTGTATTCTTACAGGTACATAACGCAACTGTAAATCAATATAGATGACCGTTCGAGAAGGATAAAAAGCTAACAAATTCATGTGGGCAAAATTTTCAAGGTATTTCTGTACAAAGTGTGAAGATGAAATTCGACATATCCGCTATTACTTTTTCAATTGATCCACATCTCAACGCAGCTCGGAACTCCCCCGCATTTGTTCCCCGAAACACAAACACCGTCAAATTCTCCCAATCATCATGGCGCTCCCTCATCTCACCTCAAAGGTCCCCTTTCTCACCGAGGCGAGCGTAGAGACTACGGCCTACTACACACATAAAATCGAACTTCCATGTTTTTCTGGCACAACGCTACTCACTTCTGACTCAGGCCGCGAGGTGGTCAGGTCTCTGTACACATCGTACGCCAACATTGCTGCAGCATCTGGAACCGGAATTCTTCTTGCTACACGTACCTGGCGTGCTTCTTCTGCCTGGGCGAAACCTTTGAATTATAGCGTAGAGGAGCTACTCGACCTGAATCGTGCTGCGGTGAGATTTCTGAAGCAAGTTCGAGCAGAAGTGAACCAGAAAATCCCTACTGTGCGGATTGTCATTGATGGAGTCGTTGGCCCATTGAGGGATGCGTACGAGGACTATTCCTCTGATGAAATCTCCATTGACTCTGCTAAGGCAGCATACCGCGGCCAGATCCGCACGCTTGTGGAAGAAGGAGTTGAGATCATTTCTCTCATGACCGTGACAAATCTGCACGAAGCCATTGCAGTCATTGAACTTGCAAAGGAAATGAACACTCCTGTTGCGGTTTCATTCAGTCTCGAGTCCGACGGAAAGCTGCTAAGCGGGCTATCATTAGAAAGTGCCATCCAAACCGTCGATAAGGCCACGGAGGGATATGCTACGTATTTCGGAATCAATTGTGTGCATCCGGCAAGAATCTTGCAGCCTCTTGAGAACATGGATTTGGATGCTAGGTTTAGAATTGGATTGATCCGAGGAAATGCAAGCCTGAAAACCCACCAAGAGCTGGATAACAGTGATACGCTTGATCGCGGGCATATCCCGACTTTCGTCTCCGCCTTGAAAAAGGCGCTCTTGCTGTTACCTGGAGTAAAAGTTGTAGGAGGTTGTTGTGGAACAGACGAGGAACATTTAACGGCTCTTGCACAACAATGTCTTCCTCGGTAACATGAGATGACTGATTTCATGTGTTAAACTGCGGAAGGACCTCAAATTTACCAGTGGTACAATAAGGATCAAAAATCTAAATTTTTAACCGGAATAAATCTGTGGTTGATCTCAACCGTCTATTAATCTAGCTAAGGCCTCTCCATCTCATTTAGGCTCCCTGTTTATCTCTTAAGACCCGAAATGAGACAAAGTTCACTTGACTGAATAATGAGCATCTGTTAATAGAAGGCTCTATTATCTGTCAGAATATCTTTGGCCTGTTCATAATCCCTCTCTATGGCAATCATTAAGGGCTTGCGACCATTAACATCCTTTTTGTCTAAATCAGCCCCGTTGGTAATGAGCACCTTTATTGTTTCAACCCGCCTACACTCTACTGCAATATGCAATGGGGTCTTTCCGTCTTTCTGTGGAAGATTGACGCTCGCACCGTGCTCGAGAAGGGTCTGTGTTAACTTTACCTTACAGTGACGGGCAGCAAGGTGCAGGGGCGTATCCCCGAGTATGTTCTGGACATCAACATGAATTCCCCAGCGAAGAAGCAGCTCAACCCATCTAACGTTGTTCTTTCTAGCAGCTTGGTGAAGAATTGTAGGCAACGTGGTGCCGTAAAAATGGGTTGGATCATACCATGTCTCACGTAATACGTGTAAATGCCTCTCATTATGTGTTAACTCTGTTCCATATTCACGGTCATACTTAGTCATGAGAGTGTATTGCCTATCAAGCAGGCACTCTATAACCTTAAAGTTGCCAAAAAAAAAACATCGCGCGGTCGAGGGCTGTATGCCCAAATTTTTCCATGACGTTCAAATCGGCTCCATAGTCAAGCAGAAGCTGGGCAGTTTTCCGATTGCCCCAATCGGCCGCGTTATGAAGAGGCGTGAGTCCACACGGGGACTTGGAGTGGATGTCGGCCCCGGCGTTCAGCAGCAAGTGCACTATTGCTGCCCTGCAGCCGTGCTTGCCCGTTGCATTGAACAATGCTGACTTACCCTCATTCATTACATTTGCATCCGCTCCTTTTCGTAGCAAGACCTGTACCATTTTGGCATTGCGCGTGTCTACCGCCCAATGTAGCAATGGCTTCCGCTCTGTGGAATAGGCTGTGACTAGCATATTAGGATCCGCACCGTTACCAAGCCAGAAGTTGGCCCATTAATAATGTTCCATATTATTTTGTCAAAGTCGAATAAGGCGAATGAGACTGGTATGCCTCGGTTCGCGATAATAGAGCGTCTCATCGTGCGGATACGGCTTTCGAATAAGCCCCAAAAGAATGCCGTGCATTGCCGATGCTGAGCATTCAATACATATAACTCCTGGCAAAGTACATTCCAAAGTCGACGACAAGTCTGCACAAGAGAATTTATGTGGCTGTCCTGGTCTAGATATGCTACTATCTTCAGTAATAGTTCGGTGGGAAGAGAGAATAATCTTATGCTCTGTTCAAGTGTTTTCTACGGGAGTACGCCGAATATTTGCAGAAATATGCACCGACCGGGCGTTTCTCTAAGCCAAGTCTTTGTAACTGTACAACTCCTTTATGCAGCAATTGTCTCAGTCAATTGCTTCACGTTGTTTGTTTTTTTGTTTGTTCTTTTTTTTTTGTTTGGCTCATTGTTACTTATGTGGCGTGTGTAAAGTGGCCTACGGCTTTTCTGGCATAAGGGCATTGTCTGACAATTTATCATTGCGGGATTGAGTCTGATTTCTTAAAGGCTTTTCCAGGACACCGATCATAACTAATTGAACTAAGTAATAGGCAGGACATAAATCTGAAGAGTAGCCTGAACAAGCATAAAACAGCGCAAGGCTCACCGCCTGCCCCAAACAGAGCTGCCGACAACCGATAAGCGATAACGTGCTTTTGGTCGGCAGAATCTCCGCTTTTGATTTTTTTTAATGACTTCACTGCACCACCTTCTTCTCGTGCAGGTGGTGGTCCAAATAATTTGCACCAGGTCTGGAACTGAAAATTGTTGGGCGTATGGACTAATTGTCGAAAAAATATACACCGACGAGTGTCTTTCCTTGCCCGGTACAATCACCCCTCAACCAGATCAAACAACCTATGCACGGGACAAGTTGACTTGTCACGCGACACGTCACATTGGATTCTCGTCACGTCGGTGCTAAGATCTCGAGACATACCACTAGAAAAGGCCATGGCTACGTCTTCCGCAAATGAGATTAAGCTCATCTCCGGGCGCTCTCATCCCGAGCTGAGTGAAAAGGTTGCCAATCGGTAAGCCGCAAGCATTCTCAAAGTGATAACGTATGCAAACGCCTCATTTGACGATAGACTCGGCATCAAGCTTGCCACTACTGTCAGTCTCAATTATTCGAATTTGGAGACAAGCGTAACAATTGGCGAGTCTGTTCGGGACCAAGATGGTATGCGTTTGCTGGCAAACCCCCGCAGCCGCTTCGGTGCTGGATTGTTAATATCCACACTTTCTCTCTAGTCTATATTATTCAGTCCACTGTGCCGGGGACGGTAAATGACGGTCTTATGGAGTTGCTCATTATGATACACGCATGTCGCACTGCCTCTGCACGATCGATCACCGCGGTCATTCCGAACTATCCCTACGCTCGGCAGGATAAGAAGGTATACATGAGTGTTTCAATTAATTGTTCCTTCAAATGCTGATGTCTAGCACAGGATAAATCCCGTGCTCCGATTTCAGCTCGGCTTGTAGCTAATATGCTCCAATCATCTGGCGCTGTACGTTGAATCTGGGTTCGTCCATCTATCCAGTGGCTCACTTGTTCTAGAACCATGTCATCACGATGGATCTACATGCTTCTCAAATTCAGGGATTTTTCAACGTCCCGGTTGACAACTTGTATGCCGAACCGTGCGTTTTGGGCTGGGTGAGAGAGAACCTTGACGCCCAGAACTGTGTCATCGTCTCTCCAGATGCCGGTGGCGCAAAACGTGTAGCAAGCCTTGCAGACAAGTTGGACATTGGTTTTGCCCTCATTCACAAAGAGCGACCCCGCCCAAATGTAGTGGGTCGTATGGTTTTGGTGGGTGATGTCAAGGATAAGACGGCTATCCTGGTAGATGACATGGCCGATACCTGTGGAACGGTAAACCAAATATTTCTGCATTTATCGTTCAAAAATGTACTGACGTTAGAAACAGCTCGCAAAAGCTGCCCAGACTGTGAAAGAAAATGGAGCCAAGGAAGTATATGCCATTGCGACCCATGGCATCTTGAGCGGACCGGCCATTGAGACCATCAACAACTCGTGTCTAACTGGGCTGGTCGTAACGAATAGTATGTATTATTTCCATGCATCTTCCCCCACGCAAGAACAGTGGCTAACCTTGAAACAATTGTCAACAGCTGTTCCCCGTGAGTCTTGACTTGTTATGATAATGAAATGTAGAAAAACAAAAGTCTCGTTACTGACCGTACGATCATTGTCACAGTTGGCGACAAAATCGAACGCTGTCCGAAATTAAGGATCATTGATGTATCGAGTACTCTGGCTGAGGTGTGTACATTTTCATTCGAATTGGATCAATTTTAAACATATCACTAACCCGAGAATCAGGCTATCCGACGAACTCACAATGGCGAATCTGTCTCCTATTTGTTCCACAATGCTCCATGAATATGGTCGTACCTTTGAAATCAGCACCGGCCTACTAGTTATTTAGCATACGACTCCCCTGGTGGCTCTACAGTGTAGCTTCTAGTCCAATACCTAAAAAGTCGTCCACGTAAAAAGGCTATCTAGATGACGTGTACAGCGGACACTTATAAAGTAGCGACTCCAGTGATTTATAGCGGTTTCATGGATACTAGCCAAAGACTGGTTATGTTGTCCAATAACTATGCGTGCCCTTGTCAGATTATGTAACTGGAAGCACGAGTTGCATATATGGTATTGAATATTGTCTTGTCACGAATATTCGCCACATCCTAACTGATACATGTATGCTTAAAAAACATAGAGTTTGGTTTATCAAAATGCCACTAGTTTTCAGCGACGCGGCTTAGGCCGATCTATGGGTTGTCAGAGTAGATGAAATTTTAAACTTGTAAATTTATTTAAATGGTGTTCATCTAGCTACAAAGGAAAATGTAATATAAAGAAGAGCACATATGATAAATTTAATGTATGATATGTGATATATGAATTGATGTGTTAGAACTGTCAACTTGTAAAGCACGTCGATAATCACGCACCTCAGGCCTGCCGAATAGAGTAAGACAGGCATCGCCAGGTATCAATTACAGGGCCAATATCCTGACCACACTCTGCTTAGTTTGCCTCCTCATTCGAACATTTCGATACGTGCAAATTTCTTCTTGATAATGGTGCCGACAAGTTCCTGGAAAATACAAACCAGATATACGTATTTTTTATACTGTCTTTTCTTATTGAACATACAAGCGATTCTAATAAAAGTAAGGAAAACCACGCAGGGATGCCTTTTCGTCGCTATGTCATGGACAAGGCTGCAGGAGTGATCGTCCGCCATCAGGCGCCAAAGTCGGCCTCGCCAGTCTGCGTCTGCGTCTTACCCCTCCTAGTACTCTTTCACATTCGCTCTACCCCGATGTTACTTTTCATTCCCTAGATAATGAGTCGGCCACGATATCACGAAATCTGATGCATATCCAGTCTCATGGCTACCCAGAACCTTCGATCGCACGACGACTATACAGTTGGATGGATCTGTGTGTTGCCGCTGGAGATGGTGGCTGCGAAACTGATGCTGGACGTAATATATCCGAGCTTATCTATCCCGTCAACAGATTAAAATATATATATTCTTGGAAATATTGGGGACTATAATATTGTTGTTGTATGTTTACTAGTTGATGTATATGGCACTCTATCAGCTGTAATGGTTGCGATTTAGTTACTGTCTAGCTTTTACTCTATCTGCTTTGGTCTGCTGGTTGGTATTGGTGGTGGAGTGCCAAGTAGCAATGTGGATATTTGACTAGGTGATATAGTTGTGAGTTAGCTGGAGGGAATATTTGGAGGTGTGATACAATATGATCTTGGTAAAATATTGAGTAATAGTTAGTTCTAGTGGACTGGTATGTTTAATTGGCTGCTTAAGATTCTATTAATAGCTTTTGTGATACTTTAAGTGCATTATCTTATAGAAGATAGTTGGGTCTACAAATTCTTTTCTAATATTTTAGTTAAAATTCCTTGCTGAGCTGTAAACTTTGTATGATCAAGCTAAGAGGATTGTTTATACCAAATAGAATATGAATATAGGTTATAATACTTGTGCTGACTGTGATCCATCTAAACTGATTTTTAGATTTTTGTGAGGTTATGATGAACCAGTTATTTACTATGGACTTATTGTATCTATAAATCAAGTAGTTAAAAATGGTAGATGGTGAGATTAGCTAGCTTAGGAATTTGGGATTTTCTGTGTGGAGATGGAAGTGGCGGGATTTATGACTTTCTATGTCTAGTTATTTGAGGTATCTGTGACTATACTGACTCCTATAAGAATAAGAAATGGTAAGGATATGTGGCTGCTGTAGCGGTGGTGTATGCTAAAGAGCTTCTTTTGGTGGTTCTAATTAATTAGATTGATTATACTCTGATGGTATGAAATGCTCTAGTAGACTCTGGTATGTAGAGAGGTTCTATATTTCGATCTATGAGCTTATTATCTAGTTGGATTTATTGCTAAACAGTATTGTATATTTTTTAGTTTATAGATTTTATGTTCTACTTGATCTTACTGATATACCTGCGATTCAATACTTTCTAGGACGAAACCAGGAGCTAGAACGTCTATGGAATTATTTACAACCAGGGAATCCTAAGTCACAAGTAGTCGCTATTATTCATGGGCTTGGTGGCATGGGAAAAACACAATTAGCAGCCCGCTTCGCACGAGACCATAAGGATGACTTCACTGCCATCTTGTGGTTGAGTGCCAAGAATCGAGAGACACTATTACAATCTTTGAGTTCAGTTTTACCTAGATTACCAGGCCAGGCCCAGGCTATGAAAATGACAAATCAAGAGGAAATAGAGTAACATGCTAAGCGAGTATTATAGTGGCTAGCAATACCAGAAAACTCGCGCTGGCAGCTTATTTTCGATAATGTCGATAAATATTCTTCAGTTCATAAGGGTCATCGTGATAGATATGATATTACCGAATATTTTCCTATAGCGGACCATGGTTCTATTCTTATAACTTCCCGGCGTCAAAGCTTAGCTAGGCGTGGAGAGTCCTTCCCAATCCAGGAACTTGAATCCGAGAGTACTATCCAATTACTCTTGCAACACAGCGGTCGGCGGGTCCCAGATCCAATAAGGATGGAGGAGGTTGACCAGGGTATTCAGTCCTTCTCTCCATGTACTTTGTTCAGCACACTAATTGATATAGAAACTAGTACCCTTATAGGCCGTCTTGGTGGGTTACCATTAGCTATCGTCATTGTAGGCGCATATATGCGTGAGACCGGAACCAGTATCCCTGAGTACTTACAGTACTACCAGAAATCTTGGTACAAACTCCAGTCACACTCCAAAGCTGAACAAAACTACCCGCACGGTAATATATTACAAACATGGTTGGTTTCCTATAGTGAAATTAGGAAACGAGGCAACCATGCGGCAGAACTAATGCTACTACTCGCTCAGTTTGATAATCGGGACATCTGGTATGAGTTAGTGAAATGCGGTACTCATAGCTCAAATCGGCCGGTGTGGTTTGATAGTGTTACATCAGGCCGCCTTGACTTCAATGAAAGCATAAGGACTTTAATTGGGTTCTCCTTTATTGAAGTTAAGCAAGATGAGGGAAGCTACATGATGCACCCTGTTTTACAAGATTGGTGTCTTCATATCGCTCGCACAGAACATGACGCGAAAGCAAGTCTCTTGGATGAACTAGCATTGGTATGTGTTGGGTATATGGTACCCTCGAACAATGTCCCAAACTACTGGCAGATGCAACGACGATTGCTTTCTCATGCAGATTTTGTACTGCAGAAATGGAAGAGTGATCGGTTGACTGATAATATTGCTATTTGGGGTGCATTCCTACGTTTAGGGAATCTCTACCGACATCAAGGCCAGCTGAAGGAAGCAGAGGACATGTACCAGCGAGCACTGGCAGGCTATAAGAAGACACTAGATGCAGACCACACACCCACCCTCAATACTGTCAATAACCTTGGTCTTCTCTACCGAAAGCAAGGCAAGATGAAAAAGGCGGAGAAAATGTACCAGCAAGCACTGGCAGGCTATGAGAAAATGCTAGATCCAGACCACACATATACCCTGGATACTGTTAATAACCTTGGTCTTCTCTACCAAGAGCGAGGCAAGCTGAAGGAGGCAGAGGAGATGTACCAGCGAGCACTGGTAGGCTATAAGAAGGTACTGGGTCCAGACCACATATCCACCCTCAATACTGTCAACAACCTTGGTATTCTCTATCAAGAGCGAGGCAAGCTGAAGGAGACAGAGGAGATGTTCCGGCAAGCACTGGCGGGCTACGTGAAGGCACTAGGTCCAGACCATCGCAAGACCCAAAGAGTCACGAAGAATTTGAACGCATTCAAGCATTAGTTACTCAGAATGGATAATATTAAAGTATAAGCTTTTCAAAATGAAATATCTGTAGTATTTTGTGTTCAGCAGTGATTTCTCCTTGTCCACAGAAATAATCCATTAATCTATTATTTATTATTATATACCACCTATTTGGAAAGGGTGGCCTGGGATCACGGATATATTAGGATGGATATTATTTTTATGTTGTTATAGGGGTCCTTCTAGAAACAACCAGTAAATCGCTCGCCTGGTTTATTATATAGCATGGGGCCAAGTGCTTGAAAATTGTAACGTATCGAGTGCGTAAGAACCGTAGACTAGTAACAGCCGACATACATCATTAACTATGTTTAGACTAGTATTTACATTAGCGCCTCTCACAATGGGCCTGAGCTGATTTTATAGTGTGTTCTAAGGATGCCCAGTTTCGAATGTCCCTGTATACAAAAGCCGGGAAAGGGCAAAGGAGAGATTAGATTCAATAGTAAGAACGTACAATATCCAAGGTACTCGATACTACGTAACTAGTATTTATTTCTCCTAGAGTATGGACGGTCTACGAATCTAGTGAGAAGTCATAGGCTATTACCCCAAGTCTTAAGCCTACAGCAGGGAATTATCTGGTTCTGGCTACTTTGGTTGATTGGTTAGTTACTTGTTGGTTATCACACATGCTTCTTGTTGGTTTTAGTTGGGCCCAAAAATTCAATGTTTATGCTGTTCAATTATTATTCTTAATGCATGTTTACTATATGTAGTCGACGTCTCCACCCACCTGTCATTTAAGCCCCGCACCGGTCAAATCGCGATTTCATTTGATTCGACATCAAAGATCAAGCCGTACGGAGTATTAACATACAACCTCGCGCGTGCGGGGTTGTGCCGATCCCAGTCATTCATATGTGATGGGATAGGCAATTCCGAGAATCCAGGCCGGGATTTCCAAATACGGCCATTATGGAGGGGTTTCTCGCCACCTCCGCGTTTTCTGGAAACTGTCGAGTCGAGTGGATCCGGGGAGTCTTTGTCTTCCGGACTTCATAACGCGGTATTATTTATATCATCAAAGGGGAAAGTTGCTGCTCAATCCACGTATCTAGAACAATTGAAACATAGCCAGCCATCAATCCAGTCCAGCTCAATATCGGGTACCTAGTAGCGCGGAGTAGTGTAACCCGTCCATTCCTCCCATTGCGGCCTTGTTCGATCTTATTTATCTGTAAACTCCCCTCTCCTATCCCCTGTCAGCTTTTTCCCCTCTCATCCTCCCACATACCGAGAGCGACTATAGCGACTATTCATAGTAAATCCTCGACATGGCGGGCAAGAAGTATTTGGGCTTGCAGGGTACGCGACTGCAAATTGCTATCGGCTTCCTCGCCGGCATGGACTTCCTGCTCTTTGGCTACGACCAAGGTGTCACGGGAGGTCTTTTAACCCTTAAATCGTTCAGTTCCGTGTTCCCCTCCATCACCGGCGACAATGATGGAACTCGTCAAGGTGAGTACACTGGATGACTATCTATCTCATCACGGTCTTTGTAAACAGGCTGACGAAGATCGGTCTAGGTATCACTGTCGCTGCCTACAACTTGGGTTGCTTTGCTGGCTCAATTCCCACCATCTGGGTTGGGAACTGGCTGGGCCGTCGGAAGACCATATTCATTGGCTCGTCGGTCATGATCATCGGCGCCCTCCTGCAGTGCACTTCGTACAGTCTGGGTCAGTTAGTCGTTGGCCGATTGGTCACGGGCTTCGGTGAGTTCAGGAATATATGGCAACGCAGTACCATTACTGATTGATATCAGGAAACGGGATGAATACCTCAACAGTACCTACCTGGCAATCCGAGTGCTGCAAGTCCAACCGACGTGGCCAGTTCGTCATGATTGAAGGTGCCATGATTACTCTGGGTATTACCATTAGTTACTGGATTGACTTCGGTCTACTCTTTGCCGATCCCAATCCTGTGGCCTGGCGATTTCCTCTCGCTTTCCAGATCTTCTTCGCCCTTATTATAGTCTCCGCCGTCATGTTCCTGCCCGAATCGCCCCGCTGGCTCATTTTGAAAGGCAGGGAAGATGAGGCGAGAGAGGCCTTGATGGCCCTAATGGCTCAACCAAGTGATTCCGAACTGATTAAAACAGAGTTCACCGAAATTAAAGCCACAGTGCTCGAGATGTCCAAGGGCTCATTCCGCGACCTGTTTACCATGGGTCCTGACCGTCATTTCCACCGTGTGGTGCTAGCCTATGTCAATCAAATGTTCCAGCAAATTTCTGGTAAACAAAAAGCTTCAATTCTCATTTCATACTGAAAATTCTAATCGATACCTAGGTATCAACTTGATCACGTACTATATTCCAGTCATTTTGGAACAGCGACTGAATATGGATCTCATCACCTCTCGCGTTGTCTCCGCTTGCAACGGAACCGAATACTTCCTCGCCTCGTGGGTTGCCGTGTTCACTATTGAGCAGTTTGGTCGCCGAACCCTAATGCTCTTCGGTGCTGCTGGCATGTCGATCTCGATGGTCATCCTCGCTATCACAGCCAGTCTCAATACCTCACAAGGAGATGTCGCTGCGGCTGTTTTTCTTTTCGTCTTCAACACCTGCTTCGCGATTGGGTGGTTAGGTATGACTTGGCTGTACCCTGCTGAAATTGTTCCCTTGAAGATTCGCGCTCCGGCAAATGCCCTGGCCACGTCGGCAAACTGGATATTCAACTTTATGGTGGTCATGATCACTCCAGTGGCGTTCCAGAATATCGGGTACCAGACGTACATCATCTTCGCCGTGATGTGAGTTTTCCTCTGCACTATGTGTAGCCAAGCTAATATCCAAACCAGTAACGCGGCTATATTCCCCGTTGTTTACTTCTTCTACCCAGAGACTACGCGTCGCTCTCTCGAGGAAATGGACCGTATATTTCACAAGACTACCAGCATATTCGACGTGGTACAAAAGGCCCACGAAGAACCTCACATGTATGGCAAAAAGGGTGAGCTGCTTCATGGTCTTGACCATGTGGATGACGAAGCCATCCGTCGCGCCAGCGTTTTGGAAAATAACGGCAAGACGCATGAGAAGGACAGCGATGAACCCACTGTCTACAATAGGGAGTAGACCTGTCACTACTCTGCTCTAGAAAAGCTCTGATCTGGGACGTAATTGAAAGAGCTGGACATATAATTTTCCAAGAGTTTGAGATGCTGATTTGCTTAGACTTTTCTTGTGGAGAAAGAGTTCCCTAGATACTCTGTGCTCCAGGTGTCATTTGTGGAAACTATTGTGTTATTTACGTAGGCAGTACATACATAGCGTCATAGCGCCAGCTGCTATAGTTGGCTGCGGTCTATCGGATCCTTCAATGTTTGACGCTTATATGGAATATATAGCCGCTTCCGCTCCTTTTCGCATCAATCATTTGTCGCCTTCATTGTCCTCATTTACGACAAGTTAGACCGCATCCCCGCTTAGGGAGCCTCTGAATTTGAATGGGGATTTTTAGGACATTGACATCGCTGCTAATGGCCGAAATTTCTCAAGGAGCATCTCGAATGGTGGAGCAAAATTTGTAAATCTCAAGTATGGTTTTACCGTCCATATGGGCCAGCTGCAGAATGGATGCAGCTGCGCTAATTTCGTCCATTATGTAGAGAATGAATGGTTTATATTTCTCGGTTTTCAACAATGTGTACGGGGGAAGGAAGCTGGGAATATGTTTTAGTAATACTGGATGAGAAGCTGTGTTGTGTTTATTTAGAGCCAGCCTAACACTACTACCCCTATTATTATACATACATATGACCAGAATGTTGCGCTTGTCCACAAACCTAATGGCTCAATTATAATTATTTTTTTTAACCATCACGACGTTAATGCCCATTAGCCCGTCTATATTTCGCCCATAAAAATCTCGAAAAGACATCGATTTTGCCGGTAGTGCCACCTTCTTTCAGGTCAGCCCCCATGACAGCCTTGTAATGATTTGGGAGAAACTCGGAGAGGAGCAAGAAACCACTTCTAATGTAGTCTGTGCAAGCACCGTGATCGCTTCCACATTTGCCATCTACTGTCCCCGCATATTTATCTTTTCCTAGCGTCATAACGTCCACAAGCACATTGGCAAATGGCTTCATTTCATCCGAGCTAACTTGCCAGTGGCCATCTGCAAAGGCTCGGTAGAAGCCTGCTACGTCAAGCGAGGCGTGGTTTGAATCTTCGGTTCTGGTGCCCATTGCATAGTCCCACACATAAACGGGGTTACCGTCTTTGCTTTTCTTAGTCTGTGATCCACCGCCAGTAAAGAACCATTCCAAATTAGCAGCCATAATAGCCTTGTACTTGGTTACCAAGCCCTTCGGATTATCACCCAAAATGGAATGGGCGGCAACGAGGTTCTGGAAGCCGTAGTTGAACATCATCTGTTGGTTCCAAGGCACAGGATCGCCTCCCTTGTAAGGCGAATCCTTGGCGAAATACATTTTATTGTCGTTGGAAAGGTCAAGGAGTCGCGATAAGATGTGCTCTGTCATAGCCTTGTCTGCCTGTTTAACATATGTCTTGGCTCGCTCCAAGTATGTTCGACCGTAGTGGTGTGGATCACCAATAGTAACAGTGCGGTTGTATAGCGTTTGGTTTTGGAGAATCAGATTTGCACAATTGGATAGATGGCCCACAGGGTCACCTTGCTCGCCGCCTGTCTGGATCGTATCCCCTGACACATCATTAGGCCAAACAGGCGCGATATCTCCCGTCCAGATCTTGTGTTGCCCGACTGGTGCTGGTGCAAGGTCGTTTCTCTCAGAAAGAACTGCGTCACAATATCGTAGCATATTATCAAGTGTCTCCTGTTGTCCGGCTATCTGATAGACCAATCCCATGGCTTTTGTTTCCTCACCGCTGTGACCCTGTGCCCAGTTGTTGCCAATGTTGTCTGTTGCCGGCTGCAGGTCAGCGATGTACTTGTTGAAAGACTGTAGTTCCTCATCGGTGACATTGCCATCGAAGCTGGTAACTGTCATGCTAGCTCCGTATGACATGGGCATATGGAGGCAAGCCAGCAGCGCTAACACGCTAATTCGGTGGGAAAGTAAATTCATCATAGTTGTATATAGCAGGAAAATGATAATAGGGATAAAACTGGTACTCTGTCCTTGGTAGCATTTATTACTGAGAATTTCTCGGTTTTTATAACTGTCTACGAGGTAAATAACACGGCTACAAGCTCATCACAAGTCCAACCAATGGTTAACCATGTCGAGTAAGTTGAGGTTGCAGTCGGTGTGGTCGAGGAACCCGGGCATCCGGTAATCCCATCGCCGTGAGATGATCCCAAGCCGAATACTTCTCCGGTTCGCCGATTTGCTGTATTCCGTGATCTGCAAAAGCTCTATGGTATAAACTCTGATTTAGAATAACCTTACATTAAGAATATGAGCTCGGTGTCAAAATTAACTTTCCATATACAGTAATATGCATATACCTTCTTTCTAGGATCATCCATACGAATATTCTAATAAGAAATATTTTTTTTAATAAAAGCCACAAAACTGACTCATTATATAACGAAAGTCAATTCTGTTTGCAGAAACAATCTAGTTAAAGTTGTATCGTTACTATATATTATTAAGAATATCTTCAAATTAAGAATACAGACTTGGTGAACGAAAAAAAAAGTATCCTTAATACGAGGTTATATCGTATTTTGTCTACGATCTAGCCCCCATTGTTTCACTACCATCATCTATTGTTAGCTTAATATAATAAAGTTTATGGACTGCAGCCCCCAATAAACAAAGCATTAATTTATAAGCGACTCACACTCATCCCGTCTTTCCTCATTAAATACTAACGAGGATGTCATGTCGCAGCCTCCCGCAGAACCGCCATCTGGGCCGGAATTTCCACTGTTCTGGTTTACGAGTGCATCCGTCTATTGGAATCTACAAGAGCTCTCCATGGTCTCAAGTGTTAGCAGCAGTTTACAGAGCAATCGGCTTTTCTAAGATTTGAACAACTGCAATCATGTGTGCTGCATTTACAATCGCTAACTCCACTTTACCGACACCAGTCGTATGTATCTCTAACCCTGCGGAGTAGACCTGCAGCGATATCTACATATTAAAACAGTATAGTATATGAATTGAAATGCTTGCATATTAACTGCCGACTAGACATTCATATTTCTAGTTGATGTTGTTGAACTCTGGTCTCAGAATAATGCTTTCATGCATTTCCGACAGTTCCGTTTCCCATTCGCCGTTCCAAGCAATGTACCCGAGTCGATGATGCGCACCGTGGCGACGACGACCCACCCGGAGTTACTGAATGCATGCGATCAACCCAGACAGCTTTGGAAATAACTTCATGGATTCTTATTCACCGTATAGACAGTTTTACTGCGATGTCCGCTCGTTAATTGACAATGATTGAATTCCCCATTAATCAAGTCGGATTGCTGTGATCGCCAGTTGAAAGAACTTGGCACGACAGCACGCATGCAACGTTTGTCGCAATGTCGGAATCAGATAATAATTCATCGCCGTGGATGCTCGTTCCGAATTTCGTCGTTGCTTCTGCCGGTTTGGCCATTAGTACTGGAGCGCTGATGTTGCGAATCTATACAAAGATTCATATCATGCATAAATTTTGGTGGGATGATGGTGAGTAGAGAAAGATAAACTTCCCTTGACAGCTTTGATGAGTTTACTGTGTGGCTAATGCTTTTAACAGTATTTATGATTATTGCTTGGGTAAAATACCTCAAACCATGAACACCAGCTGACGGTTTGTGTCGCTAATCCTGCCGCAATTTATTATGAGACAGATCTGTTCAGTCGCAACGCAATCAATAATATTATGTAAGATTCTAAAAAAGAAAAAAATCCTTTTCTCTCGATTCACCCCAACTTTCCAAAAGTTTGGACTATTAACAATTGATACTGCAAGATGGATTCGGCCATGCCGGCTATGGCTTGCACGTCTGGGAATTGTCTGAGCCAGTCTCGAGCTTATACATAAAGGTGAATACGCTAAGTAAACACTGGTTGAACATGGAGTTTGAAGAAGCTTACATTAACACAGACCATCATTGCTGCATCAATCCTCTACATTCCCTGTCTCGCATTCGTCAAACTTGCGCTCTTGATTTTGTACTACAATCTCCTTCATATGCTCTGGATTTGGAGGTACATCATCATCTCAGTCGGCTGCATCATTTCTGGCTATAGTATCGGCCTTCTCCTTGCTCTTATTTTTGCATGTAATCCGGTCGCCAAAAACTGGGACATTCGCATTACCACGGGCTCATGCATCGACCGGAACAACTTGTTCCTGGCAACAGCCGCAACGAATACGGCAAGCGATGTAATTTTGATCTTGATACCGATTAAAGTTGTATGGGGATTGCACCTACCGCAGATGCAAAAGCTGGGGATCCTCCTATTGTTCACTATGGGTGGTTTGTAAGTTTTACCCCATGCATTTGGTTGAAATCATGTTGTTGCTTGCAACTACTATTGATAATCGTTCTAATCCCTTGGTACTGCTAGAACCATTGTTCTAAGCATTATTCGCTTGGCAACCTTGATGCCCTTGGTCACATCAAGCGATCAACCGCACCAGATTGGGCTGGCCTGTTTTTTCGCGTGCGTTTGTCAGGCCATTTAATCAAATACCAGTGCGCATGTGCTAATACTTTGAAATATACGAACTATACCTACAGAGTCATCGAAGCTAACTCTGTTATTCTCTGTGGTTGTCTGTTCTTTTTACGTCAATTCCTTCGCTTCCACGCTCCCAGGTTAATCGGCGACCACAGTAGCAACAACAGGAGTAGCGAAGGCAGCAGCCAGTTTGGTAACCTCGCATCCTCCTCCGACATATCCCGGTCCAGAAAACGGTGGTCGAGCTTTAGTCACTGGTATCATCGAGAGGTGGCGATAGCCAACACGTCAGATGATAGACCGCAGATGGTGTCTCGGTATCAGGAAACACAACTTGTTGCTGCCGTGTAGGGTGACAGTCGCCGCTGTGTTCATTCTGCTGTATTACTAGTCAAAGAGATACAGGCTAGACGTTAATGACATTTGCGACTTTGCAAATCGGTACTGGTTATAGGACGCTTCTTGAAAATGTACCACCTTTTCCATGTAGATCAACAAAACATACCACCCATCGAGCGGATAAATATACGACATAGCCACCTCACCAGGGGCCATGCTAGTGTTAATTATTCTACATACGGTATGGTGGCTTGATCGCCCATGTCGTACAAAAAAAGCCACCAATGCTCCCGATCCTGCAGGCTGCAGGGGATCTCTAACCTGCATACGCCCCATGTGTCAACCATGTAGTTATTTTTTATTTGGATTATATTGACTATATCCTGATATCTGCATTCCCACGCCAGGCACGTAACCGAAACTCTCTATTTTGGATCATTGGTAATACCTATCGTCCCCGAACTGTCATACCCCTAAGCAATATCGATAGTGGGGGCGAAAACCTTGCTCGGTAGTGATGACTGGTCCGCCGGCTGTTCGCGGGTACGTACTTAATAGAGCGACTGAATCAGACGAACTGCCTGTTTGTCAGAAAAATGACAGCGAGAGCGTATATGCATGGGCTGGTCTCTAATTTGTTTTGGAAATAAAACAGGCCGGCGGCCGACTTGGGCCAAACGACCTAAAATCAGCCACGAACACCGTTTAAATAAAAGGAAGGTGGAATGCGGCCCAGCGGTTGAGAGAAGAATTCAATAGCGAGAAATTATGAATTGCCATGCAGCCAGCGTATTGTTGACGCAGATTGTTTTCATGGCAACATTGAACGGTTTCCTGCATGGCCATCAAAACAGCGGCGCCGCAGGAATGGATCATATTCCACCGATCCCATCCATTGCCCAATCACACCAGCCCCTAGTGTGAATTTATATCCTCGGTCTAGGGCAGATAGTGAAACGCCACGGCGAGTCCGGTTCTGTCATCTTGCTTAACCTTAATGCGCATTCGGGCGAAAATTCTCCTGGCTTTCCTAGGCACCAAAGGAAAAAGGTGTTAGTATTACGTATAACAGTACTCGTAGTCATATTAGACTGCGATCCGCCAGCTGTAGACTCTGTTCGATGCACATGTTACATCTTTTTGGCTTGTTTCGAATTGGTGGTAGGATTTACAGACCGCATAGGTGTGTTTGGAAACCTGCGAGGAGAGAAGGATAAATATTACTTTACCTCTCCAAATTACATAGATCCGCTTTACAGATACCGTGGTCACCAACACTAAAGCCAATTAACCACCTTTCGATATGAAGACATCCGCTCTCTTGTCAGGCTTATCGCTGGCTGCAGCGGGAACATCGACCAACGTCTTGTTGCCGCTATACATTTACCCAACTACCGGTGCATTCGACCCCGTCTACAGTGCGATTTCGTCCAACCCTGATGTCACCTACTATGTTGTGGTCGACCCTGACTCTGGCCCTGGCGGAAGCCAATACCCGAATACTGACTATATCGCTGCCGTTGCCAAGTTGAACTCATACTCCAACGTGCAGACGATCGGATATGTGCACACATCATACATGGACGAGGCGACTGATGCGGTTAATGCCAATGTCACTACCTACTCTGGCTGGTCCGGTTATTCCGACAGCGACATCTCTGTCAAGGGCATTTTCTTTGACGAAGCCACCAACAAGGAAAGCCAGACTGCGTATGATTACATGTCGACCGTTGCATCTCACGCCCGCGACCAGGGCCTAGACTACGTTATCTTCAACCCTGGTACGGCTGTCACTGCGTCACAGTTCTTTGATGCAGCCGACCTTATCGTCATCTCAGAGGTCGCCTACTCGGCGTACCAGCAATCTACAGTCCACTCGGTCCCTCAGCAGTACTGGAACCAAAGTGCCGTTATTCTTCACGACACGCCATCGGGAACCGACTTGACGTCTGTGACCAGCGGGCTGGTGAGCGATGGGCTCGGCGCATTTTACGCCACTGGAGACTGCTGTTATCAGAGTGTCTCGATGCTGGGAGATGTCTCGTCCGCGCTGGCTGCCTAAGGAGGAGACTGATGATGGAGTCAGCAGGTCAGAAGTTAAGCGAAAAGACGGTTTAATGGTAAATGGTGTCTGTATATATCGTTATAGGAATGGAATTTCCATCGTCATCAAAGGAAACAGAATGGTACAATATGATTGGCCGTTGGTTGAATGTGGGGTGCAGACACTTTCCACCAATAATAGCAGACCAGATATGGGCCTGGTATCGGGCTGAGTTCACTTAACGATCAAACTGCTGAGATACGTACTCTAATTAATCTCAATCGTCCCTCTGAGCGAATCCATAGTCCGGTCCCTCGGCCCTATATTCTTAATTCCAGTACTTGCCGTCCGCGCTCCACTAGCCTGACAAAGTTAAGGACTCAAAAATTTCACTCGACGTTTCTGAGAGTGTTACTGGGTTGTTATTGGTGAGGAAACGACGCAGTAAACCCCAATTTTTCACGCAATGGAGGAACGATTACTTCAGTAGAAGGAATCTCAATTTTTAACAGAAATCGGAAAGCTGTATACTCAATATCCATTCTCCTGGCTAGTGGCTTACTAAGAAATTTGTTACCAAGCCATTGGTCGATCCAAATCATAAAACAATGCTACCACACAAAACGGATGTATATAAGACCCATTGACCAATGTTAAGCATGCATCAGATCATCTTCGTTCATCGCATTGACCTCGCTTCATCTACACGTATGCCAGTCCTCCATCAACCGAGATATCTTGCCCAGTCACAAACGAGCTTCCCGGGCTAGCGATAAAGGCCACCACATCCGCCACTTCTTTGACAGTTCCATTTCTCTTGATGCTCTGTTCGACGCGGAATTTCCGTACCAGAGGATGCTCCTCAGGAGACGCAAGATCGGTATCGATAGGACCTGGCAAAATGGTGTTGGCAGTGATACCTTTTCCACCAAGCTCTTCAGCCCAAGCAAGGGCCATTGCACTTAGAGCCGCCTTAGACCCTGCGTACAAGGCCGCAAACTGGCTGCCGCTCCGAGCCACAACGCTGCTGATGTTGATTATCCTTCCTCCCGGCGAGGTCAGATGTGGCAAAGAGGCTTGGACAAGCAGTAGTGGTCCACGAGTGTTAGCGTGGAAAAGAGTGTCGAAGTCCTCCAGAGAAATGGATGCGGTGTCAGGATGGAAGAGACCTATACCAGAGTTGTTGACGATAATGTCGATTTTTCGGCCAGGAAAGGCTGCAATGATCGCCGAAACAATGTCTTTCCCAAAAGTAGTGCTAGATGCATCACCTTGAACAGCAACGGCTTTGACGTGCGGACTCTCAATTGTCTTCACATTCTTGAGTGCAGATTCCTCGTTAGTGTTGTAGTGAATCACGATCTGGCGAGGGCTGTTAGTTGTATGATTTTGAAGTGAAGTATATAAATAAATAAAGACAAATCAGGTAGATTGTACATACATCTGCACCAAGTTCAGCCAGAGCAGTAGCAACAGCAAACCCAATCCCGTTTGCTTTTCCGCTGCCAGTGACAATGGCCAGCTTTCCTTTGAGAGATCCCTGAGACGACATTTTTGCTGTACCGTAAATTTTGATTCGGGACAGAAGAAGATTTATTGATTTTCAATGAGCTACGGTGGCTAGAAGATCTTACCTCAGAAGTAGACTTTGTTAAGAGTGTGTATGTGTAGTTTGTTCTGTACGAGTTGAGCGGTGAAAGCTTAATATTTATACGTAGTTCACGGTCGATGACTGGAGATTGATAATCAAAGACCATCATAGGCCATCATAGGTTAAAAAAAAAACAGGGGGGGGGTGGTATATTAATCATCTTTGCTTTGTAAAACCGTATTTCTTGAAACTAATGCGGTGATTATAAGTCATCAATTGAATATTCGATGCTCCCAAGTCGGCGGCTCGCCGAGCTCGCCGAGCGCCGGCGACGCTAAAATCTACAGCCAGCAAATCATCTCTCAAACTTCACAACCCCTCTCTATGCCAATAGTTGCTGAATAATTTATGTCCTTAGCAAAGTTAATATTTCATGGTGGACGTTTTATACTTGTAAACAAATTGTGGATAGTCTAGTCTTCACCGGGAAGATGATTTGAAATTGTGCCCGGCGTACCTCGGGGGGATGATTGTGATCTACTAATCATCCAGTACAGCGTGAGCAGCGTATGTGAAAGGACCGAAGGCACGGTTTGAAATAGTTAAAAGACATACCGTGCAATTTGCGTTTCTCTACAAACAATTCGATTAACTTTATCTTCCTATTCTCACAATAACCATTTGCCACCTTGAACAAAACTTCCCATACGAGACTATAAGTATAACTTTTACTTTAGCTAGCACTGCCATGTCTAAAATGATTGTTGTGACTGGTATCAATCACCGTAGTTTAAGTACGTTTGTAAAACGTTAAGTCTAAGTTGCGGACAGCATTCTAACGTGCGTGTGAAGGGGCGTTCTGTTATCGAAACTTATTTGAACACACCCGGATGGGAAGTACGCGTGTCACGCTTAAAAATTTCTCCGACAACGTCAAATACTGGGAGTCTAAAGGGGTCGAAATGGTTGAGGCAAACCTTGACGATGTCGTTTCATTGAAGTCCGCTTTCTAAGGCGCTAACATCATTTCTAGCGTTACCGATTTCGGGATAATTTTCAAAGACCCGGAAAGCATGACGAAAAAGAAAACTTGTAAGGACATCACTCAGCATTGCTTCGAAGTCGAACTTCAACAGGGGAAAACTCTAGCAGATAGTGCAGCTGGCCTCCCGACCTTGGAACGATACGACGTCAGCTCCATGGCAAATACAACGAAGTGGAGCAACGGGAAGTTTCGTGAGATCTACCATATAGATTCAAAGGCATTGGTCGCGGACTACGCAAAAGGTCTCCCGGGCCTAAAGGCGAAGTTCTCTCAAATTCAGGCTCCGATATATTTCAGCTCGTTATGGCAATGGGGGCTACCCACGACTCCTGTCAAGGCAAGTATTAATCCACCTAAATGAGAGATAAAAATAGTCTAAACTAACTTTTGAAAGCATCTAGATGGTACCTGTCGCATCAAAAGAATGAGCAGTAGTGATGTGCCCATCTCATTTAGATATGTAGCTAAGGACTTTGGACCCGGTGTACAGGCAGTAGCGAATGCAAGGCTAGATATAAACCTTTTGCTGTTGGTATGAAATTTCATGGAATTAGTACCTTAATACATGGTGCGAAAGTCAAGGTGTCCTGAAAGGTGGATACGATGACCACTCTTTGGACTGGTGGATGGAAAAGCTTCTAGGACTTGGGAGAGAGTTTGGAGAAAATGTCCTTTTCAGCCTGGAATTTGGGTACGATGGAAGAGACCCGAGTGCTATTCGTCCATCGCAGGTACGTGTTCCAATGTTGTCAAATGGAATTCAGCTAATATTGGATATAGCTCGGAGTGAAGATGATCGCCTTCAAGGAGTACCGTGCCGAGACCGACTTTTCTCATATACTCTATAGTCAATGAAGAGCCGGAGTCCTGCAGCTTAGTTTATGAGTTTCATTTATGTAGCTTCCAATACACGTATGTCTAAATGATCCAATTTTCCCCTTTATCTTCTCTGTGATACGTGTTCTCGTGTCGACGAAAGACCTTGGTACTATTACTTTTAAAGCCCAGCTATTTCTAGGACAACGAGGCACCATCGGAAAAAGTAGAGCTAGTCATGGTATTTGTCAAATAAACGCATTGTCTACCCCGATTGGCCATATTCACCTAGGACCGGATTATAAAATTTACCAAGTATATCGGAGTCTGGGCTCAAAGGAAGTCCAGGGACTCCCCATTGAGCAAACATGGGATCCGCTCCTTGGATAGTTAAAAGTGGAGCTTGCCATGGCCCATCACCATTTCTGTGTTCTCCCGTAACTTCATCGCGACGGAGTTCTGCCTCGCGTTTCAGGGCAAGAAGCGGTTTCCATAATGCTCCCTGACCATCTTTTTGTTGATTAAAGATGATTTTCACCTGAGTCCATGCACGTTGCACCTCTGGGTCTTCTTGCTCCGTGTGGTTGCGTAAGTATATCAACATCGTTGATGCAAAATACCATTTAGTGGTTTCGTAGAAACTGTGAAATACCCAGTCCCAGTGCTGTCCCGCATATACTTTCTTAAGAGATCGTGTAATTTCAGAGATATGAAGTGCTTTTCGAAATAATTCTTCATGCAGTTCACGCGTTGCCCATGTCCTGTGTTTCAACAAATGTTGTCGCGCAATAAACCAGAGATTTTGAAGGTTAAGAACGATCAAGTCTTTCATGATTTTGTGTATTGGCTCATCCAGGAAGTTTTGCGAGTAATAGACCCCAATCCGTGTTTTCGCATCCAACAACATCTGATCACACTTTGTTAGGTACATACTTTCAGAACCATGCTCTGGTATACCCATTTCAAAGATAGCCCGCGTCAGGGTAGATAATTCGAAGGATAACAGAGCCGGAACCATTTCGGTCCAGCCAGACACTGCGACGGGTAACTTGCGACTAAACTCGCAAGCATCCCAAGCATTATCCGGTGAGTTTTGTGGAAGCTTTGTGGCACCGTCTACAAAAGCTGAAACAGGAAATGGCTCAATACCGTGGATTTGTAGGGCCCGCACGTTGATCAGACACAGGTGATGCCACAGTCGACGGCGGATCTCCACGGCATAGGGACTGAGAGTGAACTGCTCTCCATCCTTATGGAGGCCTAGGCGAGTTGCTATGCTTAAAGAAAGCCCACTCAGTGACGTCCACTCCAAATCCGAACTGTCAATTTCCGATAACAGTGTAATGTGTAAAGCAAATGCTGTCAGCGCCGTCAAGGAATGCGTAGAAAGAATATTGATTTTCTCAAGACCCTTCTGAGTTGCGACTATAAATCGACCAACCATGACATCCTTGGTCTCGCCAAAATAGGCTATGGTATCTTCTTCGTGGAGTGAATGCACAGAAAACGCAAATATAGAGAAGAGAAGTGTTTCAAAATCTCCACGTTGGGATACAAATGACACTTCCTGGCGATAAAACTGATCCAGGTCCAACCTGAAGCGGGGCTTGTGGAAGAGGCGGATAAATGGATCAATATTCGATAGAAAATGGTCAATGAGAAAGTCCGACCCTTTTCTCGAAGTTGCATACATGCTAAAGTCGAGAGATTGTTGAGTGTGGGCAAAAAGTGGGGTGGTGTCGTGCAATCTATTACCAGAAGTAGCCTTATCGAGTAGAAACGTGAGGTTCTCCACCTAATACAAGCCGATTTGAGTATAATCGACTGTTATATCCGGTGGAAGGGATGATACTTACCTCTTCGTAAAGACCGGCCCAAAATGTCTCCCTGATATACCTCGCTTGTGCATCGCGGAAACATAGTTTTCCTGCATGAGAGGGTCGTTTTCCTCGAGTGTTGACGCTATTTATTTCTTGTACAGAGTCTTCCATCGTTTTGACGATGTTTTCTAAACCTGGTTGTCCCTCATAGCTTCCTACTAGGCCACCGGGGTTCACTGATTTACTGATTTCAACAGGCTCATTGTGATAGGTTTGTGTTCTGTTATCTGGGCCTTTCGTCAGCCGTATAATTGAATCTTGCAAGTGCACCAATCTCTTCAGAAGTTCAGCATTAACAGGACCTAAATCTCCTAGTGCGTTCGATTGATCTTCATAGTGGCACTTAATCCCAGCCCGAGCGCAGTTTGTACAAGGTTGAGTTTTGGAACAACGGACTTTACGGCGCCGACAAGTAGTGCACGGAAGAGGATTTACCGTCGTCTCCATGATGGGCCTTTGCTAAAGATGACCAGTAATCTTCAATCCAGTTTTAGGAGAAAAAAAACCATGGCGTTTTGCTTTCAGGCTAATCGTCTCCCCGCAATCTCACGCTAGCCCGGTTCGGCACGAGTTTATCCTGGACTTTACTGACACAGCATTCCTATATCAGAGTATGACTCTTAGCTTAATGGACTACTGATAGTTTCAATGAACTGAATAAATTTAATATAGTTTATAATGCTCAAGTAACACCTGTAGTGTGCCTTGAGGTGTCGAGCCTACCAGTAACTTTCATTTGGTTGCTTACAACACCATTCTACTTGAAGGTTGTCTATATCCCTAGATTACCAATTACGCCTACTATAAAGACCATGGTACACTCTCTGACACAGTTATTTAGTATTCGGCCACTGATTTAAGTAGTGTCATGACTTTAGCCTCATGCTCCTCACTAGGTCGAACTTTTTACTACTCTAGGTTCAAGTTGCTGTGAAAAGTGGTAGTGCCGGCTTTACTACAAACGAAATATTAAACACGAAAACGACAAGGGGGAAGAGCAATAGTGAGAAACAAACAATGCATATGTTGTTTGCTTGAGAAGGCTCAAGATTGGATTATCGATGATGAAGACGCTAATATATTCTCTCTGTGTCGCGTGTGGCAGGTAAATGTTTGCCAAAAACTAGCTAAGGTTCAGGGACTCATCCAGTTGATTGGGATTTGGGTTATTACGTTGAGGGTCGAGATAGTCAGAGTGGGTATGATGGGCCTCAATTCAACCGTATAGGACTCAGACTGTGGCCACTAGAGCGCTTTTTCTATTTTCAGAGAGGCATACTGAATGGAGATTCTGCTCTAGGTGAATGTTACTGCTTTAAATGTTTAGCAGAGATGGAAGGCTGGGAGGTTGATTTCGATATAGAACGTTCTCCTGCGGGCATGTTAGATGAGTTGCTATGGGACGAATCGATTGATTAGTCATAAATTCAAATTTTGACAAGCATATATATAGGTTGGTATGCAAGTCCACCTCAGTCGATACAATATCTGAGTGTGTAATTTAGTGGTAATATTGATATCTGGAAAGTATATTAACAATGCTTGGATATGTTTTCGTGAGGCGTGGAGTACATATGTAATGATGATTTTTTAATGAGACCAGTTGATGAAATAAATGACCCAGAGGGCTGGCAGTAGATAGATTACTAACTCATGGCTGCGAACTACTTGAGGGGTAACATATCTATATGCCTTACATGTAGGTGCCGTGCTCGATACACCCAGCTGGCGACACCTATAATCAATGTAATTTATGACACATGAAAGATGAAGTAGAGATCGGGGATCTCCGGATACAATTATTAATGTATAGGGCCCATTTTATTGGCTTTTAGCTCCAATCATTCGCCTCCAGGGCGCTAGCGATGGACTTTCAGAGATAGAGTGTTATTGCTATTAGAGGTTTGACATCCTTACTGATTTATATTGACCCTAGTAAGCACTAGTAATATGAAAGGATCAGAAAATGAGAAGATTGTTTCTATGTCGGTGGTGGAGCAGATGTTCCTCACGGCCCGTAAGTCCTAGCATGTGATTCTCATCGTCCTGGCCATCAATGTGGAGAACAACCTGATGGATGACTCCACTTACATGTACAAATACTTACTGACAATAAGTTACAAGAGTTCATGTTTAATCACATGTACTCTTGTATTAAAAAAAATTCAATATTGAACTCAGTAATCATGTCGGAATTTGGCTGTTACTTAGCAACTTTGTAATGAGAGTGTATTTCTATATCAATTGATACATACAACATTGAATGTGTATATACAGATGAAATTTCCCCTTTTAATACCACTTAGTGGTTCACCGTAATATACCAGCAAGTAAAAACGCAATCCAGTGCTATATACCGGCGATTTATCGGTCGTTCAAATTTTTTTCCAAGTGATGACCAACCGATTATCAAAATGCGTGCAATAAGCTGCAGAAACCAGTCGCATCCCGGAAGATCGGGAGTCCTATTTCTCTACCAAGCCGACGATGACAATCCACATTCAGTCTAGAAAAGCCCCTCTTGATGTGAAGGAGCATAGGTTTTGCATCAAGATACCACTCTAAATAGTCCAACGAATGATTCAGGTTGTTCAAAGGTCATACAATAATTATTCAATCATTGGTAAATCAAGGACTGAAACCTTCGAAAGCTTTTGCCTGTAACGAAATTATCGACTGGCACTCACCGACAGAAACGTTGTGTGAAACAAAACCTGTTTCTCGATCGTTTCATTGACCAACAATGGCTGTAGTTTCTATTAAGCGGGACTGAAGAAGTACATAATTTTTTCATTAATCTGGAGCCACTATTACCGACCTAAATTGCAGTTCTCAGTCCCCACAGGCGAAACGCAGGAGCGACTCCAGAAAAGAGCCCCCGCGGTTGCTAAAGTTATCCCCGATTAGGATAAAACTACTTGTTATGAAACTCATCATCTTGGCTTTAAGCTAACTAAAACCCTTGGCCAATCAGGAACACATAACAACTTTTAATCTGTCTAATATATATTAAGGTACTCTGCAGTAAGATTTAGACTGGCGTCAATTGTTCTTGGGTGTCCATAGCAGCGGAGTGTCGGGATATCGAGGTATACAGCCGCTGTTTCTCGTTAAAGGCTTAGCATCAATTGATGACGGGGAGTCTCGGTTGGTGAATGTTTCCAATATTCTATAGACTGCTTTTTAGCCTATAGATTTCAAAGGAACATCTGTGTATTATATGTGTTTTGTTTAAGGGAGGGCAATCTGGTGGAATATAAAAAGGCATCCATAACCTCAATTAAATCGCATCATCTTTCCGATCATCGCGCCATATTTTGGGAAAATATCCATTTTGAAAGAAATTCACGATAGATTGATCACGATGTTTCAACGCGCTCTTCTTTTCTCTACCTCTCTTTACTTCGCTGTCCAAGCACAGCAGGCCGGTAACAACACCGCCGAGACTCACCCCTCCTTGACCTGGCAGAAATGCACGTCTGCGGGAAGCTGTACTAGTGTCAAGGGATCGGTCGTTGTTGACGCAAACTGGCGTTGGGTACACTCGGTCGATGGTTCTACCAATTGCTATACTGGCAACACGTGGGATGCCACTCTCTGCCCAGATGACAAGACCTGTGCAACCAACTGTGCTCTCGATGGGGCAGACTATGAGGGAACCTATGGAGTGACTTCTTCTGAAGGCTCATTGAAGCTCGATTTTGTTACCCAATCTGCTAACAAGAACATTGGTTCGCGATTGTATCTCTTGGAAGATGACTCAACCTACCAATCTTTCAAGCTTCTTGGCCAGGAGTTCACTTTTGACGTGGATGTGTCAAACCTCCCCTGTGGCTTGAACGGTGCGCTTTACTTTGTTTCCATGGATCTTGATGGTGGTATTGCCAAGTACCCAAACAACAAGGCTGGCGCTAAGTATGGTACTGGCTATTGCGACTCACAATGTCCCCGTGATTTGAAGTTTATCAATGGCCAGGTATACAAATACTCTGTCTTTTGTTAATATTGAAGTGGTCACTAACATGAACGGCTTACATAGGGTAACGTCGATGGCTGGGTCCCTTCGACCAACGATCCCAACGCCGGTGTTGGTAACCACGGATCTTGCTGCTCGGAGATGGATATCTGGGAGGCCAACAGTATCTCTAATGCAGTGACTCCACACCCCTGCTCAACCGTAGGCCAAACCATGTGCGAATCTGACGAGTGCGGTGGTACATACTCGAGCGACCGCTACGCCGGCGAGTGCGACCCTGATGGTTGTGACTTCAACCCCTACCGTATGGGTAACACAACATTCTACGGCTCTGGTTCTGATTTCACCGTCGATACCTCAAAGGTCTTCACCGTTGTCACCCAGTTCATCGAAAGCGGCGGCTCGCTCAGTGCCATCAAACGCTTTTTCGTACAGGACGGCAAGGTCATTCCGCTATCGAACTCAGACATCTCCGGAGTCAGCGGTAACGAGATCACCCAAGACTTCTGCGACGCCCAGAAGAAGGCATTTGGAGACTCGAACGTGTTTGACGACAAGGGCGGTTTGAGCCAGATGGGCAAGGCGCTCTCTGGCGATATGGTTCTGGTCATGTCTATCTGGGATGACCACTACGCCGACATGCTCTGGCTAGACAGTACCTACCCTACCAACGCAACTGCCACCACCCCTGGTGCGGCCCGTGGCAGCTGTTCTACCGACTCTGGAGTTCCAAGTGATATCGAGTCCAGTAACGCGGACGCGTCGGTAACCTACTCCAACATCAAGTTCGGTCCAATTAACTCAACTTTCACTACTTCTTGATCCAACATTTGAAATATTATTATTCATTTGTCGCTGTGGTGAGTACATGTCACTGGGGGCCATGTACTGTACACATTCTCAGCAAATTCCATTCGTTGTATTTCGTTTCTAAACAAGCGGACCAGATTTATTGGCTTAAAGTTTGTGTAAATAAATCACATTCACCGTTGGTTCAATTTGATTTGTCTTTGATTATTGTGTCTTAATCGTATTGCCGCATGTGGTAAAACATCGGACAATCTCCGATTCAGCGAGCTCGGCATCTTTACCGAAAGGCGGGGGATAGACGTAGCTTGTAACGCAGTATGGGGGACCTGCAGGTCATCGCTGGACTTGCTTTGTTAGTTTTGCCATACTCGGATTTCTTTCAGCACCTAATTTAGTTCCAGCCCATGGCAGGTATGCCGACCCTGGCGCCGATTTGTTTTCTGGCCCCGCGTTGGCACTCAGAGAACCGGGTATTTAAGAGAGCACTTTCGACTCTCCAAAGGACAAAAATACAGTTCTTACGGTGGTTTTTTTTTTTTTTTATTTTTTTTATTGCGTCGACGAATTAATCATCTTCAGACAGCTTTTGTGCATCGCACAGTTGAGAGAAAACATGGCAGCTATTAGGCCTCTCCTTGGAAAAACTGCCGTTGTTACGGGCTCCTCTTCAGGGAACGGACGCGCCATAGCACTCACCCTGGCCAAGGCTGGAGCCAATGTTGTGTGCTCTGATCTGACTCCTGATCCACGATCAGAGGGGTACGAAGAAGATGGTCAAACTCCGACGCACCAGCTTATTGCATCGCGGGTCGGAAAGGAGGGAGGCAGCAACAACACGCTCTTCCAGGCCTGTGATGTCCAGTATCCAAAGCAAATCAGTGACTTGATCAAGCGCGCCACATCTGAGTTTGGCCGCCTCGATATCATGGTTAATAACGCCGGTATCCTGGCAAGGCTGGGCACAATTGTCGACTCAACAGAGGACGACTACGACCGCACGATGGCGGTCAACGTCAAGGGGACGTACTTTGGATGCAAATATGCAATCGAGCAGTTTATTGCTCAACAGAAGTTTGATTCATCATCGCATTCAATTGGGAAAATTATAAACTTCTCATCGATCGGTGGTGTCGTTGGGTTGAAAGATGAGCCCGCCTATTGTGCATCCAAGGGAGCAGTGGTCAATCTAACAAAACAGCTAGCAGTCGACTTTGGGAAAAAGGGAGTCAACGTGAATGCAATCTGTCCTGGATTCTTGCAGACAGCAATGGTCCGCCCTTTCTTGGATGATCCAGAACGGAAGAAGTTCCTTGGTGAAGTCACACCTTGGCCTACATTGGGAGTTGCACAGGATGTAGCCAATGCAACTCTGTGGTTATCAAGCCCAGAGAGTGATTATGTAACTGGGTCGGCGTTGACCATTGATGGTGGATATACTGCCAGGTAGGGATGGAAAACGTGTCCATGATATCTAATACAAACTATGTTTTACAACTTCTTGTCCCTGGCCAATCTACCTATGTCATTCTTGAGCGCATACCAGCGCCCGTGATACTCGTTGACCCTAGTCTTGTATCGGGAAATGGCCGTGGGCAAATTTTGCATATCAAGGAATACCTCCTCAGTGACGTCTTTCCACACTCCTCTCGTACTTGTCTTGTCAGAAGGCAGAAGCTCGTCGGAGACATCGTCTAGTAAAACAATTTCCAAACAGTGCCCAGACCAGCTACCTTGCCTGGGCGTGGTAAAAGAGTATTCCTCTCCATAGTATCCGGTCGATGCATTTGAACATTGAATGTGCAAGGAAATCACATCTTCTACTCCGAGTTCTGTAGGCTTCTGGCCACGTAATACTTTTCCTCCACAACGTGCATCTCGACAGCAACGTACATATTCCATTGTCGACAGATTCCGAAGAACCCAAATCCTGGAATCTGGCATTGATTCTCCAAATGGAGCAATATTACATGCCCAGTGCAATTCATCCGCCAGACAAGACATCACCTTCTGATCGAAGTGGGATTCTGCAGTCTCTTTCAACGTCCTCATCCACAACTCCGGGGTGGTCTCCATTACAGCATAACAATCTGTCGACAACGGCGACTTTATCAGCTCTTCGTTTGTGAGCCAGGAGCCAAGCTGGCGCCTACCATACCTGCGTCTAAGGACTTTGTCTATTAGCGCATAGTTGTTTCGCTTGAATGACTCTGGGAGGTCAAATCGAACATCACAAAACAGGGAAATCTCTGCGTCGCGAAGGACACCAGACGTCCGCGTGCAATCCAAGTGCAGGTATGCAAGTATATGCCGCCATAGAGTGAGCGACGAGAGTCCAAAGTTTATAATATCTTGGTGAGTGAACAATGATAGCTGCATCAAGATCGCGCTAACAATTTCACCCGGTAGGGCCTCGATTGCTGATATTATGTTCTCACCAACGACGTGGCTTTCTCCAACAGCTTCGGTCTGTGTAGAGAACTGTTTTTCACGTGGGATCCGCGCAAGACGGTGCCACGAGTTCCATCCGTGGTCTTCTGCAGGTCGACAGACCGGTGGATAGTCGCTCCTGTCGGCGCCTTCGAAGCGACAGAGCGTCTCTTTGCGCGGCGCAATCAGAGTCCAGCCAGGAACGAGTCTTTGTTCCATTATGCGTGATTTCAGTTGCTTTTGATATAGACTATTAAAACCAAAGAAAAGCACTTATCCGCTATTTATACTTGATCATATCGATAAATTAAATGTTCTGCCTGACGGTGCGTGCGGCAGTGAAATGTGCTGCCTGCAAAGTTCTCGTAACCCTAACCCAAACTGAGCGTTCTGTCTATGCCAGACGTCATCTTTTCCCCTGCCTTTTCCTCCATCTTCTGCCAGCGTGGAATTTTTTAGGCCGGTGTTATTTTTGAATAGCTAGATATAGAGATAGCCTATTCTTAGGACGTTCCTAGAACAATACTAAGTGAATCTGCAATAACATTTGAATCCATATATTGTTCCTATTTCTTTGTCATATCGACTCGAAATAGATCTGTAGTTAAATTATAGAAATTTTTGTTTCATATGGACGAAAGAGGAGCCACTGAAAGTGTCACTCTTTGTCATGGGCCTATCTTTCCAACCTATTAAGGAGACATGTTTCTTTGAAAAGAACCGCCAATCCCATCCGGATCAGACAAAAGTACTTTATTCAAGTGATTAAGCACCTGAGAAGTATACCTCCGGGGTGAAGGCCATACTTCGTCAACACATTGCGATTAATATCATACAGGCAGCAACCCGTCTTCGTACAAGATGATCGGCTGGGCCGCGACCGTACTTTTGTCGCTTGCCTGGGCATATGCAAGCGCTCTTCCCCATGGGAATTCGAACAATAACCCCATTACTACCCCCCATAATGACAAAACAACGGCAGATGGAGGATATGTCTACGTTACGGTGACGGGTCCGAGCACAACTACCTACACCAGCACCATATTCTCGACAGTAACACCCCATCCAGTCGAGAAGTATAGCTTTATCACTATTATTAAAACTGTATTTCACTCGCCACCAGTTCTATTAGCGACGCCAGCTACAGCATATGTGATGGATGGTCTCCAAGCGACTACGACCATATACTTAACAAAAGCCAAAGCTAGTAAAAAGCACAGCACCTCAACATTAACAGGAGAATACCAAGCGCTCGACCAAAACGCCGGTACCAGCGAGATTGTCGAAACTTTAAGACATACTATTTTCAACACCGTAACAGCGACAAAACATCCAGCTCCACTGACTAAGTTCATCACGGTCACCCATACAACGGTCAAGACGGGAAAAGCGGCCACGTTATTGACCACAATCAAGAAAGTCACTACAACATTAACAAGCGTGACGGCTACAAAAACAGTAACATCGATGCTGAAACTTAGCACTCAGTCAGATGGCAAAAAAGACATGATTTTGTGGAAGAGAGGCCAGCCTAAGACTACGTATGCTAACAATGAGTCAACTTCTACTCCGAGCTTGTCGTCAGTGGACACTATCGCGCCGAGGGCAGTTCCAACGGCACCACAGCAGACAAAGGTCACGGTGACCGTACGTTTCTTCAACCCCGAGAAAAGTTTGGCGATGACTAACACAGTACTAGAAAACGTACATCCCATCGATAACCGTCTATACTACAAAAACAATCACCGTCTCCGGAACCTGGATAGCCTGGGCAAACTCGACGATAAGTATGACCGTCACCGCGACAGCAAGAGTAGGAGGGTCGGAAGGAGTAGAGCAACAAATAAATGCGATCAGCATTGCAACAGAGACAATGGTCGAACCTATCCTTTCAACTATTCCTCCTAATCCCCCGCCGACTTCTGCACCACCGCCAACGACGTCAATCAAGACAGTAGACGTGACAGAAATCGTCACTGTACCAAACCACCATACCAGTACTGTCACCAAAACGAAAACACACGTAGTAACCTCGACAACAATACCACCGAACTCGGTGGTGACCAAGATAACCACCATAATGGACAGTGTTACAATCTCGGCGATTTATACAATGTTTCTCGTGCAAACTAATTAGCCTGTTTCATATTTGCGTAGCATTCAAATGGTTTTTTGGGGGGTGGGGGGTCTGGAAGCTTTCGAGCAATGGAGTTCTGTTTGTGTGGTGTCTACTTGCAACTTGAACTCGATTTTTGTTTCCCCAAGGCTTCATTTATACCACGTTTTCATCTACGCTTGATGTATTCATATTGTTTGAAATATTGACAAGATTTTTATCCTTTTGGATTGAATTATCATCTATGACAAGAAAAAATACAAGAATTTACACAAAACTTGAACACTCATAGGTTACCCAGTACCCATACCGGACGCCAATAAAGAACCGAAGCGCTGATGGATACAAATATCTACACAAGTGGAACACGATTTTGACCAACGAGAGAAAGCACATCAAGAGAAAAAGAAAAGAGAGAGATGAGCATGTGAAAGACATGGATCAGTAGACCCCTCCAACGACGAGCCAGGCCATCCCTGCCAGCCACGAGGTTGAGAAAAGGAGAGTGATAATGGCTGCACCGGCGCGGTCGCCGCCCGTGATGGGCTTCTCCGTTGGAGGTTGGTACTCATTCCCGCTAGACTGGCCTCCAGTAGGGTCACTGGTACTGTTGCCACCGTCGTCTGCTGTAACTGGGCCTGGCGACGAGGGTGGCGTATAACCGGGTGAGCTCCCACCGTTCGTCGCAAAGGATACTAGGGTGTTGGCGAAGATGCTGAGGGCGGACATTTCCTGCTCAATACCTGAACTGCCGTCCCAGGTGCTACTGTACCATTGCATGCCGCATTCGCTACCTGACCCGCTACATTGTTTTCCGGCAGCAACGGCCGTGGCTTGGAGTTTGGGAATAATGGTGCCCGCCTGTTCGGGGACAAGCATCGCGGTTTTCGAAAGCCAATCAGCGAGAAGGCCCTTGAAACATAGCTGATCGCGATTGCATGTCTTGATCGGGTCACATGAGACCTCGGTGAGAACATTGCCGTATTCCGCAGGGAAAAAAGTGGTCCATACGGAGCCCAGAAGGCCGTCGACGCCCGCTTTCCATTTGGCGGCGCCATTCGTCTAGGATGATTAGCGAATGTTGTACAGAAAATATAGAAAAAGGAAAGATGAGCATACCTTGTTGTACATGAAGGCTGCGCCAGCGAGATAGGACCCATAGTTGTAGGTCCATTGCATGTCACCCTTGTCTTGGCAGTTTTCGGAGATGTGAGTGATGTCATTGATGAACCATGTCTGGTTATCGAATAACACGGATTGCACACTCCAGTCCCAGACAGTCTCGGCCATATGGGCATACGATTCGTTGCCGGTATAGCGATACAGGCGAGCAGCCAGTTGGAAAAAAGCCCCGTTGGAAATGGCGTTCTTGGCATCATATCCGGACAGGACGGGGTAGAGCTGCCAGCGCAAGCCGCCATTGCACGAGGCCTTGTCAACATTCCAGCGATCGGCGAAGTCGTTGTAAGAACCCTGGGCCAATTCGAGCCAAGATGCGCTGCCAGGCTCGCTGTTATCTGGGAATTTTTGCTCTGCGGCGGTCATGGCACCGAGAGCCCAAAATTCTTGATCGTCATTTCCCTATAGGGGGAAAAAATGTCAGTCACATGGTAACGGGACCAAGCCATGGGTGGTGAAAACTAACAAGGTAACTACTGTAGTTTGAGGTGAAAAAGTCATTATTTGGGCCGCCTTGCCAGGACATGCCCTCAGTAACTAGATCATTGTATTGGCTATCGCCGGTCCAGTGCCAGTAGTTGATAAGGAAAGTGAAAAAAGCACCACCTTCCCACCAGGTGCCGTCGAATTTACCGGGGATGAGCTTGCTGGCTCGGTCGTTGTAGTACTTGACGGCCGAGGCAGCAGCTGTTTTCGCGGCAGATTTTAATGAGTCGGCACTTTGAGCGTCGACAGTGAGTGCAGCGGAGAAGGGAGTCGATAGGAGCTGGGCGAGCAGGGCGGATGTAAGCAGGCGCATCTTCGCGATCGCCGTTAACGAGCGGATGGGGGATAAAGGACAGACGCGGTGGAGCGCAGGTCCCGAAGCATCGACCGGCTCGGGGGAGGAATCTTTCTTGGTCTGGGGAAAACGAGTGTTGGACGACTAGTATTGAAGTAGTATCCTGACAGTGTTGGTAGGGTTGGGCAAACGAAAGGAGACTGCGCAGTCAGTCAGTCAGGTCCCAGGGGTGAAGATGAGACGAAAGAGGGTCCAGGGGCGATCACCGAGACACTGACGAGACGGGTCGATTAATATTATTTATTGTATCCAATGTGACTGCTCGACTGGCTTGGCTTGTTTGAGGCTAGACCGGCCAGACCGATCGCTGCATGGAGGCAGGCAGATGGCCGACCCATTGCGGCCTTGGGCTGGTGGAGATGGGGCTGTGCGGCCGGACTGGACGAGAGAAGAGAAGAGAGCAAAGCGAAAAACGAGAGGAAAAAGGCCAGTCCGGGGGCTCTTGGCACAGTGGGACGCGCTAGGCCGATCTGCGGCTGGCGTCCCCACCGCGCAATCAAACTGAACTTATCTACGTGTACTTCGTCTACACGAACCAGTGAGTTGTTCCTACATCCTATCATTACCGAGCCGTTCGTCTCAAGATCCAACTTCGAGACACCCGCAGGCGCATTTTTTCCTTTTGTTTTCTTCTTTTCTTTTCTTGTTTTTACGCCCCAGCGATGCGGTGATACCCTGAGCCCGCTTGGCGTTAGGAGGTGGCGCCTGAGTCTTGGCACTGGTACGCGGATATGATTCGCTGGCGGGAAAGACTGGATGCCCCGCTCCACGTGATCTCAGGTCTGAACGGAAAGGGTATAGCTAGCCAATCCTGACACGAGGAATCTCTAACCCTAGCCCTAAGTGCACCACTGCGCTATTCCCGATAAAGGTGAGACTGCAAACTGCACAAACAACGCAAGGCTAAGACACCAACAGACTCCTCCAAGCACAACACGCATCCAGACATTCCAGACACATGCAGACACACCGCTAGACGCAGCCCAACCACACGTCATCGAGCACCATGGCTGCTCAAGTCCGCGTTGGAGTGGGCGTCTTCGTGCTTGAGTCCAGCACCGAGCCGGCCGACAACCCACGCTTCCTAATCGGCAAACGAATCAACTCCCACGGATCGGGAACATACTCGCTCCCTGGCGGCCACTTGGAATTCGGCGAAACACCCGAGCAGTGTGCCGAGCGCGAGTTACTCGAGGAAACTGGTCTCCGGGTTAAAAATCTGCAATCTCTGACTTTTACCGACGATTACATGCCGGCTGAGGGCAAGCACTATGTCACGCTCTACACCGTCTGCGTCCGGCAGAACGAAAACCAACTTCCCCAGGTGCTCGAGCCTGAAAAGTGCGAAGGGTGGGAGTGGGTCAGCTGGAAGGAGCTAAAAAACTGGGCGCAACAACAGATAGATACGCCCCAGGGCGGGGAGAACGAACTGCAGCGGAAAATGTTCCTGCCGCTATTGAATATTATACGTCAACGAGCCGGGGTTATTCCTGCTATCGGGTGAAATAAAAAAGTGAATGCGACTCATGAGCTTACAAGAAATACCCCGACCACTCACGTTTTGACATAGTCGCAAAGCTAGTCAAGAGCACCCCCGTGTCGTTTGTATTCGGCTTGTTGAGGACCTAGACTCGATTCCACGGCTCTCTTTGCTTTTTCAAAGCAAGTGTGTGTTACCGGATCGTCTTGTTTCGCGATAACGCGTAAACACGTATCATCGCAAGAAATAATAGGCAGCAACCCCGCTGCTTTGGGTTTTGTTCATGGGTGACTAGACCGATGGGCACGAAGACATCCAGCGCATATGCACCCTCTGGAAAGCAGTTTTTGATGTTTCTTTTTCCTCGTTTTCTTTTTCCCCAGCAAATAAGAAAACACCCCGCTAGCGCAAACCTTCGGCAAGCCACCCAGCAGTTCTTCTCACCAGGTCACTCGTACCGGAAAAATACGAGGTTGTTCACCTCTTGTCTCTTTCGATTTAGTATCCGGGGCCACGTACTACCGAACACGCTACCATGTACATTCGGTATGCACGTATTACTATTGAGTCTTAGTCCAAGCGTGTCCATATATCTCATAAGCTAATTTAGTGTATGAGGTACGAGGACAATCAACACGACTTGGTATCTCTAGATCTCCTATCTAGCCGGCGCAATTATCCGAGTCAATAGCCACCCTTCATCGTATCGGCTGATAGCAGGGCCAGGCTGAATCGGGTTTTGGCAGACTCGGCCAACTGGCGGTGGCGCTATCATGCATCGCCAGATGGTCCAATGCAGGCCAACCACAGCATCTTAGGGTTCCATACATAATGATGTAAGCGGCCATCTTGCTGCCGTTAATCAATTGTCACATTAGTAACCGCCACATTGAGGTTGTTGATAGTTCTGATTTTTCAGAAGCTAATCTAGCTCTGGGATGCATCATGCATCCACGTGTATACTGTACCCCAATTATACCCTCGTAGCCTTTACTTCCGAGGCGTCGACAGCTAGTAATAGTGTTCAAAATCTACTCAATGCAAAGAAAAATTGAACTCAAGTCAGTTGACAAAGAAAATGACTACATGTATACAAAAGACTGCCCATCGTACATCCTCACAAATGATTGCCGAGACAGACCAACTATTCGGTTTTCACAGGCAAAGCAGGCCCCCATCATATAACCACAATATCTTGTAAGGCTCCAAGCTAAATACCCGCTGGTGCGATGGTCCGAATGGAAATTGATTCAACTTCCGGAGATGCCAACTGCGCCTGGTCAGACAAGTTCCACAAAATATTGTAGACTCCATCATTATCGGTAGGCTGTGCGAAGAACCGGGATTCCAGCTGACCCGCCGAGTTTTCTATGAACGCGTATTCTCCGTAGAAATGCCAATCGCCAGTGGTGATCTCACCCGAGCTATTGCCGGCCGTAAAGCCTAATGGCTGGCCTGAGGTGTTGGGAATATAAAGCTTTAGACCGGCCCAGCTTGTGTTTGATTCACTCGCCGCAATCCTCGCTGTAGTGCTTGTCACATTCGGGTTTGCAATAAAAGTCCCATGCTCTTCATAAACTTGAACGGAGTTTTCACGCGTTAGCAAGGAGCACCAAGGGGGGGGGTTCGATAATGGCAGCATACAGTAGACATTCGACACATTGGAACTATGTGCATGGCTCACAGCCCCAATTTTGGCAATACCTAGTAAATGGTCAATAATCAAGTCCACGTTTTGATGACACTTGAAATATAGACCTTGGCAATAAAACACTTCCGATCCGCTGATATTGGACCCATAGGCATAGAGAGTAAAAGTATCCTGGGATGCCAACACGATCGAAATGAGTCCAAAGAGGACAAAGAAGAGAGACATCATGGGATAAGTTCGCTTTATGCTCATTACGCTTATTTGTATCAGAAAGTAAGAGAATAAAATCCGTCGGCTGAGAGTAAGATAGTTGACACCTAGGCAGATACTTAGTTTATACCGCCCCCTATTTGATCTTTTCATATAATCAATGACTAAAAAGCAAGCCAGAGTAAGGTGACGAGTCTTGCATGACATACGCAATCAGACGAACGTCAGCTGTCTAGAAAGTATCATTCCAGATTACGCCTCTTCTGTGTCCCTATCTCTTTGTGTTACCCTGTTTCTGTACCCCAATCTTGTTATGAACACGAGGAGAGGTGTTTCCTCCAATAAAAGCTTAACTCTCAAACAAAAAAGGGCCGGGAATATCGAGTATAAGTATACCGTTGTTCCAGTCTTCTGACATGCGTTATCACCAAGAATCCGAGTCCTGCATACAAACCCGGAAACCACTTTAGCGTCACACGACACATCCAATACCTGTATCAACCCAGAATGAGGTCTCGAGATCTAGTTTCACCCATCCGGGAAAGATTGAAATTGAGACTATTAGTGATTGGCACCAGAAGCAAAATGGCCCGTCGACTTCTAAATGCACATAATTTCCGGCTGACAATGGGTGGTCTTTCCCTAAAGAACACTACTTTTGGAAACATCTTCATGTAGTCAATCAAATTCTGTATTTTCGTATTACCTATGTACTTGTTACTTTGGTTCTTCATATTTAAGCGCATATGTGGGTTGAGAAGTACGTCGTTGATCTTCCCGGATGCCTCTGTTGTCTACTTTTCACTTACTATACCGCTTGTTAGAAAATATGGCCGCTTATTTACGACTAGGCTATTTTTGAGTTACAAAATTATCATTGGAAAATTTAAAAAGCTTCCGCGCAAGCGCCAACGCCACTTCACACCTTGCAGGTCAAGCTGTACGACCCTAACTTAGGGTTTCCATGCAGCCAACATGGAAGTAATCAACTAGTTGACAAGGTTCCAGCATACACATGGAAAACATGCATGCACGTATGCTTGTTAGTACATTAAATGACATGGCAGATGAAATTTACAAGAGACCATTATCTAGTATCTAGCTTGTTAGGCGAAATCACCTACTTGTGCTTTAATTGAGGCTATATGTCGGGCTATATACCTCCCCAGCACAAATGCCACACGTTACATGTAGAATTATGATACAGAAGGCTATAATAGCCGAATAAATTACAAGTTTCAACGAAACTGAAACCTCATTCACCTAACCTGTTACATGATGGGATGCCGTAAATTTAATTGGAGTCAAGACGCAAGGTGCCATTCCCTTGGTGTCTTTACGCGATTGAGAAATATGATGACGAGGCCACCAACATTTCATCGTTATGCATACAGTCCATGCAACCTCGCTAACCGGGGAATTCGGGAATTTAGCTGTCAATGAGTAGATAGCAACAGTCAAATTGGCTATAAATCTCCAGACTTTCTCAGTGAGTCTAGCATAGAACACTACCTATCAGCCATCTACGGCAGCAAGTCTCACTTTTTGCTTATTGAGAAAGCATAGTCTTCAATATGAAGTTCCTTCGTTTACTATTGCATCTATCTACTACTATACAGCTCGGTTCGACAGCGCCCAATAAAGCTACTCGTTGTTCCAACTCGGCGAGCAACCGCGCTTACTGGTGCAAATATGATATTCACACAGACTACTACACGGTTGTTCCGGATACTGGAGTCACCCGTGAGTACTGGTGGGTATTGGAGGACGGAATCATCTCGCCTGATGGAGTCCCTCGCTATACCCAGACCATCAATGGCTCGTACCCAGGGCCAACACTCTTCGCCGACTGGGGAGATAATGTAATTGTTCATGTAACCAATAAATTAACCCAGTCCAACAACGGCACCTCTGTTCACTTCCACGGCATTCGACAGAATTACACTAATCCAAACGATGGGGTGCCTTCTCTCACTCAGTGCCCGGTTGCTCCTGGTGATACCATCACCTACAAATGGCGTGCCACCCAGTACGGGACTACTTGGTATCACTCTCACTTTGGTTTACAGGCCTGGGAGGGTCTTGCCGGTGGTATCATCATCAATGGACCAGCAAGTTCAAACTATGATGAAGACAAGGGAGTCATATTCCTCTCTGACTGGACTCATCCGACTCCGGACTCGCTTTTCGACTACTCAGAGACAGTTGGCCCTCCTGTTGTCAACAACTCTTTGATTAACGGGACCAACGTCTGGTCAGAAGATGGGTCCACAACTAATCAGGTTGGCTCTCATTTTACTACCAAGTTTAAATCTGGCACCTCCTACCGTTTGCGTGTTATCAACGGCGCCATTGACACTCACTTCAAATTCACGATTGACAATCATGTCATGACTGTTATTTCATCCGATCTTGTCCCGATTAAACCATATACTGCTGATTACATAGATATCGGAATCGGTAAGTTTTGGGAGATTTGAACCGACGCATTTTCTGACCCGGGCGTATGTACTGACAATCCTTCCAGGCCAACGTTATGATGTTATCGTGACTGCTAATCAATCCCACGTTGCGAGAAATTTCTGGATGCGAGCAATCCCGCAAACTGAGTGCGCAAGTGAACCGTACCCTAACAACATCAGAGGCATTGTCTATTATGGTAATTCACCCAGCACACCAACCACGACCAATTTCTCTATCCCTGATAATGGTCTCTGCGGTGATGAGACCGATAATCTCTCGCCTATAGTTGAAAAGGAAGTTTCTGCTCACCCCATGTGGTCTAAAACACAAGACGTCAGTGTAATAACTGTTGGTAACCTTTTCAAATGGGCTGTGAATAATGTTTCCATGTTAGTTAATTGGAAAGACCCCTCTTTAATGCAGGTCTACAAGGGAGATTCCAATTGGTCTACTACAGCTGGGGTGATTGAACTGGACGAGGCAAACGACTGGGCATATATTCTTATCGAATCTACATTGCCCGTTGCTCATCCAATGCATTTACATGGACATGACTTTTTCGTGTTGGCACAGGGGACCGGTGTCTACAATGCAAGTGATATTGGCAGTCTTTCTAACCCTCCACGTCGCGATACTGCTCTGCTTCAGAGTGGAGGCTACCTGCTGCTCGCCTTCCAGACTGACAACCCTGGAGCATGGCTGATGCACTGCCATATTGGCTGGCATACTTCAGAGGGCCTAGCCATTCAATTCATCGAACGATACAGTGAGATTAACGCCACAATAACGGACTATAAATCCATGAAAGCGACGTGTGATAATTGGGATGCGTGGCAGACCTTTCCCGACATTGACTCTGGAATTTAGGCTTGCATGGTCGTGCCATCCTTAATCTGTTTATGGATGCAGTTCTTTCTATTTCTTAACCACCACTCGCATACTCTCTTTGTGCGATATAATAGCATCATTTATTATCATTGATGATATTGACAGATAAGAAGAGTGTAAAATATAATTTACCATTCAAAAACTCCATATAAAAAGGAGTTGAACTATCCGTATGGATGAAATATTTTATTTTTAAAAAATAAATATTATTCTGAGGTATATAACTTGCGTTAAAGAGTACTAAGCCATTCAGGTATGTCGGATCCATAGTCACGTATTGCATGTGATACGAGACTAATTAGTAAGATTCCTTACTAAGTAAACATGGGAACTGAAATCTCCGAAAGCAGACGCAATCATCTCGAAAGGGTTGCTTTTGGAAATCTTGGCATTAGTTGGAGAGTAGATGTAGAGTTTGAAAGTTAATCTTACAGCATTAATGCCAGTAGGGGTTGTTATTCTGCATGGCCTTTGAGGCCTTACCAAGACAGCGAGAAGTGATACAGAATGAACACTGTCATACTCCTTTATTTATTTTTATTCTTATCTAAATTCATATTTGAGCCAGTATTCGCGAGAAACTCGAGCCTAGGCAGATGGCCTTAGCGCTCACAACATACATAGGTTGAGCTCCGGCAGCGGAATATTTGTTACTTGTGTATAGCGAGCATCATACGCGCCGATTGAGTCACGATTTTGTTGACCAATGGGTTTATTCTCATATGTGACAATTCCCCGCTACTTACTGCTGACGCTTTACGCGTTTGGTTGCCAGCCTTAATCAATCAACCTACACGCCACGTGGAAATCCGGGCCATTTGGGACACACATATATAATAAATACATCCCAGTCGACGAACCTTGAAGAGTAAATTAATAAGACGAAGTAATAATAAAAGGGTGTTGGGAGAAGGGCACCAGAATACACAAATAACGACCCATTTAGATGTCTCTGATGCGCCTCGAGTCCTGTCTATTTGGTGGACTTAAACCAAAAAATACCCCGGTCAACAAGCCACGACTTATGGACGCATTATGTACGTGGAGTCCCGACAGTATTTGTTACTCTCCCAGGGTCCAGAAACGCCCCTGTCATGTCTTCGACTTTATAGTATCGTATTTATACATGATGTTAAGCCAGGTTTTCTCACAACAATATGATCGGTTTTTGAGCAAATCACATTTTCACCGATTGTTTTTCTCTTAAAGCGGATATGCATACCGGAGTCTTGTAGACTAGTGTGCAGTTCAACAACAACAAAAAAGAAAAAACAAAAAAAAAAAACAAAAAGAAAAACGAAAAACAGAAAAACCGAAAAGTTGAAATTTTAGGCAAGAGCTATTGCACTATCAGCCACAAAATACAAAAGGGAAAACATAAAATCACGTGGGATATTGTAGTTGAATATAAGTTTGTCCATTTACATATGTAAATCCACCCATGTGCAGTCAGTCAGTTTTTATTTCAATTGATTACGTACAACGTTTGAACACAGTAACTGTCGATGTTTATGTCAATTTTATGTACTTGGAATCTCTATCTTACCATCAATTTCGAATTTTGATTAGTAACATTTGGATTCATGGGAAAATTGAATTGCAAAGCATGCATTTTACTTCTGAATTGATAGTTTTTTTTTGTTTTCCAAATCATGCAAAGAGCCGTAGGATGCTCGTGACTTTTAACTCGCCTTTGAGGGTAGTGATAACCTCTGCCGATACAAGATCGTGTTGTGTTCATACTAAGACGATGCAAGAAAAATCAGCTGATATAAACTGCAAAGTTTTGTCTGCGCAAGATAACAGCCGGGTGCATTCAAATGTTCAATAGATATTCTTATCTCCACTTCCGCTCGTCATTGCAGCCCAACCGATACATAGTAGTGATGTTGCGGGTGCATATCTAGTCGGTATGACACCATCATCGACATTGATGATGTACATCGGAGTCAACGCCGGGCTGTATTTGAAATAAAATAGGCCCTGTGTAAATGAAATGTTGTTCAAGTGCTCTGTTTGCCAGCCAATGGTTGATCAACCGAGTGTTGTACCAGTCGCACAAATTGTGTCAAACAGGATGCAGATGGCGTGTGAGACATCGCACAAGTGTCAACTGGTAGCCTGTCTCTACTTATATCTCCTTATAAGGTAACCTTTTAGAGGGGGAGAATTATGAAATTTTCCATTTTAATTTCATAGTAACAATCCGCATGAACCGGTATAGAAATCAAATACAGTGTAAAACATGTCGAACAACGGTTCCACATATCACCGCGTCGCTGTGATCGGCGCCGGCCCTTCTGGTTATGCTGCTGCGCATGCATTATCGTTGGAAAAGAAATTCCACATCATACGAGTCTTTGAGAGGAGAGACAAAATCGGAGGCTTATGGTTTGATAGTCACCATCTATCACATCGAACTGGAATGCTTACGGGAAACCTAGGCATTATGATTCAATTCCAGACGACTTTCCTCTAAAGCCAACGTCGACGGTCGCCTTGCCTTCTAAATTTCCTGCTCTTGCGCCGCCTTCCGCAGAGGATGTGACTGCGCGAACAGCAATTTATGAGAAGCTGGATAGTAATGTTGGGGCCGAAATCATGGCTTTCTCGCATGCACCCTTGCCCCTGCAGAATTCGGCTACGTCAGTTCTGCGCCTGGGGCAAAATAATGCCAGTCGACCGTTTCAGGTGGTGCAGAAATACCTCGAGACACTGTTCCAAAGGTACCGGCATTTGGTCTCGCTGCACACGACAGTTGAAAGGGCAGAGAAAAAGGGAGACCAATGGGTTCTGTCGCTTCGTCAGCCGGGCCATGCTGAGCCAGATGGCCAATTAAGAGACTTTTGGTGGCAAGAGACATTTGACGCCATCGTCGTTGCGACTGGCCACTATAATGTGGGTGCCATTCCTAATGTCCCAGGCCTTGGTGAGACGTACAAGAAAGTCCCTACAGCGTTTGAACATTCAAAGTCATACCGTTCCGCAGACAACTATGTCTCAAAGGTGAGAAGCTTCCAATAAATTTTAGCTGGGAGTCACCCCTAACATTTTCCGACAGAAAGTCGTCGTAGTTGGAGGCAACATATCTGCTGCTGACATTGTCACCGACCTGCACGCGATTGTTAAAGGGCCCCTCTACACTGCACAACGCGGACTCAATGAGAAACTGATTGCCGCATGGGACCTACCAGGAGTAGTTCGCAAGCCCCAGCTGAAACGAGTTTTTGCTTTACCAACAAATGGCAAGGTCGGTGTCGAGTTTTCCGATGGTGAAGTCGTCACAGATGTGGACAAGATTATTTTCGCAACAGGTTTCAGAGTATCATATCCGTTTATCCAGCCAAACAACCCTGTAACACTGACGAATCGGCTGGATGGCGTGTATGAGCATATCGTGAAGATCGGGGACCCATCCCTGACATTTGTCGGACAGGTATTGTTTTTGTATCACACTGGAAATCTATGAAGTCTCAAGTTCTCACTGAAATTACCATCTATTAGGTCAAAGGAGGGCTCAGCTTCCGTGTATACGAATACCAAGCAGTAGCCATCGCGCGTATACTCGCAGGGCGCGGTAGCTTGCCTTCTGTTGTAGAGCAAAAGGAATGGGAAAAGAAGCGACTTGCGCAGAAAGGAGACTCGGTTGCCTTTCACGAAATTCTTCCGGACTTTGGACCGTACTGGAATCGGCTTCGAGAAATAGCGGGCAAACCTGCACCGGAGTCAGACGGATATGAGTTGCCCGAGTGGCGACAAGAATGGGCTGATACCGCTCTGGCGATCCTAGAGCGAAAGAAGAAGTGGTGGAATGAGCAGATACAGTTTGCGAAAGCACGTCTGTGATTGAGAAAGATCAGGGTCAGAGTAGTATTAGAAGAATCAAAACTCGGAACGAATGTGGATTATTTCCTATATATGTAATCTTCCAAGGGCTATTAAACTAACTAGATCATATATTCATGTGCAAAAGGTATGCGTGTAGCCCGACTAGTTCGGGTATTAGGTGTTGTTCATGCTAGAATGCCAATTCAAAGAGCGAGTGTGTATATGGAAACTCTGTTGAGTCGTATTAATCCACTCGTATAGTCAGAAATCGCGTTTTCGGTAAGGTGAGCGGTGATCGTTCTACGAGATGAAGGTTGCTTCGGAGTAGAGTGTGCCTTGCTCCTGCACGGCGTCCGCGTCGCCTATCTTAACGGAGAGGACAAGAGAGTCCCGTGGAGGACTGAAGAACTAATAAAAGGGAAAATCTAGTCAGAACCAAGTGCCAAGCACAATCGAACACCAAAGTTCTACCTACCTGATAAACAAAGGGCTTTGTACCGACAACACCACCGACCAGCGACTTGATCAGGCCGGGAATGTGAGCAAGGACATCGACCCGATCTGTTCGCTCACCCAGGTCGCCTTTGATAATGGCAGAGACATGGCCCTCCTTACCCTCACCGTCCCAAGTCCACTCAGCCGACACGGGCTCGGGCCAAAGCGTTTCCGAGTCCTCCTTGGATTCAGGGTACTTGACTGCGTTCTTGACACCAGCGTACACAATTTCTCCGTCCTTCACGATACCGCCAACGTTTACTGTCGTAGAAGCGTACGACGGCGGGGTTGTGAACTCCATCATTATAGCCGAATAGGTGGGGGTTTGGAACGTAACAAAGTTCCATTTCGCAGCCGCATGATGTGGCTTCATACCCTGGATAGCATGAATGAAAACGCCCCGTCCGGCAAAGTTGTATTCTTTCTCCGGGGTGATAATAGTCCCCGAAACATCGCATCGAGGCCAGAAGCGGTGTCTCATTTCACCCCACGGGTTCTGGGGGTCAGTACCGTAGTAGGTCGTGCCGTTTTCGCCGGCCTGGAAGCCGGGCGTGACACGCTTAACGACGAGATCGATCAGCGCAGATTCATTTCGAGCGGCCTTGATTACATAGGCATCGCCTGCGTCGTTGAGGGAAAACGAGACGCCGTCTGCATAGAAGGAAACCATTTCCTCGTCAAAGCCATGGTTCTCTAGGGGGTCGGAGAGCCACAGGTGGTCCTCAGCCGAAGGACCGCGGTGGTTGAAAATCTTCACATTCAGCTGACAGGTCGTCATCAGGCCCCTTTATAACAACCAACCCAATATCAGCATGCGTTCCATCGGTCCGATGTTGTAGTTGTTTGTTCATGTCATGTTCGAAGGAAGAAGTCACGTGGGCAGGCGCGGGGCAGGTTGAAGGGGAAATAGAAAAAAGGAATAAGAAAAGGTCAACGACATACGCGACGTTGTTATAGATGATCTGCACAGAGGCCAGCTTGCCTTCATTCGAAATCAGATAGAATATCTGGGTCTCTACATTGGTGGCCTGCATCGCCTTCCATTTGAGATCGGCTCTGGTCACTTCGGTAAAGGGCGTCTTCTCGGCCTGAGCGGTGACGGATTGCAGGGCTTCGGGGCCATAGTCGGGCTCCGCGGTACCGACGGTGTTGGCCAGTCTAGAAAATTTAGCATCAGGAGTTTGCTTCCTTGCGGGGATGGCACACACGTCTGTCTGAACCAGTTCATCTTTGCGGGCGGTGCGCTGAGCAGCAGTCGAGATTTGTTGTCAGGCGCTCGTTGATGCTGCTCGCCGCGCCGGAAAGCTGTAGCAAGCTGGTGACGCTAAGCGGAGGAGCGGTCCCGCCAATCATCGGTGCACATATAGGAGAAAAAGTGGTCCTGGCCAATCACAGCCCATACTTGCATCAAATTCTGTTACCGAAAGAGGACAAGCCTCTTCCATATTTTTTCCATTGGCCATGGGCCCATATTTAAGTACGCTAGTCCGCTTTCATTTTTCCTTTGATCACGTGATTCCCCTGCCGGAATCGAATTACACTAGCTCCTCGGTGTCGATAATAATAATGATCGCTGCACTGCGTTCCGCGATTGTTATTACAAGCTACTTTTCCAAAAAAAAGAAAAATGAAGCTTATTGGTAGCTCACTCCAGCAGATTTTCCTCTTTTGGAATTAACCCCTTGCAGTGTGAGATGCCAATAATATTGTCATAATCTGGTCTTACTGTAAGGGGGTTTACGTAGTGAGGCTTATAATTTTTCAAAACCGCTGCAGTGAGGCCAATTTGACTAATTTAACAAGGCTTCCTGAGCATGTCAACAACCCTCAACTTGCAACTTCCTGCAACCAGGGCGCAGCATTCCATTAAGGGAACCTTCCGAAATTAAAATGGCAGATGCGAAGGGATGCTTACTTTCAGGTGGTAGGAGGTCGGCACATCGATCGTCACTTGGACGGTTTGACCCCTTTTCCTGTCTCCTCTCTCTCTCGATTTGCAGTTTGCAAATAAATTGCTCTTTGTTCAAAGATCACAATTTTCTCTCATGGCCACGTCTACTTTTAGAGGAGTCGGGATTCGTTAAACTGCTAGAAAACTACCGACCATGTGGCAAACTCTGATAATTGCCCGAGAATGTCTGCAGGACTGGGTTATAACGATGATGACTATTGCCACTGTGGATAAGCTAGCCAGCATGTAGGCGTATAAACTTAAATTGTATTCCTGTCAACATAAAGACTCACCCGAATACTGTTTGCTGATCTGTTGTGACGAATGTCCCGCTTCTTGTTAACAGACTACTACTTTGTGTACATCTTAAGAGCCAATGATTTGTATGTGTTCGATTGAATGTGGCCTATAGACGAAGCATATGGTGCGCCCTGTGTGGTTTATACTATTACCTACTCAAGATTGTCAGCGCTATCTTGCTTGCTAGCCCCATTGCTGGAAAGACCCGGGACCTAATGCGATCCATCAAGGGACTCCATGGCGAAGTCAACTATCTAGTTTTAAACCGGCATCCTTTTAACTGGTCCAGAGAGACCTTAAGCGCGTCCCTATGCGACCGTTGCAGTACACCAGCAGCCAGATGCACGGCGAAGCGTGGCTTCGGGGTTCTCTAGTTTCTTCTCGCGAGACATAGTTGTTTAGGTATCATTATCTTGAATCCGTTTATGTTCGAAGAGGACTTGTTGTCCAATTCGCCCACTTCTAGTCCTTCTCATGCTAATCAACTAAATACTACTGTCTCCCACACGGTTGAGGGGCTTGCAAGTTGTATCTTTTTACTCCTCGCCACAATCTACCTACCTGCGGCCAATTCGACAAGTTCACGGCCAGGCAAGAAATCCATAGCATTGAAGCCTGTTCTTCATATGCTACTCTCCCTCCTAATTTGTGGTGTCACCAACGTCTAGGCAACGTGCTATAACCCCGACGGCTCGACAACCATTGAGAATGCACCATGCTCATCGCGTCACCATTCGAGTTCGGGTGGGCGTATCTCTCAAATGAACTGTGCCAAAACCCTAGCACCCCAAACAGCACTGTTAGTCACGTCCAAGGAAGCTGCACTGACCAAACATGGCGATCTGGTTACTGTCCGAATTTCTGCGTCCATGGAAGTGCGCCCTGGAAAGAGTCGATGCATAAACAATAGCATATGAACCAATGCGAGGATACTAGTGAGGACATGTACTATTGCGACAATGACAACGTCCAAGCAGCGGATTGATCCAAGCACTTGGCCGTCGTAAGCTTTGTCGGTACGTATGGACAGCCGTTGATTTTCAATGGCTATATACTTTGCTAACCACCATCAATTGATGGTAGGACAACCAATGACAGTTGCGATCATTGGTGTAACTCAAACGGCGACCACCACGGCTGCTACAGCTCCAGCCACCGACGGCTCCGGCCCAGACATATCGGGAGGATCATTAAACACCACCGCAGTCGGCGTAGGGGTAGGAGTTGGTGTTGATTGTGCTCTTTTGCTATCGGGAGTATTCTTCCCTTTCTGGCGTCGAAGAAGGAGGCGCCGCTCAGAGACTCAACAGTCCCAGGTCTACCAAGCAGCACCTAGTAACGCTAGAGATTATCAAGGCTACCCCAACCTACAAAAGCCTGATCAGCGACATGAAATGGAGCACCGGCGACGAAACGACTGTGAAGTAGCATAACAAGACGACAACGAGTCGAGGCTCCGAACTACGTTCCGCTCGGGGAATCACCGGCTCACACAGAACCCGAAGCTCCAGTTGAGATGTCAGGCAAGCGATTATGGTTGATGATACTGTTCTGTAATTCTATCCATAATCTTGGGAGGCTGGTTCTTCCTGCTTTCGTAGCGGTACACTCCAGGCAAAGTACGGCTAATTATCACGATGGCGGGGTGATTTGGAGACGTGGTTTAGAATCACTTTTGAATATAGGGAAATACCGGTAGATAAACAAAATAATGGTAACAATAACAATATAAGATATATTGTTCACGTGATCAGACATTCCCCAGGACCCCAGCTCTCCATTGGCTGGCCCGGCGTTCGGAGACTATTCGCGCCTGGGTAAGCTCCGAAGGTCCGACGATGTTGTGTCCTCTGCGATCTTTGTCGTCTGGCCCTCTGAGGCTTTTTATTTCTCAAGGAATCCTATCTCGTGTCTCACGCCTGGAAAAACACATAATTTCAACGTGGAACCCTGGTTCACGTTAAACAGCATGGCTTCCGGTCTATTTTTCGACCCGAAGGCCGCGCTGGCCGTAACCCCCCTGGTGTCATCCACCTGCACCCTCTTATTCGCATGGGATCAGGACTTCTTCCTCCGTCTGCTCAACATTCCTGAAAACCGTTCCAAGTCAAACGCGATTCTCCCAGCCTACTTCAAGCTCTTCTTCTCCAACGGCATGGTACGCATTGTCGGCTTTCTTGGCGTGACTTTTTGGAGCACGGTCGGAAATTATTACTGGCGCCATTCCGCGCTAGTTTCCAACCAGTCATTGAAATGGTATCTGGCAGGCGGTGGTTTGGCATTGAGCCATTTGCTGTTTGTGCCTCTTGTTGCGCCTCCCATCCGGGACATTATCAATAATGGCCGGTCCAAGAAGGAACCAACGGACTTGTTGGACGAGTGGTTAAGTATCAACTGGTTTAGAAGTGCGACTGTTGATTTTGCTGCTTGGGCGTGCATGGTGATTGCTGTTATCAAGAATGTAGCCGTTTGAATAGAATGGTCAATTTGATGGACGTCTGACTCCCTGCGTCGGCTTTCAAATGTTGTTGATACAGGACACTGTAAACTTAGATCCTATACCAGTTGTATCAGCGAAAGGTGTATATATATAAATATTTATTCCCTGAACGTGAACAACGTTGGTCCAATCTGGTCAAGCCTGGGTCTAAGTTTGGGAAAATATAATTTTCTCAAGAGTCTCCAAACCAATTGATTTTTTCAGTTCAAATGTCATCAGCCCATTATGCCATTTTCAACATGTGAACTGCAACTGATACCATATAGTCACTTCAAATATTGATGATGAATCCTTGTTTCATTAATTAATCTCAAGGTTTGATGAATTCAACTTTTTCTGGCCGATGATGCATCAATAGATGTAAACCAAGCAGACTATATTTTTCTTCAAGACACTAATTTTCTTTCCTTATGCAAACTCATATAGATAGATAATTAATATCATGGTAATTATCGGGCATGTGAAAGCGTCGATCACAGCTGACCTCGGCTCGTGGGACAGGGATCTCGCCCAGCGCCACCTGCTCGCTCGGCATCATTCATAAAATAATCCTTCCTTTACTCATGCAAGAGGTAATTATCATAATAATAATAATAATAATGAGCCAGGTTCATTATCCAAAGCTGTGGAAGGTGTTGAGGCGACTGCGCGCTTGGAAAGTCGCCGCGCTCGCCTTTGCTTTTTTTAATTTAAAATGCTTCCCTTTCGTATGGCACGTAAGTACCTGAATAGATACATACTTCTAAATGCTATTCATTGATAATCCAGTACTAACTCTGTATTGTACGATTAGTATCGCTTCTTCATACCCATCCTTACGACGTCTTTACGAAAGCCGCTGAATCAGTCAGCTGTGCTCCGGCGACAGAAGAATAAAGTACCCGTCGTCTTCCTACCTATTATAACAGCTACAAAAGTGCCTCTGCTGGAAGGCGATTTCAACTTTCACAAATCGAATAGCACATATTTCACCGACCTTGATACCAGCCGAGCCCATCTGTTAGCTTTCCTGTGCTTCAAGGGCATGGTCAAGTTGGACAAGGAGCTTTCGGCCGATGGGAAAAAGGGCATCCTCACTGTTATGTTGGGTTCGACACAAACAAGCTTCAAACGGGAAATCCCTACTCTTCAGCCGTACGAAGTCTGGTCTAGGATCCTGACCTGGGACCAGAAGTGGCTCTACATTGTTACGCATTTCGTTCAACACGGCCGAATCACGCCCACGGCGAGCGTTGCCAGTATGAAAGCGGACAGCGGGGCATCAAAGAGCAAGACGCCCCTTGCTTCCAAAGATGTTGAATCTTCGATTTTCGCAACTTCGATATCAAAATGCGTATTCAAAAAAGGTCGCATGACGGTTTCCCCGGAACGTATCTTACGTGCATCGGATCTACTTTCCCCAGTGTCCTCGAGCGATGCCACTATCAATCTGAGCAAGCCAACAGAGAATCATATGAATGGAGGGGCTGCAAGCTCTGTGGCAGATAAAATCCCATCGACGACACAAGACGATAGCCAGCTGTTAGCGGAGATAGAAGCGGAGAGGGTGAAGGGCATCAAATACGCTGATTTCCTGTCTGGACTCGAAGAGCTGCAGGGCCAATTATTGAAAGACGATGAAGTTTCGAATGGTGTCGTCTCGCTTGGCACCTTCAACGATCTCGGACGGCTGATCAGCGCCTGAAGCGGAGCATATATATCGTAATTAGGCCATAGATAGACCTTGCAACGTAGCTATATTTATAACAATAGAGGCATTTCTTTTGATTCAATTCGGTATTTTCCAATGGTAATTCCGAGATTCTTACTAACCATATTGATCAATACTTCGCAGCGAGTTTCGGAGAAAACCCCGAAGTTCGGATGTTACCTGACGCGAGCCCCAGGTCGCAACATTACCGAACCAAGGACGTATCCGCCCACTCTATTGAGTTATATCAATTGAGCTTAGAGCTTACGGCTTCAAAAGTAGGCGGGTTCTGCAAGTGTCTCATTTTCTAACCTGCAGACACTTCCGCTATATCAGCAATATGGCGTCGCTGATGCGTGGTCGTGCCATAAACACCGCGCGAGCGTGTCCGATCGCTCCCCGTTGCCACATGTCAACCAAAGGCCGACCATCCATGGCCGTTTTAGACGACTACTTGAACATTACACCTAACCACTTAAAAGAAATCCCTCCGGAGAAGGTGTCAGTCACTGTGTTTCAAGATGCCCTCCCATCATATACCCATCCGCAGACGAGCCGAGATCAGAAAGAAGCCATTGTAGAGCGTCTCAAGCCGTACACGGTCATTTCGACTATGCGCGAACGTACTCCATTCCCAGGCGACCTGCTCCGCCAGCTTCCGAACCTGAAACTGCTCCTCGCGACGGGCACGCAATTTGAGACGTTTGATCTGGCTGCTGCGCGAGAGCTTGGGATCACCGTCGCAGCTGCACCCGGCAAAGGTCGAACAGATGGCAAAAGAATCGACCGACCATTGCAGCCTCGACTGGATATCAAGAAGGGAGGGAGTCATCCCACTACTCAGCATGCATGGGCCCTGATCCTCTCCTTAGCGCGCAATGTGGCCAATGATGACGCCGCCATGAAAGATGCAACCAGAAAGGGATGGCAGACACAGCTGGCCAAAGGGCTAACGGGCGCAACTCTAGGAGTCGTTGGGTTAGGACGTCTCGGAGCAGCAGTTGCACGCATTGGGGCTCTAGCCTGGGGCATGAAAGTGCTCTGTTGGAGCGAAAACCTCACCCAGGAGAAGGCGAATCAAAAGGCCGAAGAAATGGGGTTGCCTGCGTATGGCGGTGGGCCCAACGCAAATGCGCCCACTTTCACCGCAGTCAGTAAAGAAGAGTTATTCCGAAACGCCGACGTGGTCACTTTGCACTATGTGCTGAGCGACCGGTCTCGAGGCATTGTCGGAGCAAAGGAGCTGGAACTCATGAAAAGCTCGGCGTTATTGGTTAATACCTCGCGCGGAGGATTGATCGACGACATGGCACTTTACGATGTCTTACATCGTGGCCGAATAGGAGGTGCTGCGCTAGACGTTTTCGATGTTGAACCTCTTCCTGCTGATAGTCTATGGCGTTCGCCCAGCTGGGGGCAGCAAGGCCGGAGCAATTTGCTGATCACTCCGCACATGGGGTATGTCGAAGAAGGTATCATGCACACATGGTATGAGGAGACCGTTGAGAACGTTGAGCGGTGGATAGAGGGTAAAGAGATTTTGCATCGTCTAGTCTGATATACAAAAAATGCCGCAGGCCGTTCAAGGTATTCGGACACGAATGAGCTGTTGTACCTATGTATGGTAATTAGTTCGGTCAGCCCTTTTCACGTATAGATGGAGGGCTGTTCATGAAATATCCTGTATTGGAACGCTAGCACGCTAAATATACACCAAAATGCACACAGATGCTCATGTATACTCTATCAAGAAACATAGGGAAGAACGGGTATAATAGAGGCAAGGAAATCCTGGCAACGCCATGCAAAATAAGCCAAAAGCAATAATGACACCCAAAACGGAAGAGTGCAAAGGCAACTTATGAAGAAATGGAAGCGTCTTCCTTGCCATCGCTTTTTCTTTGCCGTCTGCGATATAAGAAAAAGGCAAAACTGCCTATGGTTATGACGCCTAGAGGTATCACGATACCAATGGCAATCTTGCCCGCCTCGGTTAATTTATCGTTAGACGAAGACTGGCCAGCAGCTGCGTCGTCGACACCATTGACACTTGTTGGTGCGCTCAAGAATCCCTTAGACTCGGCCTCCTGGATCGCATTCCACCAGATCAGGGCCATTTTGCTGTAGCCAAATTCAGTCGGGTGAGTTTTGTCGATCAGTTCGTTGGTGGTGAGTGCGTCATCGCCTTTAGACATGTCGGCCAAAATGATGCGCTGGCTAGCATTTTGCCGTTGCTCCACGATGGTCCGGTACTGGGCACTGATTTTGGCGGCCGTCCTAGGAACCCGTTTGCTTGGGAGTAATGTCGACAGTATGATTGTCGTCCCCGGAATGGCCTCGTACAGACGGTCGAGCAAGTCGTCCATGCGCTCGCCAGCGGTCGAAACCTTGTAATGTTGAACGGCATCGTTTGTTCCGGCACTGCTTGATTGTGAGTCATGCACATCCAGGATCGAAATAATGTTGACTTACTTGATCAGGATGAGATTGGGCTTTTTGGGTATCGACAATTCGGCCTTTTTGGCAACCTGGTCCACCCTTAAACCCACATGGCCTTCATTATCCTACACACAAGAAAGCATCAGCAAGCATATTAGGAGACACAAAGAACAAGACACACATTGTCTGGCATACTGCCATGCCGTAGACTGCCAATCATGTTGACTTCCCACCCGGCTGCAGTCATGTTGTTTCTCAAAAACTCTCTGTACCCATTACCGTCTTGTGATCGGTAGCCCCAGGTGATCGAGGCGCCAAGAGGCAAAGTGCGCAGCGCAAAAGGTTTGCTGCTGGCTCGTGGCTCCAGCGATGAGAGTGCGCGCTTTGAATCTCCTTCATCACCAGTGGATGACTGGATATTAGTGGCAGCAAGCGCACACGAGAGGAGCGGGTGTAGTAGAAGGAGAAGGAGAATCGCGCGTGCCATAGCGAAGACAAGAGACTACGTCGAGTACGGCTGCGGTCAATTTGGTCTCTAGCAATTTGGCAGGCTGGCTCGCAGAAGAGATGTGAAATAGGGCGAAGAAAAAGGAAGGGGAAAAATCAAATAAAAGTAAAAAAAAAAGACAGGTTTTATCTCCCGAGTGACTGGCTGTGTGGGACAAGGCTTTTGTTTCACTCGGCTGTTGGACAGCGAGGTTTCCCCTTCTGCAAGACGTGAGCCGCAAGAATAACATTGGACCCCCAGTACGGCCAGATCGGGGCTAGGCTGTGTGACGGAGGCTCATGGGCGTCCTGCAGAGGTGAGACAGCGCTGGGCGGATGGAAGGAGAGAGAGAGAGAGACCGAAAGACCTTGCCTGAGACAAAAGGAGCCCAGCACCTGAGGAAGTCGCGGTTGCATCAAGCAGAACCTGCGGCCCGCACAGTTCCCATGGTTAATTAATTAATTTAATTCTAATCAAGCTTTTCTCAGAGATAGTGCGGACCCACTTCCACCAATAGGGGTTTATTGTGAACCCCATCGACTTCATGGTCCCTGTTTTGGACCCATTGCGCTAGGGCCTTTTATTGGCAGCCAGCAATCAAGCATTTTGGGGGGCTCGCTGCAGCCGCTTATTGGCTATACTAATAATCGACGCAGCGCTATTGGCGATACCGTTTATCGCCCCACCACGCTAAGAATTGCTGCTGCCTAGGCCTGGATCCGTGGCTATTAATAGGTCACAGCCAATCAGCTACACCGCTGGGCCCACGCCGCCCAATCGAAGGCACCAGATGTGACGTCAAGCCCTGTCAAAAGCTCAGTCACGTCAATGTGCGGTGCAACCACGTCACAGCTACGTTCTGCTCAGCCTCCTTTTTCTACAAGGATTACTGGGCCATTGCGCTGTCCTCTTTTATATTGTCCGATTTTTACAATTGTCCTACCTATTTAATACTGTGGTTGTTCTTGCCAATTATATTCAATAGCGCTTGTTTGTTCCTTTCAATCGGATCGTTCCGCTAAGTCTACTAATAATACATAGTCCGTCTGACCGGATAACCTCTTACCTGATCCTCACCATCAATGTTGTTATTTAAAAGATCACGTCTCGGCCGGGATTTCTCTGATTTCTCACCGGTAGACTATTATTAATATCTCACCTTCCGTTTTCTGCTGCATCCATCAATCTACTTGCGGTTGATTCACCGGGATCTTGTGCTGCGCCACTGCAAATAAGGTTCAACCTGGAGACTAAAACGAACCCGACTAGACGTTGAGCTTACTTGGAGCAAGGCTTATATCCGTAGGCGGACAAGACAAGCAGCACGAACAAGGTACGAAGTCTCGCGGGCTTGGCGTTGGAAATTTCAAGCGACGTAGTGACAGAACAGTCATCCTTGCTGCTTACCCTCCTCCGTACCGACTAAACATCCGGCGGCATCATCAGTTAGGCAATAGTATGCGTCATCTGTCACCTAGCCTTTGATGGAAGCCAAGGAAGACAAGGCCCTATCTTACAGTACCATGAAAAATGTTTCCGCACCCCTTCCCGTTCCTAGTGCGCGGGAAGGGGTGCGGAAACACTTTTCATCCCACTGTACCATCAAGCTTTTTTTTAGTCGCCAGTAATAAACATGAAACCCAATCGCCCACCTCCATTCTCTCAATCGGAATCTTCTATCCACTTCCAATGCCTTGTCGTTCTTTTTATACTAACGCAGCTCTTCCATCGTTTAGTCCACAAAAGGAACCTCAAATTCCTAGGAGTTCAATATATTGATCTCTTACCGCCCCGAAGCAGAGTCGTATTCTGTTCTTGTTCTTTATCCCGAAATGGTTCTCTCCGCCCGCGTAAATGAACTTTGCAACCTCCCTGTTTACCTCTCCCAAATATCGGGCTGATGGGATCAATTCCAATCACTACCCTTTACCAAGGCTGTTCGTACCTCTCCCGTAAGCTACGCAGTCTTTCTTGAATTTAAATCAGCATATAGTTATGGCTCCCTTCTTGGCATATGAATAGCTGGACACTCAACTATACATCTCGAGGTCTCCGGCATGGCGGCCAGTAAATCTGCAACATCCTCCTACTTCACCAGAAATCAGGACTCCGTGACATACTGTAGATAGGCTAACTATCCACCAGGAAGATGCTCTTCGGTAGGACGAAGTTACTCACATCCTCGTTCCCGCCCTCCACATCGACAACAAGGTCCGGATCGACAGAGGTGGACAGCGTCACCTGCCCCAAGTCTCGGGTGCAGGGCAGCATACCGTTAAGGTTCCCGCTGCGAAAGGACGCCCGGCTTCTGTGACATTCCTTGCCGCCGCCGAGGAGGGCGAGGTGAAGCTGCCTAAATTCCGACAACCAGAGAAGGGCCGTAAAGTCATAATATTTCCTACAAGGACGGACGGACCCTCGAAGATAAGATAGCTAACCCCGCAGAGCAGGACCCTGAGATCGAGGACAAGCTTTATGGCGCAATTGTGGGAGTCTCACCCCGGCAAGGACGCGTGTGTTGATACAGAATCCGCGTCATAAGTCCACGCCGATGTTTTCCGGGGGCTGGATTGCCTCTAGGCCTGCGGGGAGAAGGGAATCTTTAAGGCCAGCCAGCCGTAGGGAATCGGTTAATTGAGCTCGTGTGGGAAACTGCGGAACATTAGGTTCTGGTACACCGGATAGAATACAGTCCCATGCTGACGGCATGGTGATCCGCCACCTAGAAACGTCTTCTCCTGATTCCGGTGCTAATATCTGCTGTTGGAAGAGGGCCTGGTGGTACTACCAAAGCCTCCCTGCCAGATATCGGCCCGTGGAGGTAATCCTGATAGTCTTATGTGATGGCCGGCAGTGAGTTGTCCCAGACAATCTCGACAGCACGTTTGCGGTGAGTCCCGTCGTTGGCGACGGCCTTTGCAATCTCGATATTGCGTTGATTAGTCGACATTAGGACGCCGTCGAGCCGCAGGCTCACAGCATTGCAGACACTTCTACAGGCAAGGCGGGCTCCTTTGTAATCGCGATTGGGCAGTAATTCGACAATAGACTGGAGAAATTCTAGAGGCAGTAGACGCAAACTGATACGCTCGACAGCCAAGTTCGAATTCATGGTGGCTGGCGAGATAATCCTTTTTGTATCAGGACTAGTATTATATGGTTTGACGCCTGGTGGTAGCTGCATATCACCTAAGGTAACAGGGTATCATTTGATATGCACATTAAGGCTATGCAAACTAGATCTATAGATCTACTTCCCCCAACCCCAAAGTCTTTGTTTATTTCCATAAAAATTGTGAAGTCTTCACCAGGTCATCCATTAAAAAAAAAGGGGTCTTTCCAATGTCCGTCTAATGAGGCTTGATTTATCTTTACCAGGGTGTATCACATATATGACTAGCCATTCTGCCATTTGTTTTTCGGGCAGCATTTGGCATGATGAAATCCTATTACAGCTTATAGCAGAGAGAAACTGCCGTATCTGACAGTCAAAATAGGACGTTTGGCCCTGAAAAGCCAGCTTAAACGAATACAGAATATGTGTGTATATATACACCACAGCTTGGTGTGAGAATACCACAATATAAGGTTAATTTCAACGTTTGAATTGGTCGTAAATTCATATACGAGACAATGTTAACTACATTGAATTACTTGGATTTAAGACTCACTGTATCTACACATCTACTCTTCAAAGAGACAATAATTAACCTTGGTTGGAAAATATAAAAATCTCTGAAGGGAGGAAACATTTGAACCCATTCTGCCCGACCGTTTTCAAATATTGGACAGTTATAGTAAACTGAGTTGATTGTTAGGCAGAGAATGGAAAATTTAGTAGTGACGGAGTTTGCAATTTCCTATTATTTTCAAAACTTCATATAAATGAATATGTCTATTGATACCGGAGAATTTTAAGATTGATAATACTCGCAACAACTATCACTTGGTATGTGGCAGCTGTAGATTAAAGTCCATTTACATTTAGATGAATGATAGAAACGAAACGAGTTACTCCTGATACTTGAAAGCGGTCACTAAGTTTGCGGAAACAAAATTATTAATAAACTGGAATCCCAGATTCCTAGGTGACGATTTGTCGCTCACACCTAGTCATTTCTGACGACTCTGGATTTACCTTTAGAACTGCGCCGTTCAAATTTTGTAGACTTGAACTACTAGAGAAAAAAAAAATGCATATAAATCATGCTTGATATTTGGCTAAAATATTACGATACTCCATGCCAGACACACCAATTGATGAATATCCAGATAGCATTGATATATAACTGAGAAATAAAAATACTTATATGGCTCGAAAATTTGTATATTGATAAAATAGAGAAGAGAATACATCCACCTGAAGTGGCATATAGAACATAGATTTCACGGCGGGGTTGTCATTTTGACATACATGAATTGATCAATTGATGTCTAAACCAATATAGAGTTAAGACTATGCAACATTGACTATCAATTGATGAATATTATGTAGCTAGCGATACTGACAATAGCTATCGAGGCAATCAAATTATTCAAAAACATATGAGGTGATAGGTATTGGGACCGAATAATGACTTTTGTATAGCAATTTTATTTCTTGGTTATCTTAGTGTCAACTGGTACTGCGACATAGCGTAAGTTTATAGACCATCGTATCATTTTCCAACGGGACAAAGCATTACTTGGGAATCATATCATAGAAGTATACTAAATTAGTACGGGCATCTTTTAAACATCCATTAACCAAAACCTAGATGAAAGATGATGAGATGTTTCAGGCTTTTGTAGATATCCCTTGAGTAGATTGACCGCTAACTACGAAGGCATTGACGGATTGGCCGGCCTTTACATCCGACTTATTTACCAAATTGACCGCAAGTTTAACGCTTGTATATGGAGATATAAATAAACAGTCGTTCAATGTTGGAGACTCTATATTATTTGACCAAGTTGCGTACTATGCTACAGTTTCAACTTAGTTACAATGCAATTTCGTTGAAGACAGACATCGATTGATAGCTATGCATTTAATCTTTTTTTTCCATATCTTAATGTGACAATCCATGGAACCTTGAGGCAAACTTAAAAATAAAGAAATCCAAAGGAATTTTACGTGAAATATTGTTTCTGTGAACGAGACGTCCTGAGTTGACCATTAAATCGTCAAAGGAACATGAAGAGTATACCATAAAGCTGGAACTGAAATCCTAGTTTATAGACACAAAAGCGGGCTGAATCCATGTAGCCTAGTTATAGAATTATAAATGGGCTGGTAGTCATCTGCCCAAATAGCAAACCATTTCGCATGCGGTACAATGAGTTCGCTGACTTAAGGACGAGGGGGTGTGAAATCTAAGTTCCAATCAATGCTTAGTCGAAAAGAATCCCTCTTGCGAAGTCGGATATGAGCGGAGGAATCGGGGCTACGTTTGGCCTGATCCTGCCTCGTGGCCTCAAAACCTAATTGCTTACTAGGGCAGTCAATGACCGCTATTTGAAACAGTGATTGACACGGCCGAGAACCAGCGGTTGATCACGCTGCAGGTTCCGAGTCTTCCGACCATGAAGTTACTACACTAAGCTTTATTAGGCAGGTCGATGAGAGACTTGGCCCGTTAAAATAATGGAACAGGAGTGTATTATTACCGGCACTGTCAGAGCTAGTACGACTGGTAGTGAAAATTAAACAAGGACAAACTCGGCAGTGGAGATGGGAGAAGGGGCCGAAAGGCTTTAAATTCAAATACTGTTCGTAGCTTGAAGAGGTAGAGTTACGCAGCGGACTAGTCCGCTGATCTTGGCCCCTCTACTTTGATAATGCCACGATCGATTGTCGAAGTGTTACGTGGTATGCATTTACCAAGTATGGACACGGGAAATCCCCGTACAATATTGTTTGATGATCTTTGTCACGCCACTAGAACCCCGGAACCACAGTGCGTCAAGAAGGGGGCGAGGAGGGCCATACGAGACGCATTCTTGGCCCGCCAAACAGAGCCACCGAAAGAGGTACATAGAACGCTGTACTACGTATGTATGTGGGAGCCCAGTCGTCTCTGCTAGCACCCTCGACCTGCAGGCGACGTCTCCCCAAGCATCGCCCGCCGCCATCGTGATGCCCTTGGCCCCCGCCCCTTTGTATTCATCAGCAAGGGATACCCGGATATGCCGTATATTGTTCTGGTCTTTTTGTATCTTTCTGTACGGTCGTTGTGTTGGGTGTGTGTTGGTTTTCGTGTTCCACTCTGCTTCATCACGGGAAAGCGGCTGAATATAAGTACATACATACTGCCAATAATAAATGTATACGAATACGGCGCGGATCAATCGGATTCTCCGCTACGGAAGCCGAACAGACGGAATTCCGGCCCTAATCCTGAACAGTCGCAAACCATATGAAGACCACCGCCCGCCAGAGTCGCCGGAATTCCTGTCCTCGCGATTCTCTCGCTCACTCGTAACTCGCCGACGCTGTTGTCTCAGGCTGTTCAGCTTCAGACCAGCCCCCACGCACAATCGATAGCAATCCAAGACGGAGGTTCCATGGACTTTGACTCCGGTGTCTCCTCAGCGCCCTACGGGCACGCGTGCGCCAATTGCGCTCGCGCCAAGTGCAAATGCGTCAACTGGAATAGTGGGAGGGGTTGTGAAAGGTGCGTATTTGTTGGTTCTAAGAGCTTTGTTTCTACATACAAATAGTAACCAATGGTTATTCAAGAAAACAAGGGGTTAACTGGCAGGGCGTCTATAGGTGTAGTCGACTGGGCAAGGAATGCCGGCCAGCCAACCGAGTTCGCAAGCCCAAGCCGCTGTCCCGGACAGCTCAGTTGGAGCGAACTGTGAACCAGCTGGTCTCTCTACTAAAGTCGGGCGACCAGGCCTCGCTCGGGCCTGCTGCTCTCCCCAGGGTAGCCCGGCCAGGCTCCGGCGAGGATACTCCTTCGCCAACTGGAAACGTGGACGGCACGTTGCTGGAAATCCCAGCCTCCAATAAAGGCCATATCACTGTAAATTCAGAAGACGAGCTGCTGGCCTCGTTTCGTACCACTAAGCTTAGATATTTTCCATTTATCCACATACCCACAACGGTCAAAGCAAAAGATTTCAAGTATGAATCCCCATGTTTATGGCACTGCATCACGATTATCGAATCAAAATCGGCCTCTCAATCAACCGCCTTGAGTAAGCAATTTGGCGATATGGTGGGCCATAGGCTGTTGGTTAACAATGAGAAGAGCCTTGATCTACTCTATGGGCTCTTAGCATATCTGGCATGGTAAGGGTTCTATTCTTCTGACGTGGTTAATTATTCATTTTCAAAATCTAACATTTAGACACCGGATGTAGGATTACGTACCATTGTCCGTCTCGGCAGACGTCGCTGGGTATGTACACCCAGCTAGCTATCGGGCTGGTGTTCGAGCTTGGTCTCAACAAGGCTCCTCCGTTGGACTCTAGTGCGGCTCTTGCGCACTGTGCTGCAATGGCGTATAACCCCCGCTTCAAGCCGTCTGTAACCAATGTTAGAACTATGAATCAGAGACGGGCAGCCCTTGGTTGCTACCTGATCAGTTCATGGTAGGTTGATGGGAGAAACAAATTACTATACGTACTACGAAACGCTAACCTACATAAAATAAAAGCATCTCGCAGTTTCTAGGGAGAACAAACACACTACTTTGGACATCGCACATGTCAGAATGTTTGGACATGCTGACAGAAAGTAACGAAACTGCAAACGATGCAGTCCTGGTCCAGCTTGTCTCGTTTTGGTTAATGGTGGATAAAATTTCCCAAGGTCCTTGGAATGTCGAGCATGTGGCGGACAAGCAGATAAACAGAGCACCTACAGCTTTTTATATCAATGCTTTTGAATCTCAATTAATCGATTTGATAAACAAAGTCCCAACAGAGTTGCATGAAAACCGTATGAAGTCCCCTTGAAATGTTTTTTTTTTTTTTCACATACTCTTGTTTTCTTTAGGGCGGTAAATCGTTGCTTACTAGTCTACTAGAACCTGTTCGTCTTCACTGCCTTCACACCAAGATATGCCTCTACGAGATTGCCCTTCAACCACCTAACAAAGAGAGCGAGGGGTCTAGTATTAACCACTTAGACTACTTATATACATGTCTACAGGCAGTCAAAGAATTCTTCGATCTCCTCCTGTCTTCCCCGCCGGCTACTTTCATCAGCTTACCGCTACCGATCCTGGTCCAAATATCACATACACTCAACTCACTTTTTCGACTATCTATTCTCGACTGTCCTGGTTGGGACAAAACAGTTATACGCAGCACTGTAGACTTACTTTCGATAGCGGAGCGGCTGGCAGTGCAGCTGGGCCAAGTTGCCCAATCGGCGGGTATTGACAACGCGGGGTCGGACGACGATTCCTTTAGCATTTCGGCAAGAGATATGCTTAAGTTGCGCGCAGCATGGGCGTCTCGTATGGCTGACAGTGGTCATCCTGCAACAGATGCCGTCGGGGGACCCTTGTTACCCGATACGGAAATGGGGTACATGGACAACTTTCTGGCATGGCCTGAGAGTATCTGGTTGACCGACCCATTGATGCCTGGAACTCTTGCTGGACTGTAAATATATTTCTATAATTAGAATAGTATTTTGATGTCCACGAATCATGTATTGTTGGTGGTTGTGTGTGACTAGATATCTTGACTGAACAGCAGCGTGATGTCAACACGTGTGACATGTGGGCCTGAATTGCCATGCACATACGGGTTTCTTGTAAAGAGCGTAAACCCCCTCCATGATTACTCTACTCGCCGATCTGGCGTTGGGTCCATCGGCGAATAGCACGTTCAGGGGGCCGTAGAGGCACGGGAACGGCAAAGCCCCAACTCCGGTCACCAGCAATTCTAATTATACACTCTGGAAAACCGAGAATCCCCGCTAGCAATGCAGCGAAAATTCTGGAAGTCCTTATTTACTTGCCAGTGACTTCATTATTAGCTAGATATTTTCTTTTCTATGGCAACAAGCTCCCTTCTTTCGACTCTCGTTTGAATTTTTGTCACCATAACGCTCTTTTCTCCACACTGACCACGAATCAGAAGGTTCAATTTATAGTCAAATGGTCACGCGACCTCAATAAATCGCACTCATGATTGATTCACGTCCCTCCCTAGGGCCGTCGAGCGCCTACTCTCCTCATCTGGGCATGAGCCGGGAGGATGTGGCCTCGGAAGTCTCCTCGACACGAACCATGACCGCTCTTCCGTCGCCAAGCAGAGGGACGATAGCTAGCATGGAATTAATAGACGATAAAGAAAGAGTACAACAATGGGTTCAAGGTTTACCGCTTGTCATGGTGACCACAGGTATCACGCTGGTCGTGTTCCTCATGTTACTAGACACGGCCATTTTAGCTACGGTTAGCATTACCTTTGTTCTAGAATTATTGCGTACACTTCGAAATTGGTAAGCAAATTAGCTAAGAATTTATGGTTTCAATCTAGGCCACCCCAAACATAACGAGTGAATTTCATTCTCTGAATGATGTGGGATGGTATGGCAGCGCTTTCACGATTTCAAGTGCTTGTCTACAGCCGCTCACAGGGAAATGTTATACATATTTCAAGACCAAGGTCAGTAGACAGGAAAGGAAATAAGAATAAATGCTGATACATTTCGTGGTAGTGGTCATTTCTCACATTTTTTGCCATTTTCGAGCTGGGATCCTTGATATGTGGCCTTGCTAATTCTTCCAAAATGTTAATCGTGGGTCGCGCTGTGGCCGGAATGGGAACTTCGGGTATTATGAATGGTGCATTGAATATCATCGCTGGCTCGGTGCCGATGCACAAACGACCAGGTATGGATCGATGTGAATTCAAAATGTCGACAGAGCTAACCAGGCGTTCTAGCTTTGATCGGAATTATCATGGGAAGTAAGTGGTTTTCAACTATCGGTTGAGCACACAAGATAAGCAAGTACTGACCGATTCACCGTCAGTCTCACAATTAGGGGCCGTGTGCGGACCTCTGGTGGGAGGTGCTTTTACCACATACTCAACATGGAGGTGGTGTGAGTACTTTTGTTTCTATTTCCCGATGCATAAACCCATGTATTAACGCACACGGTGCGTATTAGGTTTCTATGTCAACCTACCTATCGGAGCTGTCGTCGGTGTCTTGCTCTTCTTCACACGAATCCCAGACCAGAAAGCGAAACCACCGCCAATGGAGGTACTACGAACCATTGTCCTGAGGAAATTTGATCTCGTAGGATTCGCCTTGTTTGCCCCCGCATCGGTCATGTTCCTTATAGCGTTGGAATTTGGAGGAACCCGATATGCATGGAACAGCCCAACTATCATCAACCTCTTCTGGGGTGCTGGCGTGACATACGCTATCTTTATCGCATGGGAGCATCATGTCGGTGGAGACGCCATGATCCCCGGGGCGATTCTCCGAAACCGGATAATCGTATGCAGCTGTGTTATATCTATGTTGGTGTTTGGCATGACCATGGCGTTTTCCTACTACATCCCGATTTATTTCCAAGCGGTTCAGAACAAGTCAGCAATCACGAGTGGTGTGGATATGCTCCCTAGCGTAGTTTTCCAGATTGTTGCCGCTCTTGTTGCTGGTATTCTTAGTAAGTACATAGTTCCCGAACCATTTACTCTCTCGTGAGAATATTGAGTCTGACGTGTGTTTCGTGACAGCTGGGAAAATTGGATACTACCTGCCATTCGGCGTGATTGGAGGCGTTTTAAACACTATCAGCAACGGGCTTCTCACAACGCTGAGCCCATCTACTTCCACAGCGGTATGGGCGGCCTACCAGGGCCTTAACGGTCTTGGTCGGGGTGCTGTAGCACAAGTAGTAAGTCGCTGACAGCTAGTTCCTATAAGCTTTTTATTTGCTTCCCAAGTTCTATGAAATGGAATTATTTGCTAATTGAGTTGGGATTACTAGCCAATGGTTGCTGTTCAGAACGCGGCTGGATCCGACGACACTGCGACGGCGATGGCCATTCTCACCACCGGCCAGTCTTTCGGAGGCTCCATCTTCCTGGCAATAGCACAAGTCATATTCGCTCAGGCGCTTAGAAGCAAGTTGCCACAAGCTGCTCCTGATGTGAATGCCGACCTACTCATCAATGCCGGTGCGACGGGGTTCCGGGGCCTGGTGCCCGCCAAAGATCTACAGGCCGTCTTGAAAGTCTATAGCCAAAGTATTGGCGATGTGTTTTATCTCAATGTGGGCCTTTCTGCCGTGCAACTTGTCTTTGCATTTGGTGTCGGATGGAAGAATGTTAGCAAAAAGAACAAAGAAAACGAAGACAACGAAGAGGGTGGTCATTAATCAACCAGCGACTTCATGTATAATACTTTATTTTTTTCCTTTTTTTCCCTCCATATGTTTTGATAGAGTTCAATTAACTCAGTGCACTGTTAAAGCTGTTGGTAGAGTGGGTACGAAGTGGACATAAGGATATGACATTGGTTACAATTTTCGTAAGAATAACGACATAATAATTAACGTTGTATGGCGAAAGAGACCAAGGGCGAAGAACATGCTTAAAACAACATGCAAAATCAACAGCAACTAACAACAATAAGAGCGATATTATTGATTCAGGGTGGTCGCAGCGTTTCTGAAGAGGTCTTTTCCGGATGTAATCATGTAAGAGAATGTTAGAATTGACGACGCTTGGCGTGAGCCCTGAAGGGGTTATCCTAGACGTTCCCAAATAGGCTATCTGTTGGTCAAGCGACTCAAGCTGGGTCGGTGTCACACGATAAGTCCTATCAATAGCAGCACTTTATTACTATTATGGTTTGTAGTCTGTTTGTTTGGACGCCCCGTTACTCCACGGGCATTGTGGTGGTGGTGTAAAACCCATAGCTATATCCATTATCTAGGCCGAGGATCCACCAGCTGAGCTTTTGGGATTTTTTAGACTCTCGGCATGACATTATTATATGACCTCGTTATGTAACTACCCCATCTTGTTGCTAAGCGGTGACTAAGCTGGCGTGCCAAAATATGATTCAATCAGTGTGCAGTCATTTCCGGAACACCACTTCGTACACTGCTATAAATTCACTACGTACTAATTAGTCTACTGCACAAAATGTTCTTTAGACAAACATGTAAGGCCGTGTGTGCATTGGCCGGCATTGGCTGTGTAATTGGCCCCCTGTACGAAGAGAGCAATAACCCCAGCGCTGATCTTGGGTAAGCTTCTGACGAACTTTTGACTCACTATGCTGGAGTGCAAACTCCTATTACGTAGTTCATTATTACGGGGTATGTATTTGTATGCGAACAGCCTCCTTACCACGAAGGGTAAGCCAAGACCAACAGACCTCACAAGCGAAACTTTAAAACAAGAAAATAAAAAGGCACTGAACGTTGCACTGGATCAGATAAAGTGCCGACGGAGATCGCCCCCGGAATTCGAGAAAAGGTTAAAAAAAGCCACCGACAGGGGCAATAGTGATACTCGTACATCAAGTTGATCAAGTATCGATCGCAGCGCGTCCCTCCTTTTCGTCAACCTCAATTAAAATATGGACGAATGGTGTGAGTGGCCCGATGGGTCCTATCTTGGCGTCATGGCATGCTCCATCTGTGGATTTTATCAACTTTTAGTAGTTAGAACCGGAGGAAAGGGGGTAATTACACGTTGCCGAGACTATGGATGGTATGGCCGTGCATATTGAGTGCGTTTAGATGAAAGGCTGACTGTCTTGTCGTATTATTGTAAGTAAAGGGAGCATACCCAAGCCATAGCATGTTAGGCAACGGAATTCCGGACCGAAGAAAATCTCGTTGTCCCCAACCAAGGCACTAGCACAGGGTGGCTATAATGCCACGTACGGAGTACTCCATTCCTTAAATAATAATACGTAGTACCTCAGCCGTTGGCGTCAATGCTTAAACGCCATCCCACAGGATTGGGTTTGTATATCTAGTATTACACGTAACCCCAAGTCTAACCTTACCCGTTGATAGCTTTGTAGTATCTGTAATTACAATTAACTCTAAAGCCTATATAACTAAAGTGACTAGTGGTGGACTATACTCCATCCGTGATCAGAGCGGTCGGGCCGCCGCTGGAACGATATACGATAGAAGGGCCATCCACTCACTGATCGTTTACATGCTCTAATTAGCCAGTGTGGGAACTTGGAAGATCCACAAATTCTTTGCACAGCAAAGGGCAAGTGGGAATTTGTCATTTGTAATAATTAACATTAATGTGCTAGCTATCCTCCGTGCCTTATTTTAGTTTTTGAAAAAAAAGAAAAAAAAGAAAACAATAAAAACAACAAAAACAAAAACAAAAAACTCTGCCTAATACTAGTCAAGTTGACTTGCTAGGATTTGATCATGCCCAAAAAGGTGCACTCTATGGTATCCACTCGTAGACCACTAGATCTTACCTCCTACTTGGAAGGGAGCGTGGGCCGCCTAAGGATGTTAAACGCCGACGGGTTGTCGCTAAAGTCTCAGCGAGAGACTAAATTCCAGCTCTTGCGTTCGAATAAACAATGCGTTAGTCTCAAACTCGGCTGCTGTACGTCAACAGGTATGCAGTAATTAGACCCGCCGCGTATACGCACTACAGGCCCCAACGTGTAACGGTAGAACCGTGTATTTTTCCCGTAGGCTTGACTTACCCAATGGGCCAATACCATTTCATCCTTGATTCTCTTAATCCTTGACCGTAATTCTCTGGGTGGGCGCCTCATGCAAATATCCAGTAATATTGGCTGAAAATTCTCCGCAGAGTCTCTAGATACAGCCATAATCCCCCCACCCCCCTCCCGATTAGCAATAACCAAAAAGATGATGAGATAGCCTACGAGACATTATAAGGTCGATGGTTTACTCCATAATTCCATACTGAGAATGTTGTCTAGTGTTCCTCCCGGCTGTCACTAGCAGGAGTCAAAAGGCACAGCACCTAAATTTGGCCCCAGACCAACGACTAGCTGGCAATCATAAGGCTGTTTCTTGTTGCTTGTTGCTACTAGTAGTAGGATCAGTGTTATTTCTCCCTTATAGTCTGGTCCAGACCCAAAAATACTTTTGCAAACAAACTTCGCCCGTGTCTTCCTTTGGAACAAATAGACAGCAACCAGCACAACCCTGAATAAAACGGACGATCAAGAACGTGTCCAACTGAGAATAAAGGTATGGAACCAGGGCCAGCCCACAAGCGAAGGCGTCCAGCCGTAGCGTGTACGGAGTGCCGTCGCCGAAAAATCCGATGCGATCGGCATTTCCCCTGCGGACCTTGCAGCAAAGCAACTCCGGCCTTTCGGTGCGTGTATCACAACGACAATGTAAACTCTGGTCTGAACATGTCGAACCCCCGCGGGAATCGGCTGGAGGACCCCATAATGACATCCGGGGTCTTTACTTCGCCTCTCGTTTCCGGATTGGAGATGCGCCCTGATATGCTAGAGGAAACTTGCCAGAACGAGGATCTATTCTCATTGGCCTTGACCCAACTGCCCGACGACGCCACCCATCCAGAGTTTGTTGATATAGACCATTTTGGCCTGACGAGTTCCTTATCAAATTCCAATTCAACTGACTCGGCGCACATGTATGCTGGCTCACGATCTCCGATTTTGGTGGACACGAGCTCCTCGTCGACGCGTGCTAGCAGCCATTTTGGATCGGACGAGTATCAGCCGCTAACAAAAGGAGTTAGTGTTGGCGTCTGCAAAACGTCGGACTCTACCTCAGAGATAGATTCTGGTCTATTAAAGCACGAGCAACATTGGCACGAGGCGTTTGCCCAGTTTCAGCCTTTACAATTCCTTTATGATGCAATTAATGGTCACCACCCCAACGAAAGAAGACGTTCACCGCCAGAAGTAGATGCAATCAAGCCGCTTCTAGACTCATTCATGCACTTGGACGGTCTCGCTATGCGAGACGGCGAGATCAAAGCTCGGAATCTCAGCTGGGCAGTCACATCACTATTAAACCCCTCTCCAGCCCAAGACCTACTCCCACCACGTCCCAGTTGTGATATGCTACTTGACGCCTATACAAACACATTTCAATCTGTGCTCCCAATCCTTCACATTCCCTCATTTGCCAGAGAGTATGAAAGCTTCTGGAGCGGCTCAACTGCACGATGGGTGGATATAGACGAACCCTTTACATGCAAGTTACTCCTGGCCATGGCAGTGGGATCTTGCATGTGTCTTCGTCTCCATAACGCAAACGACTCTGATAGACTATTTTGCATATCCTTACAGGAGCAAGCAAATAGCTGGGTTACCTATGGGAGACAGTGGCTGGCGCGCCGCATGGTTGCCGGCTCACGAGCAGATCTTGACATGGCACAGATAGTATGCCTTTTAGCACTGACACGGCACACGCAACAATATGCAACCGCGTCCACAGGTGCATCTTCGTTTTGGGGTGCTCATGATCTAGCGAGGATCGCCATCCAGATGGGCTTGCATCGGGAGCCACGTTTCTACGTGCCAACCCTATCCGTGCGGGAAGCCGAGATGCGCCGCCGGTTATGGGTTATTATGCTTGAGCTCTCCATGCAGCAATGTTTTGACGAGGGTCTTCCGGCTCCTGTCAGTCCAGAGAGTTACGACAGCGAGCCTCCGTCCAGCGTATCTGAAGAAGACATCTCATATGCGTTTGACTCGGCGGGGAACAACAACGCCAGTTCGGCGTCTGTAGTCCTGCTTCAGTTAGCACAAACACAGCGGCTACGACTTAGGATATTGCAGCTGATCAACGCCCCGGGGTCCTCAAAGACCTACAACGAGTGTCATAAGCTTGCCGCTGAACTAAATGCCGCCTGTACCTCAAGCCCGGGCACAATATGCTCCATGAGCGATTCGCCGCCCACCGAATTCCAGATGAAGTTTCTGGAGAGCTTTACCCGGCCGTTTATAGTTATTCTTCACGGCCCATTTGCCGATCAAGCCTCGAGAAACCCAACCTATTACTACTCACGCCGCATGCGAATGGAGGCCTCTGCCCAGATTCTCGCTTTTTCATCCTCTTTTCCCTTGCCCCATTCACCGGAACCTCAACGCGTCACACCCGGATTCAAACTCACCAACCAAGTCGGGGGTTCCAGCAGTGCAGTAATGGGCGCTATCACCAGCAATCACCAGCATTCTCCCTCCAAGCCATACTGTGGAACACAAACAACGAGACTAAATGCATGCGCCTCGCTCCGTATCTATGGAAGCGGACATTTCGCACTAACCCAGCGCCAGGCAGCCACTGCGCTTAGTGTCGACTTGATCAGCGAATTGAGAGAGAACGCATTCCCTACCCTAGACAATGTTCCGCAGAGACATCTGCGTGACACCTTGCGAGAAACGGTGGGCGTGTTTGAATCTCGAGTAAGAGCGTTTGGAGGCGCTAATTCGACACACGAGTTTTTATTGTTTGCCGCTGCTGATGCTTACATCGACGCGATGCAGCGCAGGTTTCGCCCATCTGACGTCAATAAAGCAATTGTCCAAGCTGCCGGAGCCGCCTTGACTGTGTGCTGTGACGCGATGGAGAGACAGCGACGAAGGACCCATGAATAGATGCTTGGAAGAAGAAATGGGCTTGTACAGCGTTTTGCATTTGGAACTGGCGCAATAGAATTTATTCTTCCTTTTTTTTTCCTTTTTTAGATACCAGTTGACGTATTTTGAAACACGTCCGCATTGTCTTGGTGCTTATTACTATATCGATTGATGGTGGTCATTCAGTGGTTGAGGTCTCGTGTCTATGATGCATTTTTGGGTGGTAAGGTTAGAATAGAGCTTTAAGAACATTTATGATTTACCTACAATAAATTGACAGTTATTGATAACAGTTGAATGTAACGTCTAAGTAGTAATACTTCAACAGGTTGAAGTACTCAAGTCGTTAGATAGAGAACATGAATGATTCTCATACTTGATATACCTTTCCGATTTTAGCACTGATACCCAGTTCAAGTGAAATGGGAACTTGTTGCACGGCTCTACATACATCTAGCTTTGATTTATGTATATACTGGACCGTTATGTAACTGCATATGTATGGAGGTTTAAACTAAGATAAAAGCACATTGAATGAGGTGGTTGGAGGAACTGGTCAAATACATGACACCAAAGGTTTGACAAATAGCCGTAGAATACAGCGAAAGTAATGATTCCATCAACCAGCTCCAAAACTGCCGAAGCAAGCCAAGTCGCAAATGAAAAATAAAAAATAAACAAATAAATAATAATAATACAGTTCATGCTGTCTCTCCCAAGTAGGGAAATACAATAGGCGCTCCAGCTTCAATAATTCCCTCCATATATGCCGTGATAAGCGGATCGAGGCCAGCAGCAGCAGCACGATGCATCCACTCTTCCAAGTGGACCTCTTCGAAGCTACCTCCGTAAACCTTCTCCATATGAATTCTGAAGTCACCAATAGGCACCTTTACTCCGCCGGAATGATGCTGGAAGCGAATGGTAGACTGCTCGGTGACATTGCCTAGAGCCATTTCGATGGCAGATTCAACCATGCCGTCAACAATACTTTCCACTGAAGCAAAATCCAAGTAACCCTTGGCGCTATCAAGATGTGGGACACATTTCATAGACGCAGAATAGCGTAGGATTGCGTTCAAAGCATCAGAGTTAGGAGCATGCTCACTAACCACCACGCATGGTCGGTGTACGGAGGCTACCCACGGCCGAGGAGCCTTTTTCTGAACAGTACCAACTAATCTTTCTAGGAAAACCTCACCCGCCCATTTTGTGGCAGTGTATCCCTCTCGGCCATCTGTTGCTGGTGGGAATGCCGCGACTGAGGTGGGCGGTAGAGCCGTGTTCCCTGATAACAGCGGAACACGATTCGAGGATAGGAGTAAAAGAGGTATTGAGCGCGGCAATGCCAAGGATGCGAGAAACTGAAGGGAAACAAGGTTTGGGGTACGCAAGGAGGCGTACGTGTTGAGACAGTGTCCACTTGAGCCAGCGTGGATGATAACGTCGACATTTCGCGCAAATTGGTCGCGTTCACCCTTGTTCAAACCGAGGGTAGATGAGAGTAGGCTACCGGTGTAGCATTTTACTTTGCTGTCCTGATAGAGTTGATCCTGCTCATCTGCCAGTACGGCAACACAGTGTACTTTGCGCACAGATGAGGACCGCACTAAAGATCTCAGCAAACGCCCACCGACAAAACTAGTCGCACCAGTCATCAAAACATCAATCCCATTAGGTTTAGCAGTCGGCTTAGTTGGCTTGGGTAAGTCCTCTATTTGATCAAGGAGCCACTTTGGCAATGAGGTCTCGGTTTGCCAGTCGAAACGATGTTCAAGCGTATCAGCCTGCTCTTCTCGCTGTTCATCGACGCACAAAGCCATTTCCCGCAAAGTGCTAGCCTGATAGAGAGCACGAGTGGAAATTTCGATTCCAATTGACTCTTTGATAGCGGCTTGCAACTTCATCAGAAGCATAGAGTTGCCACCGCGTAGGAAGAAGTCAGAGGAAGGACCAAGGGGAGTCGTGGTTGCAATATTTGGGAGAACACGCTCCCACAATAAACGTAGTTCGCCCTCACGGATGCTCATTTTTTCCTGCTGACCTTCTGCCCCGGCAACTTTCTGAGAGAGAGGAAGGGAAGCGATTGCCTTTCGATCCAATTTGCCGTTGGGAGTAGTAGGCATTGTAGGCAAGATGATAATGGTAACAGGAATAAAATATTGCGGCAACTTAAGACGACCGAGAATCTTGGTAAGCTCTGATCCAGTGGCTTCAGCTTGGCCTTGGGCGGTTGTGGCGTGCGCAATTAGGACGCTTCCTCTAGCAGAGACAACGACGCTGGAAAGCAAACCATCCGCTGCATGGATCAATGCTGATTCAACCTCTTGAAGTTCGATTCGCAGACCGCGATGTTTGATCTGGGTATCGCCATCGAGACGACCAAGGCACAGCAAAGTCCCGTCGAACAACAACCTACCCTTATCACCAGTGAGGTATAGTCTTTCACCTGAGACTGGATCGACCGTAAATTTGGCCTTCGTTTGGTGTGGCGATTCCATGTAGCCTAGAGCCACACCTGCGCCACCTATGCATATTTCTCCAATATGGTCAACAGGTTGTGGTCGCCCGGCGGTATCGAGTATACGGACGGAGTAATTTGGTAAAGCCTTGCCCACTGCATGCCGGGCTCTTTCACTGTCATCATCTTGATCATCTATTCGAATGGTCTCGAATGTTGCAGCTGCAGTGATCTCCGTCGGGCCATAGCAGTTTGTCAGTTGTAGATTTGCCAGGCCGAGACGCCCGAATTCGGTTTTCAAATGGCGCGAAACTGGCTCTCCACCCATGCAGGCATGACGCCAGATGTCGTGGTCTTTCAACGATGCTGAACCATACCGTAACCATGCCAGATACTCTGAAGGCGTAGCTATGGTAAGAGAAACATGGGAGTTGTGTACCAGATCGGTTAACTCTACTGGGTCACGTCTCATCTCAGCGGGTGCAATGACCAAGCAACCTCCGTTGGCCAAGGCGCAAAACATCTGGATAAGAGACATGTCGAATCCCATTGAACTTTGCTGTAACACTTTCTCCTTGCCGAGATGTAGTCTATCAGTCTTGAGGGCCAGGTGATTTACAAAGTTTGCTTGGGACAGCATGATGCCCTTCGGAGTACCTGTAGAACCACTGGTAAATAGAAGAACCGCATTGTTTTGTGGGTCTGCTGCGCAGGGCACGGTGGCCTTCTTTTGCTCGAAAGCTATAGTGTCGACCCGCAGCTCAGGGATAGTGGATCCGGTTTCGTTGAAAAGATCCTCAACGCGATGCTCTGTAGCTGCGTGGGAAAGAAGAAGAATCGGTCCGCTGCCGTTTACCATAGCTGCATGACGAGCAGTAGGGAGGCTCACATCCATGGGAATGTACACGCCGCCTATATGAAGAACTCCCAGCATGGAGACGATGGCATCTGCCGAAGGCTCGCATAAAACAGCTACACGAGAGCCCTTGGTGGCCCCGGCGCCAAGTATAGCTGCCGCCACCGAGTTAACTTGACTGGATAGCTGCTCATATGATAATAACGACTCTTTGTACTGAATTGCAGCGTCTTTGGGATACCTGTAGCATATGTCCAATACGCGATGAGACAAGGTAGATGGCCAGCCAAAGTCGGTTCTCGGACCCTTGCCAATCTTGAGAGCCTCATTGACCTTAGCCTGGTCGTGAATAACACAGTCCTTGAGCTTCACGTGGGTGTTCTTGCAGAAGGTATTCATAAGGCGCAGATACGTGTCTAATAGGGTGCGGGTGGCATCGCTGCTGTACAAGGTCTTCTGGCAATGCATTTCGATAACACATCCTTTTCCGGTCTCGGCAATACCAAGACTAATATCGAATGGATTTTCGGCATCCTTTCCATCGGTAAGAGACAGTTTCATACGGCAATCGCCCATTGGCAGATCCCAGACTCCTCCAGTTCGGTAGTTCACCGCAACTTGGAAAAGTGGTGTACTCTCAGAGGACCTAGGGGCTTTTACTGCATCGAGAATTGTGTCTAAGGGAGTGGAAGAGTGGGCAAATGCCATGAGAGCCTTGCGAGAGGCATTTCGGGCTACATCGGCAAAGGTGGTATCGCTAGAGCCTTCAACGCGAACCGGAAGCATGTTGACAAAACAGCCAACCGTTTGGGCGAAACGCTCGTCTCCACGGTTAGCATCGACAACTCCAATGCACATGTCATCGATATTAGTATAGCCTCCGATAAGAGCCCGTAGGACGGCAACGTGGAAATGGAAGGGGCTAATTCGAAGCTTCTCGCATGTCTCCTTGACGGCTGAAATCTGCGCCGGATCGAGTTCGAGGTACTCATGGTGGCTCACCTTACGCCCAGACTCGGTAGGACGAGCGCTCACAGCAGCAATTGGTAGAAGGGGAATTGGGTCTGGCACAGTGGAAAGCTCCTTCTGCCAAAACGCGAGATCCTCGCCAGCGGCTGCCGTGGTTTGTTGGCTGAGCTGCATCACCGAGTAGTCGACATAGGAGCCAGAGGCATTCTTATCAAGAGGCAGCATGCGGTAGGCACGGTCTAGGTCTCTAACAAAGAAATACCAACCAACGACATCCATGATGATGTGGTGGTACCCAAACACCACATCGTGCTCGTCGGCCGCTCGGCTCAGCACCGACACGCTGAACGTACGGCCGTTCTCGAGACTCCACTCCCGCGCCTTGAGTAGAGCCAACTCCTTCTTAAGGTCGGTCTCGTCGGCACCAGAGACGTGCTTCAGTTCGTACGCGGACGCGGCCATGATGCCCTGCATGGGCTGGCCATCCTCCAGGCGGGAATAGAACAGCGTCCGCAGGCTCTCATGGTGGCCGGTGGCTACCTGCAGAGCATGGCGAAGGCGGACGATCTTCAGAGGTCCTTGGACGCGGTAGTGGAAAACCATGTTGTAAGCCGAGGGGTCATCTAAGTGTTTTGTCAGGAACCAGATGCGGGCTTGTGCCGGGGACATTCGTTCATCACGCACCGTCTCTGGCCTGATAAGGCTTCTTTGATCCTTGGAGGCGTCTGCCACGCTCTCGCTGTCACTGAGCTCCTTGGGCGACGAGGCGCCAGTTGCGCTGGACGAGCTGCCTTTGTTAGAGAAGGCCGAGTCGTCACCAATCTCGGAGATGGTGGCGCTGTCGGGCTCGAAGGCCTTTGCTGGCACGTCCAGCAGGGAAGGCGCGGCCGGTGCGGGCGTGGGCGTGGGCGCGGAGACGGGCTTCTGCTCCTCCGTCTTGCTCGCCGCTTCAACTCCAGCCTCACGTTTTCCTTCTCCTTCTTTCTTCTTCATCGCGTTTGCCATCACTTTCTTCGCTGCGGTCGTGCAGATCTGCAGCACCGTGTCGCCGCCCAGGATCTTGACGACAGGCACCTCGGCGCCCAGCTCCTTCAGGAACCAGGTCCGGATCTCGACGGCCACAAGCGAGTCAATGCCCAGGTCGATGACCGCCCGCTGGACATTTTCTTTGACACTGCCCTCTCGCAGCTGCAGAATGGCCTCAAGCTTGGCGCAGAAACCGCCCAGCACCGCGTCGATTGCTTCATCTTCTGTCTGCGCCTCCTCGACTTGCCGACGGACGCTGCTGCCACAGTCACTACCACCGGTTTGGCCGTTGTGGTCGGTTTGCAGAGAACTAGGCACCAAGTGTCCGAAGCACGGGTTCGACAACCACAAGGTCTGACGTTCGGGTTCCAGCGGCACGCTGGCTGGCTCAAGGCCCATGATGATATCAGGAGACCCGACTGTGTTTCCAGGCTGTCCCCCACGCACAGCTTCAGCAAAGGCATGATGAACGTCGGTCTCGGACAGTGCCATCAGGCGCACGTTGCGGAAATGTTGCTCAAGTTGACGCTCACGGTCCTGTCGAGTCACGTAACCGACATCGGCAACGTACCCAATATGGATGACCGACCCTGCGAGGCCACGTGCTCGCCGTTGGGCAACCAGACTCGCCATGAAGAGGTTAGCAACGTGGTAGTTGGCTTGGCCGATGTTCCCGATGGTTGTCGCAGTGGAAGACAGCACAATGAAGAAGTCCAAAGGACTCTCGGAAAACACAACGTCAAGATGTTCTGTGCCGTAAACCTTGGCTGCAAGCGTGCCATTAAGCTGGTCGACATCCATGTCCAAAAACATCTTGTCGGAGAGGACCATGGCAGCATTGCACACACCGGCAATCGGAGGCATCACTTCCTGCGCTTGTTGGACTACTTCGGCGACGGATTCCTTGCTCGAAACGTCCATTGCCATCACTTTCACTGTCGCACCAACGCGGCTAGCCTCCTCAATCATGTTCTGGTCCACCTGGGGCTTGCGGCTTGTGATGATGAGGTTTCTGGCACCATTGCGGATCATCCACTCACAGATAGACAAACCCAAACCACCTGCTGCGCCGACCATGAGGTATGTCTTATCGGCCTTGAATATTCCTTGCAGGTCAAGTGGTGGCACGGAAACTACAAGCGACTCCCGCTGCTGCCAGTCTGTGATATATTTTTTGTGCACCAAAGAGAGCATGTCAGCAAGAGGCAAGTTGCTTGCTGGGAGCACCTCACACTCAGATGGCACCTCATTCCGGCCAATTAACTGACTTGCATATCGATGCGCCTCCTCAAGAAGAGACCCGGGCTTGAACGCGGTGCTTTCTAACGCATCGAGCAACAGGTGGGCATCCAGCTGTTTTTCAACACAGTGGAAGGGCATCGAAGACTTGACAGTGTTTCCTGAAGCCTGAATGTCCGAGCAACTAATGAACAGCTGAACGTCATGGGGAATAGCCTTCTGGATGGCTCGTTTTGATGCATTAGCGTGGACCTCTATCCACCCAACAGGTACATTCTTCTTGGAAGACATGAAGTAAGCTTTAGTGCCCTGTTTATCTGCTTCTGTTGCGACAATAGTAGCAAGAAGCTCCTCTGGTTCGTTCAACAATACCGGACCAATCTGCTTCGAAAGAGTGGCGATCGCTCGGCCAATCAAATAGATGGCCAATACATTAAGTGTCGAAGGCTCACAGTTTTGGTCACCGAGCGACACGACATATTTTGAATCCACGTTTACAATCGAGCTGTTGGATTTTGCGACAGCAAGAAGCAAAGAGGATGCATCATTCTGGCGCTGGCCATACACGACATATAGTTCTTTCCCATCCGCAGCGGGGAGGTGCAACGCAAATTTCACTTGGATAGGAATCTTTGCTTCACCGGCTTGCAACTCTGCAGTCTGGAGCATAATCTTGGTCGGACCCACAACTGCCTCAATAGCAAGATCAGTGGCATCGACCGTTTTGGTGACTGCACGTCGAGACGCGTTGTAGGTCTGATTGAGTGTTTCATCGGGTACAACCCGAGGGATAAGGACTTGACCATCGGCCATGATCTCAACCTCAGGTTCAATGGCCCATAGCATTTCACGCGTGACACCAGACGTTTCTCTAAGACGCAAAAAGGCCTCGACACAGTGGCGAGTAGCGACAGCGGGGGTTAAGCCGGCCTCGAGACCCAGAACCTGAATCTGCAAGTGCTGTAGCTCAGAAGGCACGATACGGGCGATACCATGGAACATGCTTGCACGGGGTGCGTGTGACTTGCCTGCAGTGGTCACCCACAGCAAGGTTTTTGCACTCATCATCAAATTTTGGATAGTTGACATTCGCTCGGCTGTCATGGGGTTCGAGAACAGAGGATCGTCAAGCTCTTGTAGGGAAATTACCTCCGTTCCGGGCGTCAACTTGTTTGTATCAATGTCATCAACGCTACTAACAGTGCTGATTTGACGCTTCCATGACTTAGGAAGCAATTTGTTGATCTCATTAATCATTTTGGAGGCCAATAACTTCTTTCCCCCAATTACCAAAACGGATTCCGTTGGAGCTGACATGTCTGCGAGATTGGACAGTGGCTCACGCAAGCGCAAAAAGTCATCATCTACAGCCTGGCTGACAATCAAAGACGTGAGGTGCTTACTTTCCTCAGCTAGGTCATGGATAACCATGTCGGCCCCCGAGTATCCAGTGTCGTTCAAAACCGTATCCCAGTCCATAGCAGTTACCACAGGACCCAGTTTACGGTGTGGCTCTTCACTCAACCACCATCCCGAAAATCCACCGAAGATGAAAGTCGTACGAAGGCTTTCCGGATTCGTGATCTCCATTAAAATCAGGTAACCACCAGGGCGGAGGAGAGACCGAGCATTCTGCAAAGTAATTTCCAGAGATCGAGTAGCGTGTAGAACGTTGGCAGCCACGATGACATCGTAGGAATTCTCAGCAAATCCTTGTTCGGAGGGCTGCTTCTCTATGTCCAAGGTCTTGAAAACCATCTTATTGGCAAAATCTGAGAATTTTTCGGCTGCTTTGGGGAAAAATCCAGAGGAGATATCGGTGAAGGTGTAAGAATCGTACGCGTCGTTGATGTCTTTCAAAATACTCCAGGTCTAAAAGATATTAGCAACGTTCATCGACGTAGTTAAAGGTATAAACCTATGAACCTACCGTGCCACCAGTACCCGCGCCAATCTCGAGAATATTGGCTCGTGGGAACTTGAAGGAAATTTGTTTAACGACCTTGGCTATGTCATTGTTGATTCGGGCAGCACAGTTGTCCATGTAGAATCGGTTCAACATGTCGTCCTTGCTCATGACTTCAAGCAACTGGGTCTTTTCACGGACAACGTCAGGCATATTTTCACCACATGCGCGGAGGAGTTTCAAGTCAATTGATGTAGGATGCTTGTGATCCAACTCGTCCATCACTGAGGTATCGTCGTTAAGCCATTCGCTCTTTAGCATGGGATGGCTGCCGCTACTGACATTAACCAAGTGTTGTTCAAAAGCCTCGAACATGCGCTGATGATACCACTGGAATTTGGTTCGTTCTTCCGGCACAATCTCCTTTACAACACGCTTCATGTAGTACAAGGCCATACGCTCTGCAGCCTCGGCAAGAGAAAGACCTTGGGCATCTCCTACTGGGTCTCGTTCGGGTTCATCCAAGCCCAGAGAGCCATCCCTTCCCCAGACAGTTTTCGTGAACACGGGCCTGTCACCAGAGGAATTCTGCTCTCCAACCATCCTTGTTGTAAGGCCTTCAATTTGCAGGAACGTCTTCCCGGAAACTTTATCGTAGATATTCAAGTCTCCGGTCAAAGAGGATGCAGTCTGGTGGACAACCCAGCAGTCAAAGTCGGCTTTAATGCCATCACCATGTTCGCGTGCACGCAGAATCGGCAGAGATGGGCTGACCCGGATGCGTTCAATGTGAGACGGTAGCAATGCAGAGGTAATAAGACGACTGGCAGGGTGAGCACGAGCAATGAACAAGGTCTGGAATGCAACATCTAGCATGGCCGGGTGAACCAAGTATTGATCACTCAATGAACCTTCAGGCCAAATACCAGTAGCCGCGGAATATTGCAGAGTTCGACTACTCTCCTTGATGCTGCGGAACACACCGGTGTAGTTGAGACCAATGTCCTTGAACATTCCATACGCGCGGTCGGTATTGATATTGACCAGGTTCTGAGGCACTGGATCTCGTTGGGGCAACACGTCTTCCTGAGCTTCGCCGAGGTGAACTGAAAGACGACCACTGCAAGTGTGAACCATTGTTCCAGTAGACTGATCATTGCAAATATAGTATGAGAAAAGGGCTTTGAGCACATTGTCGGAGGGTGAACCAGGGAGCAAACGAGCTGTGAACAATGTTTCAACACCTTCCTTATTGTCTGGCACCACCACTGGCCGCTGGATGGCAACATCTTCAACCTCCAAGAGCTGAATGGATTTTCCTTTGCTAGTAGCAATGTGCTTACTCGCCTCAACTGCGATAGACACATAAGCAGCACCAGGTAGGAGCACCTCTTCCAACACCTCATGTCCACGTAGCCAGGGCATTTCACTGAGCTTCAGAACATTACGCCAACGTAGTTCGAATTCATTGTCATCCGGGGTACGGCGTCCTAAAAGCTCATGAGTTTGATCACGACCTGTACGATAACGCTTCGATATGCGCGATTCCCGCCAGTAGACCTTGTCATGGTCCCAAGAATAGCAGGGTAGGTCTTTGATAACTTTCGGAGTTGGAGGCTCAGACTCGTAGAATGACTTGCGATAGCCGGCAAAATCAACAAATGAGGGGCCCAGTTGCGACCAAGCCGCACCAATGGCATCGGAATAGGCTTCCACATCACTGGCACCTCGTTTCAAAACACCAGTATACAGTGGGACTACACCATACACGGCTTTCAGTGTTTGCTCTGTTGGTCCTTTCAGAGCAGGATGGGGCCCAACTTCTATAGCCAGGTCCCAAGGACCACCGTGCCATATAGACGACTCAACTGCTTGGGAGAACAATACAGTTTGAATCATGTTTGCAACCCAATAAGGACCCTTGAGTGCGCTTAGGTCGCCTTTAAGAAGTCCAGTGTCGCCACGAACGCTAGAACTCCAAATGCACTGGCCAGGTGTGGGCTTGCGAACTTCAATATTACAGGCGAGCAATGATTTCAGGTATGGCTTTGCGCAAGGTTTCATGTGGTGTGAGTGATAGGCCGTATCCACTTTAAGTTGTCGTGCAAACACATTTTCTTCGTCGAGATATTTTTTGACTTCCTCAATTGCATCCAAGTCACCAGACAACGTCACAGTTTGGGGAGCGTTGCTCGCCGCAACCTGTAAACGGCCGACAAAATCCTCACGGAGGCAAATCTGTTTAGCTTTATCTAATGTCAGACCTGCAGCCAGCATACCTCCTTGCTGGCCCTTTTCTCCTTTGGCCAGTTTTGCATGGAAGCCTCGGTAATACGAAATTTGTACGGCAGCTTGGAGATTGATTATGCCAGATGCGTATGTGGCGGCGATTTCACCTGACGAGTGACCAACAACGGCATCAAAGTTGATTCCGGATGCTTTCAGCATGTTAACGAGACCGAGCTGGACAGCTGTGCACAGTGGTTGGGAAATAGCTGCCTCTGCCACTCTGGATGAGGAAGAATCGGCCATCAACTCTTTAACCAGTGACCATTCAGGAATATCGGTCGAAGGAAGTGCGTGCAAGGTAGCATCGCAATCCTCCAAAGTGCGACGGAAAATAGGTGATTTTCCAATCAGCTCCTTGCCCATTTGGGGCCACTGGGCACCTTGACCAGTGAAAACCCCTAAAATTCCAGGGATCTCCTTGGGGTTGATGAGTTTGGGCTGGTGGCCAACTTCCGCACTGGGCGTCTTTTCATTGTTGTTAACGAATTTAATCATGTTCTCGAGAATTGCATCAAATGATGCTCCTGAGAAGTGGGTTCGAACGCGGTGGGTTGATCGACGAGTTTGAAGTAGCCAACTCAAGTCGCGAAGATCGACCGACGGGTTTTGGTCAAGGTACTGGACGTATGCTTGAACAGTGCGAAGTAGAGAAGCTCCGGAGCCAGCAGAGAAAAGAAGGGGGCCAAGCGTGCCCTCTTCGCTCTTTCCACTGTCGGCAGATGGTGTCGAACTCTCAAAGCCTTCAATAATGACATGTGCGTTTGTACCTCCAAATCCGAAGCTGTTGACACTAGCGCGGATAGGGGTATTGTCTGGCAGTTCGGGCCACGGCAGTACTTTCTTCGGGATCTGAAGAGGTCCATAAAATGGGACAATAGCTGGGTTGAGTTCATTGAACAACATGTTTGGAGGAATTTTACGGTTTTTAAGGGCGAGGACCACCTTCATAACACCTGCCAGTCCAGCACAGCCTTCCAGATGTCCGATGACTGTTTTTATGGATCCAACGTAAATTGGGTTATCCACTGACGGCTTAAATGCTTCGCTGATGGCTCGAGCTTCAACAGGATCACCAGCTGGCGTTCCAGTTCCGTGGCATTCAAAGTACTGGGGTCGGTCTTTCTCTGGGTCGAGACCAGCACGACGGTAAGTTTGGCGAATGAGGGCGGCCTGTGTTGGAGCGAAAGGCATAGTGATACCGGGACTCTGGCCGTCTGAGTTTACACCAGTGGCACGAATCACCCCTTCGATATGGTCTCCATCCCTCAGGGCTCGACCAAGAGGCTTAAGAAGAAGAGCTGCAGCACCCTCTCCACGAGCGTATCCATTTGCTGATTTATCCCACATACGAGATTGCGAGTCAGGTGACAACATGTGTAGTTTCGATTCGGCAATATAAGAAGCAGCATCGTAAATGAGATTGACGCCGGCGACGACTGCAGTTTCACAGTCTCCATTAAGCAGGCCACGGGTTGCGTGGTGGAGTGCCACCAAGGAGCTAGAACAGGCTGTATCAATGGTTTCTGATGGACCTTTAAGATCAAAAACATAGGAAATCCTGTTTGATACAATACTATTGGCAGTACCAGTTGCGTTGTATTTGGCTATTGTTTCCAAATCCCGCAATTGGATACCAGCGTAATCATTGGTCATGGTACCAACATGGACTGCAGTCAGAGAACCTCTCAGCTGCTCCAGAGTCATTCCTGCTGACTCAAAGGCCTCATATACTGTTTCCAATAGTATACGTTGTTGGGGGTCCATGCCCGCAGCTTCGGCAGGATTGATGGTAAAGAAGGAGGCATCGAAAAGCCGACTATCCTCTTCGAGAAGATATGACTTATTTTTCACGTCCGTCGAGCCATGAGTGTCCCCATCCGGGTGATAGAAGCGTTGGAGGTTAAGGCGATCTGGGTTAAATTCTCTCAACACATCGCGGGGTTGTCGGAGAAGATCCCACAGCTTCGAAGGGGAGTTGGATGAACCTGGGAATCTGCATGATGATCCCACAATGGCGACCGGCTCTTCGGGGATTTGAGGTTTCGTTTGGTTGTTCGAATCGTTTGCGGTCATCTCGACTAGCAGGCAAGGCTGTGTAGCTAATGGATATGTACAGGAAGAAATTTGACTGCAGAACGGAAGGGCATCAAAGATATATGGAGAGAAGTGAAGGTTAGAAAGTTGCTCTATGGAAACTTTCAATGCTCTGCAGATGTGAGGAAAGTGAGACAGGAATGTGGTGAGTGGTCTAGTATGGTCTCATAGGGGTAAGGGGGGAAGAGCTCTGTGATTCATCGAGCAAATATTCTATTTCGTGGCAGCGGTTTCGCTCAAAAACTTTCAAATAGGTTGCCCCAAGCGTGATTTCTGCGCTAGCTTCTATCTGCTTTTACCTTTATACAGCTACTGCGGAGAACATTCCGGTCATCATGAGCATGTTTGGTCCTTGGCCCCTATCATCGCATCGCTAAACCAAATATGATCAGCGGGGATATGAAGGGATGGAATATTCCGGTGCTTCTAGAGAAATGACTGTACTCCGTGAAGGCCACAGTCATATAATATCTACAAAGAAATGCCCCAGAAGCGCCAAGCCTTCTCCACGAAGCCGTCACATCAGTACAAACCGGCTCCGTAGCGGACCCCAACCGGTACCAGTGTGGGTATACGCTGTACGATTTTAGAGTCGACGCCGGCCAACTCTAATGATTAAAGCCACGTGTGGAGCAGTGTAAGCTCCGTACGAAGTTCTCCATACTAGAAAGGCGGTGAATCCTTGTGGATCTTCGGCACGGACTAACAAGTACTGTTGACACCATTCGGCCTTATCGTTGGACTTCTCTTCGTCGATTTCAAACTAAGCATGGATTGACGCGGACCCCAGATCCACCGGTCTGACGATGCTCGGATTATTCGAACCGGAGAATTCTGGGGCTCGTGCGGATGACCGCACGGAATATTTCACAAGGCTTATTCGATGATCTTTCAGCACACAGCCCAGGCGCTTCAGCCCCCAGCTGTTAATCTGCGGTCCACTAAGTTGAGTGGACATGGAATCATGCTGGACAACGACAAAACTGGCAGGTTTCAGCGTGTCAGCAATCTATCGCGAAGGTCATATACTCGGATGGGAGGAACTCAGATTATTCCCATGACCCCTCATTTTCTAAGAGCCATCCATTGAGAGACTGTTAACTTCCGCGCACTGGTATCATTTGGGCTTTTTCTTTCGCCTGTCCATCTATTTTTGACAAGTCGAACATTTATTCAATATGATTACTTTCCAAAACCTCCCGTGGATCCTTCTCTACACGAGTTTTCTTGCGATTTTCCTCAAGAGGCTATTTAGCAATGGCAAGCAGTCTCGTGATGAAAAAGCCAATGGGTGCCAGCCTCCTGCTAGATACCCTCAATGGGACCCTATCATGGGCTTGGATTTGGTCTACAGCCAAGTGAGCGCGCTGAAAAACAACAGATACCTAGAATGGTTGCGTGATCTCCATGCAAACATGCCAAAGACGTTTTCCCTTAACTTCTTTGGTCAACGGTGGATCTATAGTATCGAGCCTGAGATTCTCAAGGCCGTGTACGCCACTAACTTCAGGGATTTTGGAGTTGAGCCAATCCGCCGTCACAGCAAAGGATCAATGCCATTCGCGGATAAGGGAGTTAACACCACTGATGGTGAAGACTGGGAATTCAGCCGCTTGTTGATCAAGCCCTTTTTTGAGCGTGATGTGTATACGGACACTGATCGCATCGGAGCACATGCAAACCACTTCTTGTCTCTCATTCCGGCTGATGGCGAAACTTTCGATGTCCAACCACTGGTTCAACGCTGGGTAAGTAATTTCAATGCCAGAAATTCGGTCTATTGACACAGTGGTGGCTCTAGTTCCTTGATTTGACGACCGAATTCATCTTCGGAGAATCCATGAACTCTTTAACTCATCCGGAGCGCGCTGATATCGCCTGGACCATGCTCGATGTTCTTCGGGGTGGCCGTCTACGCGCGCAGATGCATCGCTTCATGTGGGCTCGCGACTGGACCTGGTGGCTTAAAGCTGTGTATAAAGTCCACGATTATGTCAACCCGTACATCAGGAGCACTCTTAAGGAACTTGCAGAGCGTGAAGAGCGTATCAAACAAGGCTTGCCTGTAGGACCTGAGCGAACTGATCTTGTGTGGTCAATGGCAACTCACCTCCGGGACGAAGAACTGCTGCGGTCTCAGCTGTGCTTGATTATCGTTCCAAACAATGACACTACCTCAATCTTCATTAGCAACTGTCTATGGCATCTAGCTCGTCACCCGAAAGTCTGGAAGAAACTTCGCGAAGAAGTCTTGGCCTTGGGCGAAGATACGCCGCTTACCTTTGAGAACTTGCGTAACATGAAGTATCTAAATGGGGTGCTCAACGAAAGTAAGTTTTTGCTTGATCTTATTTTATTACTATTGAGCTAACTTTATAGCTCATCGTGTTATCCCCAACAACGTCACCCAGGTTCGTGCCTGTGTGCAAGACACAGTCCTGCCGGTGGGCGGCGGCCCAGGTGGAAAGTGGCCTGTTCAAGTGCGCAAGGGTGATATCGTGTCAGTCACCAAGACTGTTATGTACCGTGACCCTGATTATTGGGGACCAGATGTTAACGAGTTTCGACCGGAACGATTTGATGGTCTTCGAGGCACCTGGAACTTCTTGCCATTTGGCGGTGGGCCCCGCCGTTGCCCAGCGCAGATGATGTCCCAGACTGAGGCTGCGTACATGTTGTGTCGCCTTGCACGTTCTTATTCCCGCATCGAGGCTCGGGATCCTGAGCCGTACGCTGCAGTTATGCGTATTGGCCCGTCTAACAAGACGGGTGTCAAGATTGCCTTGTATAAGTAGAGCAACTAACGGCATCAGGCATGTACCTCTTCTTAGATTTGTATTGTGTTTGTTTCTTCACTCGATAGTGACGTGGTTTTATTCAAAGGACCATATTGCCTGTGAAAATAAAATAATTGTTTGCCCCAGAATGCATCGATTGTATTCTGTTATGGATTACGATACGATATCCTTGTTTTGTAAATGATACCTCACTGCCGTAATCCAAGCTGGGTCGAAAACTTTTAAATATTGAAGGCGAGGGTGGTTACAATACTTGTTGAGTAGTTGACAAGGTCAGCTCCAAATTTACAAACGTTTCCAATTGGTTTCAGTTTCCATTTGTATCGATATATGACTCAAACATTGTACTGTGGGTAGGTATTTCAGTTAAAGTATTGTCAATAACTTCTAGAATTTAACTACATCAATTGATGTATCATGACGCCTAAATGATAAAATTAAATACCACTCATGCACATTAACAGGGCATCTGTTAACATTATGGACTATTGATTGTTGATTGTACATATGTGACGAATTGGTTAACCGGGTTGATTTAGGTCAATCCAATGTTGGTGTTTTTGTAGTTGACACATGGAACGCTTCAAATGTTTCAATGTTAACTACGTCAATTGATGTATCATTGATTCAGCTGTCGAGGCTCCTACCTGTTGACATATATACACTGCACATTTGATATATATATCAATGTATATATATTCGATGAACTGATGTATATGTAAACATTGATTAGTTGATTTAAGAAATCGAGATTAATAAAGAACATTACCATTATCAACTGGTACGGCATTGGATATTGATGAAACTTTTTTTTTCAAAGTTGGTTACATATTGGTGTGTTATGTGACTTAACCGCCTGCATTGGTGTCACTCGATATATTGATGTGCTGGAAGGGCCAACTCGATGATAAGTTCAAAAAATAAACCGAAATATTAATTTCTGGTGCCGTCGACTTTGGAACTTCAATATGTGTTCATATATCGAGTATTTACCAAAATGCAGACTCAATACAATTGATGCATGCCAAACCCACTAATACTAAATAAACAGAAATATAGATACACCATACAAATAATGGATGAGAAACTACGGCATCGTTTGTTGTGACTAATTTCGACTCTATTGCCACACTTTTAGAATAGTATCGCCCTTCTCCAATTGGGCGTATCCTAGACTGTCATGCCACAGTGTTTTTGACTTCTCGACATCTTTGGCTTCAGGCCCAACATCAGAGATTTCAGACCCATTCAAATATATACCATTTGGATGTTCGCCTAGCGTGGTAGTGTCAAAAGCGGCGCGTACTACGTCTCTGGCAGATTTTGTTGTTGTTCTGATAGTCCCGTTGGGCTGTAACCATACTGCGAGTGGTGCCAGCAAGGGCAAAACAAATTTCATCAATAGAAACATAACCCAGATACTGCGACGATTTAGGTCGCTGGGCATGGCACCCGGATCGACTGCCACAACCGAGATTGCAGAAAGTTCTGGGTCTTTTTCAATTCGGGTTGAAAGTTCCCGACTGTTGTTTGTTGTTGTCAGAATGTACTATTCTTAATCCTCTGATAATATCGATAGAAAAAATCACTTACAACATCATGACCTCGCATAGTTTTGCAGCGCCATATCGCCGCAACCCAGCATTCAAGTCGCCTGGGTGCGCATTTTCGGAGCTCCATTTTCCTTTCGCAAGATCTTCAGTATTGATAGGGTAATTGAAGATTTGCTGATATTGTCTTGGTGTATACATGGCTGCTGATGGGCCTTTTTTATTATTGGGGTCAGTTGTGCTACGGGTTGACACAGCTCTGATGTTAGCTTGGTTCTGTGTCTGAGGCTGAAAAACCTTCTATAAGAAAAGGGGAATTATATACTCATGCGTCCAACTGCCCAGCACTACAATGCGACCATGCTTCTTGTCCATGCTTTGTAACAGGAGCAATGTTAGGAGAAAGTGGGACAGGTAGTTTACCTGGAACGACATATCGAAACCGTCGTTTGTAAACGAATGCGTGGTCTGCTCCCCCCATCCAGCGTTCAAGATCAACGCCCGTATAGGAGGGAGAGCGCCAGTGGCAACACGATTATTGATTTCCCTTGCAGCCCTTCGCACGCTCTCAAGGGAGCTGAGATCCATCGTCAAAAGTTCGTGGGCGTGCTTCACCGATTCTGCCTTTTCAAGTGTACGACGGACTGTTGTCGCTCCTTGCATGGGGTTCCGCACGGTGTAAATGCCATAATAATTTGTATTCAAGACTTGGTGGTTGAGAATATGGCTCACTATGGCATTTCCCAGGCCTCCATTGGTGCCAGTAACAAGAATCGTCCCCTGTTGAATCATCGTATCGAACTCTGCTTGTGTCCAAGGCCCAACTGAAATCCAACGCGCAACAAGCCTAAGGCATTCAATTGGGTGTAAATTGGCACGAAGGTATATTGATGTGGCGTTCTGGTTACTTCGAAGGTCACTAAGCCCAATGGCAAATCGTTGTTACGAAAAGACAAATCGCCCCAGCGTCAACGTTTAGTTCTGAATCTATTAAGAGCTTGGTTGCCCGGAATATTGTGTGGGGGTCGGGCTAATCTCAGTATTACCCGCCATACTCCGCGAATGGACCGAGGACGGTGACCCATCCATGCATAAAAGACGGTATTTATTTTGATATCCTGCGCATTCACAATACTCATCACCACCCTCCAGTAAGGCCACGAGAGATAACAGCAATCACATACTGCAGCCCGTTGTGGAACAAATCTAGCGTCGCTCGGAGAATTCGATCCAACCCATAGAACAAGTGCGAAACACAGGAAAGCGACAAAATAGCACCTTAGGTATGGCTGATCTTCACCTGGCAAAGCCGATTACTCTCCGATGCGGCCTCATGCTACCAAACCGTCTGGTTAAGACGGCAATTGCCGAAAGTATCGCCCCTCGGAATATGCTCATCGACGAAGGATTTCACCGGGTTTATGGGCCATGGGCTGAAGGAGGATGGGGAATGGTATTGACTGGTATGCACCGGAACACCCAGCTAGAGGTATTTCTAGAAGTAAAATAGCTGGTGGAGGCTGATGCCGAACAGGCCATGTCCAAGTTGATTCCATGTACCTTGGCACCCACACCGATCCAGCGGTAAACGCAGCCTTCAGTGACGACCAAATAGTGGAGGCCTGGAAGGCCTGGGCCGTCGTATGCAATCAGCATGGGACTCCGACCATCATGCAACTTAACCATCCAGGTCGCCAGGCGCCTATTGGGGCTGGCACAAGCGGCGTGTTTGCGAAAAATATATCCGCAAGTGCAGTGCCAATGGACATTGGGTCTGGGTTGCTGGCACGGGCAGTGAGCAAAATTGTGTTCGGAATACCCCGTGAGATGACAATAGGCGACATTGGGAAGCTTATTCGACAGTTTGCTCGCGCCGCACGGCTCGCATACCAGAGCGGCTTCGCAGGTGTAGAACTACATGCGTCTCATGGATACTTGCTGGCCCAATTTCTGTCAGCAGCGACTAACCGACGTAATGACGTATACGGTGGAACACCGGCCAATAGGGCCAGGATTGTTGTTGAGATCATCGAAGCCGTCCGGGCAGAAGTGCCTGCTAGCTTCTGTGTTGGTATCATACTAACCGCAGTCGACGGCCAATCGTCGCCGGGTGAATTCCAATCTTTTATTGAGCAAGCTCAACTGATTCGTGACGCCGGCGTCGATTTCATCGAAATTAGTGGGGGAACATTCGAGACTCCTTCCGTAAGTAACCCGGCCAACCCTCTCCTGATCGATCACTTCCCATGGGCTTATTTTATAGTAGATGTTCATTGGCCCGGAGAAATCTGGAAATGCTTATGACTGGAGCAATCAAGAGGCCTTTTTCCTTGATTTCGTTCAGGCTATTCGGCCGCATCTAACAGGAACCGTCCCTCTCCTGTTGAGTGGTGGCTTTCGGAGCTGCCATGCCATGGAGGCTGCAGTCAAGAGAGGGGACTGCGACATGGTTGGGTTGGCAAGACCAGCGGTTGTTAACCCTTTACTGCCAAAGTCAGTTGTCTTTAACCCAGAACTCAATAAAAACGGGGATACACAGTTGCATGCGACCCGGACACCAGCACCTTGGTATATCAAGTTGTGTGGAATAGCAGCGCTGAATGTGCATATGGACAATGTAAGTTACATTTGAAAAGAGCCAAATTCTCACCCTTCTAATTCTGTCGTAGGCATGGTATGTCGGCCGACTGCAGACTCTAGCCAAGACTGGGCGCTGAAGCATAAAGGGAGGGGGTATATAAGGATAGAGACCCGTAAAATACATTGTGAAATATTATACGAGAGCCTTTTATTGTATCAATTATTGTTCTAACAGGCTCTCCAAATAAACACCAAGAAAATCTATAGTTTGCCATGTGCACAGTTGACAGAACTTCGAAGTTAATATATCAAGAACAATGAATTGATGGAAGTATTCGAAACAAAGAATACGACTACTTAGATTCCGTTTTCGGTTTTGTTCCGGTAACGACCATGAACCTCCAGCGGTCGTATCCAACGTAGCCCGCAGTACCAGCTAGCATGCTGACGAAATGCTTCTCAATCCCCAAAAGCCTGACAAGAAGGTACGGCACTAGCAACACAACATAAAACATCCGAACGACCGGTAAGATGTTGTCCGAGATGTCACGGGATTCGATATCGACAAACCCAGCCCCTTCGAGAAGACCCTTGTAGAAGCCGTCGTGAGACCGCTCGTTCGTCGGCATACCAGTACCGACGTTTATCATGCTCAACTGTTCCGTAAGTTTCGGGTTTTTTTGGTCGACCTCGGGATTGACGCGACGCTCTACTTCGACTAGGGCAAAGCGACCTCCAGGTTTGAGAATACGGAAGAAACCAGCTAAAGTCTTCTCTGCGGAGAACGCATGACCTAAAGATTGCATGGTAAAAGCGCCGTCATGAGATGTACTGGGGATGGCTTCAAGGTGCTCAAAGTTCATCTTCTCTATGACAACCTGATCCTTGGGAAGATTTGCTTTCCGAACACTTTGTCGAGCTTGCTCGACGTGACGATCGACGATATCAACTCCAGTGACACTCATGCCGTGCTTGGCCAGGTACAACGCGACATGGCCAACGCCACATCCACCCTCCAAAATGCGAGATCCTGCAGGCAAAGCTAACCAGCCGATCAGTTTCTCTTCCATGCTATAGAAATTGTTAATAGAAGTGCCACCAAATTTAGGCACAAGCTACGACAAGGGCGATTTCATACCGACGGAGCGACTTGTCAATGGGAAACGGGGACCATGTGCCCTGAGTATAATACCCAAAATGCTGGGTACCACCAAACACCAACTTGTAGCCCATGCGCGACTCTTGCGATTCATAGTATGCCTTGATCGCTTGCTGCGCGGCGTCTTCCGATTTGAACACTTCCGAAGATGCCGTCATTTCAGCCTCGCCTTTCTATATTTTCTCCTTTCCGATGTCCCTTCTCTCTCTCCCGTGCAAATGCCAGCGACGGCGGGCACTTAGGGTAAGGGCATGGTATAACTAACCTGGCGACTGTTTGGCTCAACTTTGTGGGGGCCGGCCGCCTATGGCCAGGTCATAGCGTGGCTCACAGCCCCTCAATACGAAGTGGGCTCCAGATGTCCGCGGTGGAGCACGAGTTACATGCTTCCTATTAATATTCCCCGGGATATTCACAGGGGCCACGGAATATTATGGGGCTGCAAGGTCGATTTGCAAACGGATACAAAACGAATTAATCACATCTATGAAATGCTTACTCTTCCGAGAGATCCTCCCAATGGCCTTTTCTTATTTTAGCCGACAGTCTTAAACCTCAACAAAGCTGGCTTCTAGTTTTGTAGGACCCATTACTACGAAGTGAATCGTCTATAAATTCCAATGCTGCGCTGAACCAAGATGGCGCCATTAACAACTTATCTGTCGCAAATCGACGATTACCCAAGATGGGCTCTCTTCACTGGAGGCTTTATTGTACTTTTCTTCCTCTATCGGATTTTCCTGTCACCTCCAAGCTATCCTTCGGGCGTTCCTTTGATCGCAGAGCCTGCAGGACGAACGTGGTTCAGTCCGAAAACTAGATGGCGCTACTACACTGATTGTGCCTCCCTGTATCTAGAAGCCTATAATCAGGTAAGTTTATGAAAGTCTCAATAGCAAAAGATAGAAGTCTGACTCTAGCAGTACTCTAAAAAAGGAAAACCAGTGGTTGTGCCCGGGTTCGGACTTGGCTATGAGCTGATCATGCCAGAGAGCCTTATGTCCTGGGTAATGGCGCAGCCGGATAGTGCCATCAGCGTAAACCAGGCGTTTCTCGACATCAACAAGACCAAGTATAGTCTCGGCCACACAAGATACTGGGGCGATACTTGGCAATTTGTCCTGGTAAAGACCCAGCTAAACAGTGTACTCCACTACTTGATTCCCGGACTCAACGATGAACTCAAACTCGCGTTCGATGCACATTTCGGCACAGATACAGAGAACTGGAAAGAAATTGAGCTGGAGAAGGTGCTTCGTAATGTGATCGCGCAAGCCGCAAGTCGATTCATTGTCGGTGCGCCCTTGTGTCGCAATGAGACATACTTGAAAGCAAACTATGGGGTGATTGAGGGTATGATGTTGAATGCCATCTTTACCAACTCAAGTCCCAAGTGGCTGCAGCCTATTATCGGTCCTCTGGTATCTAAAAAGTCCATCAACAACTGCGAAATTGTCAAAAAAGAATTCGAGCCGCTTTTCCGGGAGCGACTAGAAACTTTGAAACACGACAAAGATGATCCTAACTTTGAAGAACCGCAGGACCACCTACAACTTCTACTACGCTACGCTGTCAAGGAGCGAAAGGATGAGCTTAATGACCTAGATATCATCGCTAAACGGATCATCGCAGTCAACTTTGCTAGTATGAACCAAACGACTATGACCGTGGTGAACATGCTATTGAACATTCTTGGTTCCGATGCCGAGTTCAATACGATCGCCGTCTTGCGTGACGAGATGAAGAGGACAACATCAGATGGAGAGCCCTGGACCAAAGCTAAGCTCGCTACAATGATTCGCACGGACAGCGTGGTACGCGAAACATTGCGTATAAACCCGTTCGGAAATCGCAGTTTGATGCGTAAAGTAATCAAAGAAGGACTGGTTACGCCTGATGGTATGAAACTACCTAAGAACTCGCTGTTTTCATTCTTCTCTGAGCCTGTTCAGCACGACCCCGATAAGTTCGAGGATCCTTTCAAGTATGATCCGTTCAGAACTTCACGTGAGCGTGAGGCTGCGGCCGATGAAGAAGGTAAACCAGGCGGCCATGCTCTGACTGTCGTGTCGACATCGCCTAACTATCTTCCGTGGGGTCATGGAAAACATGCATGCCCTGGGCGATTCCTTGTTGACTGTGAGATGAAAATGCTTCTCACATATGTGCTGAGCAACTACGACATCGAATTTCCTGCCGAATATAAAGGTCAGCGACCCCCGACTATCTGGTTGGCTGAGGTCGGCTTACCCCCTCGCGGTGCCAAGATTCGCGTGAAGCGGCGTAAGGAGGCTGTGTAGATTTGGATATTTTCCGTCTGTTTAACTATACATATATTACATCAGATAGTATAGTGTCCTATTGCCACTAAAATGCGGGCAATTGACGCTTTTTGCTGTTGTGTATTTTTCTTGTCTGCGATCTTTGTTTCTCTACGAGACGTGGTATTTTAGTTCACATCAATTGATTAATTGATGACGAGAGATAAGTTCAAATGTTAGTCTTCTGGATTTATATATATGTATCAATTGATTCTATTGACGGTTTGATAAGATTAAATTTAGAGCACATGATAAATTCCCAACAGTCGTACCTAAACATCAATTGCGACACTTCTGTATTTAAGGGAGCACTGATATTTACAAAGCCGGCAGAAAGAATTCCAAACTTATGTAGTCAGTGGAACACTGTTGTTGAACCAACCCGTGACAAAATTTTACCCTACACACGTTTATACTAATAACAATAGACAAATGGTAAATAAAACCCTAAGCAACGGCGCAAAGTTCGTTTGAAATACGATAAACAAGCTTCCTACCCTTGATTTGTCCTCTCCTTACAGATTCCATACCCTCTCCGATGGCAGCAAGTCCTCCCTGTCTTTCCTCCTTTGGGTGGGGGGCAATGAGGCCCCGGTTCATCAGCTTCTGGGCGATGACATACCAAGCCTCAGCTGTCAGGAGGTCTTCAGGGCGGGCCTCCAGGTTATATGGAGCTGCCCAGGCAATTGGGTGTCCGAATTGGCTATAGGTGCAAACCCAGTCGGGGACAACGCTGCGGCGTGTGTGGGCACGAAGTGGAAAGCTATCCAGGGCAACGTACCGACCACCAGCAGAGCCCAAGGCTTCGTAGCAGATGTTCATCGATGCTGTATCGGTGATACAGTCCAGAGCCAAGGACAAAGTATCTCCACTATATTCACGGAGTTCCGCGCCGCAAGTTGGAGAACGGTAGTCGAATGTAGCTGTAGCTCCAAGCTCCGTGGCATGTGCAGACGATGCTGGGGAGCAAGTAGTAATTGGTCGGAAGCCTGCTATCTTTAGAACTTGGATAGCCATGGCACCAGTAGCTGTGCCTCCACCATATACCAACACAAATGGGCCATTTCCAGCGGTCTCAGTCCCGGGGTAAGTCGGCATCGGCAGCTGCATGTACTGGAAGAGAGACAACCCAACTGTTGCGACAGCTGCTCCTAATGTAGAGGCAGTGGAAAAGTCCATTCCATCCGGGATATGCCAGACGAGTCGAGCCGGGACGGCAACATACTCAGCGAACGCGCCGTTGTCATGGCGCAAAGGATTGTTCCCAAACACACCACCAAACACACGGTCACCCACTTGAACCGGCTGCATGCCATTCGTGGACCTAAATGAGTCTTTGGAGACATCACTGCCGATACCCACCACAACGCCTGAAAAATCAGTGCCGCTGGTTGCGCCTGGGGAGGGAGACATGTCGGCCGACTTTGCATCGACATGGTTGATTGAGACACATGCCACACGCACAAGGATGTCTGATGGTTGAAGGACTGGGAGTGGGATATTTTCGGACACAGCAACGTTATTGGACCCAAGGATCTTGAGTGCCGTGTGTATGGAGGGCAGGGTCACAGCCATTGTGAATGTGGTCAAAATGTCTCAAGCTCCCCAATAGACAGAGCGATGCTTCTAAGGGAGGTGGAAGATCGACCACTCTCAAATAATACTTGTCACAGCTAACTGATGACAATTGTCTTTGGTACCAATTGAATATCGTGATATATATGAGGAATGAATAGAGCAGTGAATGGCTGACAGAGGAAGTATCAATTGAATACAATGCATAGAATATAGAAGCCCACGTATTGCGAACCTACTTTATGGATTTCCATAGGCTTTTAATTGGCGGATCGGTATCTATAGCTAGTTATCTCAACTACGAGCAGGAACGGCATATTAGGTGCACGCGTTACGGCTCTACGGAGTACTTCGCACTTTCCTCAGGCCCCCAGTTAGAACATAATTCTAGAAACAGATTATTATGAATTGAGGACTTCGGTCGGGGATTTCTAGTTTGATGACGGGTGATCGACTAATATTCCGCAGTACGATGTGGTTACTCTTATGCTTAATCGTTGCTGACACGGTGGGGGCGCTGCGTGGATGCCGGGTTATTGTGGGCCTGCATATCTAGCTTCTGCCTAAAAATAACCTTAATGATTACCCCGGTAAATTACCGGAATATCCAGCTATCTATTACTGGCCCCTCGGGGTATTACATACGCGGGAAGCTCTGACTTCAAATCTTGGTCCCTTTGTCGGAAAAGCATTAGAGGAAGGGATATTGATAGACAGGTTATAACATCAGCTTAGGGGGCCGAATTGCTTGTGTATTCGTCTTACGCGCAACTTTCTGCGTCTTATCGAGTACGAATTGAGAGCAATCAGACAAACGGATACTTCGTTGATTTGGTGAGCTCTGTCTTGAGATACCTGAAACGGGTCTAATTCATTTCCGTCGACGATAAGCTCCGACCATGTATATACTCGTACTGTATCATCATGTTGATCAAGCCTAACTACTGATATGTAACTCATTTCTCAACAGCTTTTTTTCCGTTCGTCGGTTGTGTGCACTTCTGGAAGTGTGTGAGGGTTATTACATATTCCAAGTGACATTGATTAAGTAATGGATCTAAACCTTGCCAAACCAATCACTCTTCGATGCGGCCTTACTCTCCCAAACCGCCTGTGGAAGGCGGCTATGACAGAAGATTTTGCAGACAAGGACCGCCTTCCAGGTAGCGAAGCATGTCTAGCCACGTATCGCGTTTGGGCAAAGGGAGGCTGGGGGTTGGTCATGACTGGTAAGGGCCTCATGCATCAGCTGAGATCTAGGAATCGGATGGAGCTGATGTATCATGTCAACCTTGCATTAAACTGACTATCGTAAGGCAATGTTGATGTTGACCCCGCATATTTGGGTAGTCCCGGTGACATTGCTGTGGACAGCTCGATACCAAGAGAAAAAACTCTGGCCGCTTGGAGAGCCTGGGCCGAGGCTTGTTCGGAGAATGGTACAAAGGCAATAGTCCAAATAAACCATCCAGGTCGCCAGGCTTCATTCACCAAAAGTATAGCACCGAGTGCTGTGCCCTTGAACTTAGGACCTGGTATCCTACCTTGGATGCTCCGCTCCCTTATATATGGAACACCCAGGGAGATGACAGTGAATGAAATCCACGATGTGGTGATGAAATTTGCGAAAGCTGCACGGCTAGCCGCTGATTCAGGATTCGCTGGTGTTGAGATTCACGCTGCCCACGGTTATCTCCTCGCCCAGTTTTTATCTGCAGCATCAAATAAGCGAACGGATGCGTATGGAGGTTCTGCAAAAGGTAGAGCTAGGATCGTCGTTGATATTATTCATGCTATCCGTTCGTCTGTGCCAGAGACCTTTTGCGTAGGCATAAAATTCAATTCTACAGATCATCACTCTGAAACGGAGATGAGGAGTTGTATTGAACAGCTACATTTGATCTCAGATGCTGGTGTGGACTTTTTGGAGATCAGTGGCGGTACATTTGAAAATCCGACATTCAATCTAGGTGTATCTGATCAGAGAGTGAAAGCCACTACACGAGCACGAGAAGCTTTCTTTGTTGACTTTGCAAAATCCATTCGTTCACAGTTAATTGGTCTACCCCTCATGGTAACAGGGGGATTTCGTACGCGCCAAGGCATGGAGACCGCTCTGGCCGAGGACAATTGCGACGCAGTAGGTATTGCTAGACCTGCAGTACTGACTCCATACCTACCACGCAACATTATTCTCAACCAGAATGTGGTTGATGCGGAAGCCATAGCACGTGCAGAAAAGATTGATACACCGACAATCGCAAAGTGGATCGGAATCAAAGCGATCGGTGTTGGAGCCGAGACGGTGAGTAAATTCTTTGCATGTACTGTGGATAAATGGTACGTCAAGTCTGATAACAATATTTCTAGTTATGGTACATCAAGAAAATTCAGAGCTTAGGGTCAGTTGAAAATTAATTATGACGAGGGAAAGCTGTAGCAAATGAAGTGGAAAAATATATGCATGCATGTACCATTTACTGTCTAAACTAAAAGAATAGTTGCGAAATTAGATGTAAGATAAATGCTCTCCAGACGTCGTGTTATAACTCCCTCCTTATCAGAATATCATTTATTATTTATCAATGATAACGCAGCACGTTTAACCAAAAAAAGGAAAGGATAAAAAAAAATGAAAGTCGTAGATGTTTCATTAAAAGCTCTATTTAGAAAGAGTACGCGCCTAATGCAAATTTATTGTCCATAAAGTATCACCATACTTATAGAAAAGAGTGGGAAAAGAATTTAAAACACAGAAACTCACGATATGGGTATAGCATAAACATTTCTCAACTTGGCTGTAATTAAATCCAGTCCATCTCGAAGGTCCTTCTCTTCACTGCAAACGTCCACTCCAATCAGATCTCTCAAAAGAGTGCCTGAATAGCCTGGTCCGCTTTGGGACTGATTATCAATGGTCCGAGCGGCTAATCGCCGTACTTTATCGCATAGTTCATCCGAATGATAGGTTATCAGCTGAATGAGCATTGCTATATGTAGGTGAGGACTCACTGCTGCCTGTAATGATCCTATCCGAATCGGCAGCAAATTCAAATCCTCGCCTGGATGCATCTCAGTCCATGCCAATGTATCATTGAGCATGATTATCATGCACTTGTACGAGCGGGTGACCTGTATATAGCATACAAGGGCTAGTCGCAGTACTATGCTATCAACTTTTTGGAGCGGTTGTTGGGGCATATTTTCTTGAGTGGGACATCGAGACGCCTCAGAGCTAGAAGCTGATAAGTTCTCCTTGGACGAGCTCCCAACGTTTAAAAACGCGGGCCTAGAAACATGGCACTTATTCCGTGTTGGCATGAGGTCAGAGGTGGCTAACTTTTCCGGAAGTAGTCTATTCAAAGCTTGGATAAAGGATTGTGTTGTTTGGACAACACGGTCCAATGTTGATTTCCAGTCGCTGCTTTGAGGAATCTCGGGTATCTGTATCTCATGAAGCTGCAGATTTATTCGGGATAGTAACGGAATTGGATCGATTGTGTTTTTCTGGCGGTCGGGATCTTTTTCCAGCACAGGATCAACATTTGAGATTCCAGCAGGTATAAATGGTTCGTCCAGTTCAAAAGCACTTGCTGCGTCTGATTGCCATTCACGACCGAGAAGTTCAGACCATGGACCGTCCATTGCATTTGTTGGAGTATCGTAGATGGAATCCGGTGTTATGATAGACCTACTCACGTTCACGTCGCAATCGCCAGGGGACCACCAGAAGTCGACACTTTCGTCGGACACAGTTGGCAGCGTACTGGAAGCAGTTGCGGTTGTGCAGTCTGAGTGCGAGGTGTCTGAGTCACCAGCTGCGAGCGGAAAGGTTGAAATCATATTGTTGGTGATGAAAGTCGAATCAGCCGTAGTTGCAGACGGTATATAATTCGGAATTTCCGCACTGCAAGACATAGGCAGGGCGACAGAACGAGTACTTCTTGTTGCTTCGTTCTCTCTCGATTTGGGTTCCCTTGGCTTCCTGGTTTTCGGTCTGCCAGAGCGCAGAGGGGGACTGTATACACACTTCTCGCCGGCCTCTTTACAACGGCGACACGGTTTATCGTCTTGAGCTCCGCCGCGAGTGCATCGCTGCTTCCGCCTGTGACATCTGTCACACGATTGTCGAAGAGTAGAGGCGTTATCCAAGAGGATCATCGTCATTTAAGCGTATGTTGATTGCATTTCCTCTCAAGTCCTACCAAGTCTGTCTTCGCCTTTGAGAATTTGCTATTATAGAATAATGTATATTCCGTCTTAGCAACAAACAGATCACTGCCGTGGGCTGTAGTTATCAAACACCCGGATCAGTTGTGGGACAGTGTGCTCCGTTCGGCAGGGGTTTGAATATTCCGGGATGATCTCCGTTCGAACCATTTGTCACTAGCGTTCCCACTGTATCCGTACTTGAGGCAACGCTGATTTCAGACTTCCGGTAAAGTTAGGGCTGCGTCTCATTTCCCCGGCACACTGTTCGGTATTCCGTATTCTTGTTTCTCCGGCTGCCCACTTGTGGGTCATGGAAAGATGGGGGCCGCCGTGTTCATGCCAAGATGTTAAGAATCATGGATCATAGCACTCGACGGGATATCGTCACGCCACTGCGTAAGTCAGCCACATTTCCCTCAGGCACATCCCCGCCCCCAAAACCGGAAGGGCCGGCGATGATTCCGTCAGAGCTCCTTAGTTGTGCCTATTATGTGAGTAAAAGCGTATGGCAGTGTCTTCTTTATACTGATATTTGACAATCACTTGTCGTTTCGTAAGGCACTCAAAAACTCTCAGCATGCTCATCGCTAACAAAAAAGCCATTGACCGATTGGTCAGTCCATAATATCCAACAAAAACCGCCGCGTAGAAACAATGACGATGTCGAATACACTACATGTAACTGTGGCCTGTATAAACGGCCAGCTAATCAAGCATTTCGATATAAACTCTAGAATAGCATGTTACTGTTATGAGCGTCGCAACCCTTGTATAATGATGTGTATTCTCACATAAATGACAAATAAGACAGTCAATCACGTTATAGCAGGGTTTTGGACAGAGTCTAGAGAAAAACCTTCATGTGACTATGTTGTGGTTCTCTCTAAGCGGTAGATTTGACAAGTCCGAGGCTCCCCCTTTGCAAACTGGGTACCATTCCGTTGATAGAGTCTGTACCAAAGCTAGCAATATTAATTGTGTCTTCAGTGCGCATCATCTGTCGTGCACGAATGTGACCAACAACCTTTTGCTCTTGAGGAGAAAGATCGACTTGGAATTCTTTGCTAGTAATATCCTTTCCCATCTTCTCTAGAGCACTGTTGCGATCTTCAGGTGTCACAGGGGTGAATGCATTACTGCAGAACTCAAGAGTTTCGTTGAGTTCCTCTTGCGTCAGTTTATTGCTGACATCCGCAGTGCCTTGGATGACTAGATATACATAGCATTAGAATCCACCTTTACGTACATCAAAAGTACGCATAGTAAATACAATATGTAAAATACGGGGGGGAGTTTCTCACCTGGTCGGAAAAATGCAAATGCTCGGTCAAAGTTGTCCTCATCAAAGTCGCTCAACACGGGGGCGTTCTGACTGCGAATCTGTTTGTATGCACTCAGAACAACCAGCAAGAACCTAGTGTAGCTGTCTGCTATTTTCTTCGAATGCCAGTCGGCCGCAGCTTCTTCAGTACACTGTCCCTTGATGGATGCTGAGATCGTAGTTGCAGCGGAAAGGCCACCCACGAGAGCTAAGTGAACCCCAGATGAGAAGTATGGGTCAATAAAACAGCCAGCATCGCCAACAATTCGGGCACCAGGAATAGCGTATCCTGAAGCACTGTAGGAGTAGTCGGATGCCGACTTGATATTGGAAGTCAATTCACCCTCTCCCAAGAGCTCCGTGATATCAGGAGCCAATTGCTTGAGGCAGTCTAGGTAAAATGTCTTCGAATCTGGAGAGCCAGATTGAACCTTACGATCTGTTGACATTTGTTGGTTCATGACGATTCCAACGGATGTTGTACCATTGTGAAGGGGGATAGCCCATGCCCAACCACTTTCATCTGCCTCACTAATTAACAAAGGGTGCTCGAGTGAACTTAAGTCTAATATGGACAATAAACTCACCTTGTAGTGCTTCAAAAAATGGGGAGTTTGCTCTTGGTGTTCCCGCTGCGTAAGTACCACAGCCTTTCCAGTAACCCCAATTGGCCACATTCTTGAGACCTTGGTTGTAGCGGCGGTTTTTCAGATACTTAGTGCTGAGCAAGCCTACACGACCACTGGCGTCCACGACGAAGTCGAATTTAATCTCCCCACTAGTTCCATCTTCTTTGCGTGTCCATGTTGCGGAAACTGGACGACCAGGGTACTCATGGGGCAATTCTACGGATCCCTTGTAGGGGATATCATCAAATTTGATGGCCTTGATTTGAACACCATCAAAAGTCTTTGCGCCGGAATCCGCCGCATGTTTAAACATCAGGTTATCGGCTTCGGAACGAATGACGTTCCAAGCATAATTCTCGGGACCACCAGCAGCGAGGAAATCCGTGTCTTAAATAAGAGTCAGCAAATGGTGCAGAAACCACAAGGCGTCATGTTATACGAACATCCCGGTCGCTTTTTAGGGTTCAATTTGAACGCTGCGCCAACCTAAGCACATTATTGATATCAGGAACCGATTCTACCGATGGCAGTACGCCCTCAGGGACTTGTGTAACTAGTATTACCTTCTTGGTAAAGCCATAGTTATCGAAAACGGAGTCGAGATCAACTATTCTTAAGAGATGACGCATAGAAGCCAGCATGCTCTCACCGATGTGGTATCTGAGATATCAGTCAACCATTGAATCGGAACTTGAACTTCCTTGGAACAAGTATGGGTAAACTACCTTGGAAATTTATCTCCTTCGAGCAGAACAGTATCGATGCCTTCTCGAGCCAGTGCTGAGGCTGCGAAAGACCCCCCAGGGCCACCTCCAATGACGAGAACTGTACACTTTTCTGGAATCTCCATACCGGCTGTCTATATGTTGAAGCTCTTTGGGCCAACACAACGTCTGATGAATAAAATGCGAATAAAATGCCAAAAAGTAGAAAAAGGGAATCACTACCGGTCTGATAAGAGAGAGCTTGATTCATGCACCGGGGCACAATAGCTCTATAAGCGTACCAAGTAGCTCAAAACCAATGTGGACGTGCATAACAGAGCTAGTATCGTCAGGTAATTTCGGCTGGTTCTTAAGTACCGATACATCCGCCTTCTAGAAATTCTCCTACAGAGCCGATCCGTCAGACCAAATGATGACCAGCGGAGTCAGCAGGGATCAACGAGTAACTAGGGGTAATGCACTAGCGCATGTTTATCGTCTTGGCCACGTTTTTTTCGGCACGTTTTGACAGGTATCTCCGGTGTGCCATGCGGCCAACAACAGTACCGAGTAGACTGGCCCCATTATTCACATCATCCGAACAAAACTCGTGGTGGGAGGATTTGAAATATAAACCGCGTACAGACAATGTTATCTACCCGTAGGGCGACGCCATCGACTTATCTATGTATTTGTCTTTACGTTCTCTTTTGTCGCCAAATGCTTGCTACTCTACCACTTAGTTAAGACTACATTGTATTCAAGAATGCCTTCAAAGACAGCGAACAAGGCTACGGCCTCTCCTCCCAAGTATTCTCCGCCCACCTCTGGGATCTTGTCATATCTGCCCTCGTCGTGGGTGCCATATGCCGAGTTGATCCGTCTCGAAAAGCCGCATGGAATCTACATGATATGGTATCCTTATATCATGGGCCTTCTTTATTCGGCTCGAATTGCAGAAAATACTCTATCTCCGGAGCTACTGTTCAAGCGTGCTTTAGATCTGAGTATATGGACCTTCATTCTTAGGAGCACTGGTTGCGCTTGGAATGACAACGTTGACCAAGACTATGATCGAAAGACTGCTCGTTGCTGCAACAGGCCAATCGCACGTGGGGCTATCTCAACTGTGCAAGGCCATATTTATGTTGCTGCACTTACAGCCCTCGGTTTCGTGTCTATTCAGCACCTTCCTATCGAGTGTACCTTTGACGCATGTGCCATTCTTTTCCTGGCCGCGATATACCCATTCGGCAAGCGGTTTACGCATTTCGCCCAGGTACCTCTCGGCGCAACACTTTCCGGGGCCATTGTAATGGCTCAGCATTCGGTTGGTATTGACCCTCTTTCGGAGGAAAACCTCCGTCCGACCGTATGCCTAGTGGTGTCAATTATATTGCTTGTCATGTTCTACGATGTGGTTTACGCGCGACAGGACACCGTCGACGACCTGAAGTCGGGTGTCAAGGGAATGGCGGTACTCTTTCGCAATTGGATCAAGACTCTTCTGTTTTCCCTCGTCTCTGGAATTGCTGCGTTGCTTTTCCTCGCCGGCGACTTTACCGATATGAGTCGATCCTTCTTCTACTTGTCAGTGGGGGGTACAGTGCTCAGCCTTCTAACCATGATCGTTGTTATCAACATGTCCCAGGTGGCACAATATGCCGGAAAGTTTTACGTCCTAGCCATCGGCTGTTTACTCGGCGGATTTGCACTAGAGTCTTACGGCAGATACGATGCCGTTTGACCTCTTAAATCACTGAAGGATGCGACGCCGGGGGTGAGTTTGTTGGAACGGGATATCCTCTATGTGGATTGTGACCTTATGGGAAAGAGAAGTGGTGCCATCCAATCCCGTGTCTTGGGTGGATCGACGTATTTTTTTGTTAATTGGTGATAAGGTACGGAGTACTGCGTACTTGGTGCTCTCCTATGTGATCTCAGCGGCGTAACATACCGCTAGCCCCCGTTTAGAACATTATTTCCTAAAATAAACGATATACGCAGTAGTCTTAGCTCTTCCAACGTGAGCTTTCGCTCATCTCTAACTCGGAGTTAACGATGGTATAAAACGATTACAAATTATTCGTATCGGGAGCATACGGCAAATCATCTAGATGCTGGCGCCGAGTGTTTCTCGCGCGGTCTATTGCGCTCTGTTGTCGGCGTCTTTTTGCGCTCCACTGCGGAACACTCCTGTTTCAGTTCCGATTTTCTATTTTAGTAAAACTTCGATATGTCCTAAAAATTGTGCTACTGTAGGTAACAGCCTCAGAAGCGTAAAATCCCCACTTGGTGTTTGGCTCAGTCCGTATTACTTCGGAGCCTCGGGGTCGCACTTGTGCTCCGTGTCCGCTTTTTGCCACGGTTCATCAGCATAATTTTGGGGGAGAATTTCGAAATCCACAGGGTTGGGCGTATGGGGAATGTAATTTGTGTAATTTTCAAAAAGAAGAAGAGAAGAAGTGAAGACGCTACGTATTGATGCCAAAAAAAAAAAAGTGACAAACAAAACAAAAACAGAAATGAAAGTCATGGATACTAAGTCTGCCTGTCTAACATGTCGAATAGAAAGTTGTAGCCCGGTAATACCCAATTATCCCATTCGGCAGATCCTGGGGACAGCGTCAAATCATGTATATGTTTAGCTCCCGGCACCGCGATAAAGCCGTGGTGGATGCCATGGTCTTTGAGGGACTGGGCAAAGTTGACTGCAGTGTGAAATGGGACGATTTCGTCACGATCACCAATAATAAAGAAGGTTGGAGTGTGGTAGTTTCCTGTCTTTACCTGCGTAAGTGGACTGATGGCCTCCACCTTTTTGGCATCTGGTGCCTCCAAAGAATTTCCATGGGCTGGAATGCCATCCAGAAGCAAGGCAACTCCGTTTTTCTCTTGAACAAGCGCTAGTACAAGTTCTGAACGAGGGTCACAAGGCTTAATCCAACCAAGGCCGGTGTTGTCCGTGCTGCTAAACGAATGACCTGTAGCCTGTTGTTTATAAGCATTGGAACACAGGAGATTATTCCCCTAGGCTTGGAAACCTATATAAAGACGTACCGTTGTTGCTTCGAGGCGTTGACTAATCTCCGTCATTGACATTGTCCGGGATGGATACTCCTTTCCCATTCGCAACGAATCATCTGTCCGGCGATTAGCACGGGAGTTTTCATCTCATATATGTCTAGAGATAATTATGTTTCATACCTGAAGGGTCATAGAAGGTGGGACAGTAAAAAGCTAGAATTGCTAGAGGAGGAGGGAGGCCTGCGGCAGTGGTGGTCCATGCAAGTGTCATTGCAAGGTGTCCTCCAGTTGACCATCCAACAATTACAATTTTGGATGTATCGACAACAACGCCTTTTTCTGCTAGTAAACCGGGAAGTTTTTGAATGGCCCATGCATACGCGTCCCGCGCGTCTGCGATCGCACCATCAATCACATTGACCTGGGGACAAAGCCTATAATCAAAGCTTATGGGAAGTACTCCATTGGCGAGAAGGAATTGCGTTTGAACTGGTCGTATAGCCTTTCTAGAGAGAGTCATATAGCCGCCGCCGTGAAATAATAAAGCTATTACATCTGAGTCAGTCATACCCCATACCGATGAACATCATCAATGAGTATGTTACATACCTATTGGCATAGCTTGTGACGGTGGCTCAAGTGGTACAAAGATGTCTGCCGGGATTTCGACACCATCTACGTTTTTGTATGTGACGGTCTCAACTCGGTGGCGAGTACTTCCTCGAGGATTTTGTCGAGTTCCGCTGACGGTATAATTTGCATACACGTTGAGCTTGTCGTTCAAGTACTTGCTCTCCGAGTCTTTAACTATGGTATTCGTCCACCCACCACTTTCATCGTCCGTCGATGAGAGGGGTGTCGCAACCCCTGGAAGTGAGATATCGTCATTTGTCATGTTTTCGTCCGAAGAAGTAGCACACTTCAAAAGTGTATTGACGTCACTTGTCATCAGGGCGTCGGAAGAAATATCGATATTAAAGGTGTCTTTCAAATCATCTGCAAGCGCCATGACCGACAAAGAATCCAGACCTAGGCTACTAAAGCTCTCATCATCACGAAGTTCCCTTGTAGATATGCCGGTGTAGCCAGAAATTAGTTCTCTAAGCTGCTTGCGTTGAGCATTGTGATTTCCGTTTCTGTTTTCCAAGGAGGCTGACGAAGGTACTTTAGGAATAGTTTGCTCTTCGTGTGAACTGACCTCCACTGCTGGAATTGTGGTAGGCACCTGGCTTGTCTCGACGACAGAGCTCTCATCCCTGTTGACCCCCCTCAGCAGCCTTGCAAGGCTTTTGACCCGAACCTTTGAGAAGACGACACCGGACCCAAGTGCCACCAGCTGTTTTTGTTCAGAGAACACAAAAATATCTCCACTAGCCTGAGTGTCGTCCACCATCGAAAATATCGCGTAGACAGTCCATCTCTTCTGTATTAGAAAGTCACAGGGCTGAATAGTGATTTTTTCAACTGACGCAGCCACAAATGCTTCGTCGGCGGTGGTGCCACCGCTGGTGTTAATAAGCAAACCAACAGCTTGGAAAAAGGTATCGATTGCTGCAGCATCCATAAAGTGGGATACTGAGCTCTCACTTTTATCGAAGACGGTATCGGGGACTTGGATGTCTGCCACAGCTTGATTACGGCCGAGGGTAATGGAAGAGATGCCTTGTAGAATGTGATTGTACTCCACAATCCTTGAAAACAAGGAATACGCTGTACGGGTCATGAACCTTTCCGCGGTTGGATCATTTCTCAGAGCATCTATTCGATCGGATATCAAAATCTCATACAAGCGAAAGTCCAACTCTTTCGTGTCGAATTCCCCTTCGGCGTGTTTCACCTCGCTTGATGGTTTGTTTTCTCTCTTGGAGCTGTACACTGAGAATTTCCAAGACCCACTATTACTACTTTTCTCGCTCAGAGTGAGCCGAACGTCGCGGTCGTTGCTACATCCAAGACCACTGTGGAAAACCAAATTTTGGAACCGAACTGTCTTTCCACTATATTTGAAACCGTTCAGCTCAGCACACATGACAGCCATTTCCATGTACATTGATACTGGGCATAGCGGTTGTTGGAGCACAGCATGGCCGCTGACTATCCTCATATATCTCTGCGTGCTAGTGTTGATCTGGAATTGATGGCTGTTGTTATTTGCTGGGCCGATATAGGCAGCAAGTTTGGGAGGACAATGTAGAATGCTGCTCTTCTCTGAAGACAGGATCATCGCCTGAGCATTTGTTGCTTCAGTTGCTCTGTCAATGTGGGGGAGCCAATGTCGTGGTCCTTTGAATTGATATGGAGGGAGCCAAATATGCTGAAAAGCGGAGTCGTCCGGGGACAGAAATCCCCACCAAGAGGCGGAAGCACCGTGCCGGAAAAGGGAGGCCGCGGCATTTGATATTACAGCAGGAGATTCCTTTAGATGTTGGAAGTGGTGTTCCTGTGGGCGGGCGAGAGCTTTCTTTGTCATAGCTATAATAGGGGTGTTCCACCCTGCTTCTACCCAGACGCATGGCCCCAATCGTTCTTCAAGTCGTCTCACAGCGTTAACGAAATAAACCGGACATCTGGTGTGTCTGGACAGGTACTCTGGTTTTATTTCCTTTACAGGTAATTCTGTGCACGTTTCCAGGGGGATTGTCGGAGATTTGAAGGTCAGTGTCTCAGCGTACTGTACAAGGTGAGGCAGCAGAGGTTCAGTAAACGCCGAATGAAAGCCATGGCTGACATCGAGTAATTGGCTACGCAAGCCGTAGAATTGACGGTCCTGTTTTAAGACTGTCTGGACCTTGGAAATTGAAGACTTTTTTCCAACAATCACGTGGCTGTTTAAGCTGTTGTAGCACGCAATTTCGAGAGTTTCGTCCGAGGAGCTAGCCGCAACGATATTCAAGACACGTTGAACTTTCTCGATATCAGCATGCACTGCTAACATTGTGCCGGCCTCGCATCCCCAGCTAGTTTTCATCAAAGAGGCTCTTTTAGCGACCAAACTCAGGCCCTCCTCTAAAGAAAGCACACCAGATACGGTTAATGCTGTCAACTCACCGAAGCTATGCCCCAGAACAGCATCCACCTGAAGTCCACCATCCAACCAGCATTGAGCACAGCTGTACTGAACAGCAAATGTGCATGTCTGCAACACCACTACGTCAGAAACAGGCTCAACTTGATAAAGCACAGGTGTGATGTCAGGATAGCCGTTTCTCTGCAGGATTTCCTTGCAACATTCTATGTGTTCTCGAAATTTGGGATATGTCTCGCACAACAGTGGATCCAGACCAATATTTGTCTTTGCCTGACCAGAGAATGTCAAGATGACTCTTTTACGAGTCACCGGAGAGTCTGGTGTATTTTTCATGTCCGATTGCAGCTGTTGGACAAGGTCCGGTAGATCATAAGCTGTTGTGCTCCAGCGAATGTCATGATGCTTACGACGTTCGCTAAGAGTGAATGAAATATCGGCGAGGTCAAGAGTTCCCCCAGACTTTTGGATATATGAAACCAAAACATCTGCGTATGCCGTCAAGCTTTCTTGTGAATTTGCGCTTAATACCACCGGGTATGTTGTTGTAACTTTCTGTCTATGTTGATGCCTCACGGTCCATTCAGAGCAGAGCAGCGCTGAATTGCTTCCAGATGCCCCATACCCATTGACGCAGGCTATCCGAGAAGTGGTCTCCCATGGCAGAAGTTTATTCGCAATTCGCATGTTCGAAGGCTCCAGTGGTGTGATTTTGTGGTTCAGTTGTTTGAAACCCACTTGTGGCGGAATTGATCGATGTGAAAACATTGTTAGAACCTTGAGCAAACTTGCAACGCCTGCAGCAGTTTCGCTATGACCAACGTTGCCTTTCAAAGATCCTACGGTCAATACATCCGATCTATGGGCACCCCCAAAAACTTCTCGAATGCTATCGATCTCGATGGGATCTCCAACTTGGGTGCCAGTTCCATGTGCTTCCACGTACGTAACCTCCTCGGGTGCGATGCCTGACTTTTTGAGGACTTGTCGATACAGAGCCTTTTGAGCTTTGCCATGGGGAACCGTTATTCCAGGAGATAAACCTCCTTGGTTTGTGGCAGTGGCGGGGATAACACCTAAAATGTGATCACGGTTTCTAGTCGCTTCCCGGAGAGACTTCAGTACGACTAGTCCAACACCATCTCCCCTGCAATATCCATCTGCGGACTCGTCAAACGGTTTGCACTGGCCGGTTTTGCTCAGAAAGCTCGCTTTCCCAAGATCCATGTAGTTTTGGACACCAGTGATTAAATTAACTCCTCCGGCCAGTGCCATGGGGCAGTCACCAGCCTGGATAGCACGACAGGCATGGTGAATGGCTACGAGCGATGCTGAGCACGCGGTGTCGATTACTTCCGAGGGGCCAGTCCAGCCGAAATGGTAGCTAATCTTCCCAGAGAGAAACGCACGAATTGTTCCAGTTGCTGCGAAGGCGGAGGGCGCATAAGCTGCCGTATTCTCAAGATATTCCGTATAGCTTGCTCCAATGAAGCATCCAATAGGGTCTCCATCTTCTCTATGGTGATTTCGAAGATACCCACTTGCATCCATGGCTTCGAAGGCGGTTAATAACAGGAGACGCTGTTGTGGATCCATGTAAACAGCTTCCTTAGGACTTATTCCGAAGAAAGCGTGATCGAATTCCTCAAAATTATCAATAAAATTTCCAAGCCATTCTCGGTTATTAATCCAGTTTCGGTCTTGCGAGGCTCGGAATGATTTTTGGATTTTAACTCGGCTTTCGCGGAGCTTTTCTGCTCTCGACTCACCCCTAGATAGAAGCTCCCATAGCTCATCTAAAGTATCAGCCCCTGGCAAGCGACAGGCAGCTCCCACTATAGCAATCGAGTCAGAGGGCAGATCCTCTTGGGAGCTGACGTGGGTATCACTTCTGGGTCCAGAAGACTTGTTAATAACCAAGTATGTATCTATCTTGGTGACATCGAGGTTGTTCTTTTGGAATGATGACAATGGCACAAAATCTCCCACACCGACCATCGCAATTTTGTGAGACCGGCGATTGCTATCTCGAAGATCGGTAGAAAGGTGTCTCATGACAGTGTCCCAATCACAACAGGCTGTGAGCACCGTGTTAATGATTTCAGCCGTTAGAGAGCCGCTATTTATATTTTTCCCCGTCCGGTTCGATCGGACCGGAACTTGCAAATGCGTGCTATCGGGAAGCTGTAACTCCGTCGAGTTATTGCAGAAATTTATGAGGTCCTTCGCTAACGATTCATTCATTGGGTTATGAATATTGCTCTGGAGGTGCATCATCTTCACGGGTAGGCCCAAACTCGTGATATATGATTTAACGTCGGGGATAATTGACGCATGGGCTGTTATGCTGATGCTTTGAGTATCCGATATTGCAGACACGTAGGACTACGTTTAGTTCTCAGTACATCCCGTCACCGTAAACAACACCGTAGTATGTTTACTTACCTGTGGAAACGCCCTTATGATTTCCTCTGCTTCTGTTCCCTTTCTCAGGCGAACTGCCATTGTTGTTGAGCAAGGGTTTGCAGAGTCACATCCAATTTCTCCAAACGCTGCAATGCCAAGGGTAATTCGTACTGCAGCAACAGCATTATTGATCAGGTCTGTTTCGCTTTCTGAAGTTGCTACCACTAGGGCTGCCATCAGGCCGATACAGTAACCCTGCACACCACCTCGGATTGCACGTAGTAATTCTAAGTGCCGGATCTGCGAAGCTTTAAGGTACTCGTAATATTGAACGATATGCAATGTTGTTAAGAGTGGTAAGGTCACTATTCCGGATCTCGTCTGCTCTAACTCCGTCGTCTCGCCAGATTCTATCCATTTCGAGAATATATTTGTATAAGGCTTTCCTTGTTTCAGGGCAGCAATTTCCGGTCGACTATCTGCAAACAATTCCCATGTCTTTGGGAGGTCGAGAAGAGCATCTCGAAGCGGGCTGAGGGTATTGTGTCGGTTTAAACTCGCACGGATTCGGTCCAAGTGTTCTTTCTTGGGAGCAACATTCTGCGGAGAGAAGACGATCGCTGACAGATCGGACATCTTCAACTTCGCGAGCTATTGACTTATTTGGTGGTTGATATCAATGTACCATGGATAGTTGTAGTAAATAGGTCTTGATCGTTTGGGTCAAGACGAGGAGGATAACCGGTTTACAACCAACGATATTAGCAGTCTTCGAACAACCCACTTCTGTCACCATTCCTTACGGTATAGGGATTTGGTACTTTATTACTACGTATGTACAATACGGCCCGGCCCCTCTTAATCTGGCACCGAGCATGTTACAAGTGAATCTAGCTATTCCAGGCCTAGGATCGGAATTCCCAAGCCCAGACCATGTGGAAGAGCCACAATTACGCATCCTCTATCGGCATTGACGCTAATTAATCCATGTCGGGGGAAAAAGGTAATTGTGCTGGTGCGTTCCGGGGCTTTTAGGGTTATCGGTGCTACCATGTCAGCACGGCGTCGGCGTCATTTTCTTCGGATGTTTTTGCAGTGTGATGCCACGTGATGTATTTAGGCAATAAGATAAGCATAAAACTAACACCAAATACGTACATTTACGCATAAAAACATAGCAAATAAATCCAATGCCAAATAATATCCCCTCCTGCAAGCACGCTCCCCATATCTAGTTCAGGTAGCCCACTTTCTTCCAGTAGTGCACATACCCACTCACTGTTGCATCGTCGACGGCAGTGAGGCTACGCAACCTTCTAGAAATTCGACGAGCGCTGTCAGTTCCCATAATCACCGTTCCGCAGGATGCCGTACGGAAATAAAATTTGAAGAACTGGTGGAGCTTTTTGGCCGGATAGGCTTCGGAGTCTTTGTCGTCGACCGAGGCCAGCTTGTCAAGCCACTGGTCAAAAGGGAGCGACCTCTGGATGTTTAGCTCCTTGCCAAATACCTGCACTATGTCGCTCCAGGCTTGTCTGACAGGGTTCTCAATATGAGTGAAAAGGCCCGGAGTATTCGGCATGAGAAGGATTTCCGAAACAGCCGTAGCAGCATCTTCCACGGGGATCCAAGAGGCAGTCTAGAAACTAGTTAGCAAATGGTAATTGTAAGAGAAAGCTGGCGTCATACTCCATGTAGTTCAGGCATAATGGCCAAACTCTGTGATGTTTTCACAAGCATGGGAATCTGCTCGTTGGTGTTCCATGCACCAGTAATCTTTGAACCAGCCAACTGTCCGCATCTAGCAATAGAGAACTCCAGCTTGGTGGCATGCAGCTGTGCAGCTTCTTCCAAAATCTTTTCACAGACCAACTTTGCATCAGCGTAGCCGATTCCACAAGCACTTTCGCCCACTTGAAGAGAGGCCTCTGGGATGATCTGACCAGGACTGGCCACGCCGAGGTTTGCGAGGGCAGCAATGGAAGAAATAAACACAAATCTGGTTTTCTGGCGCGGCACTACTGTGCTTCTTGACAATGCTAGTCGAAGGAGATTGTTCAAGAAGTCAAATTGGTAGGTAAAAGACGATAGACGCATATTGAAATCCATGGGCCAAGCTGCATGAAGGACGTGGGTGACAGATTCTGCGAATTTCGTGTAAACCTGTTCAGGCAACCCTAGATCTTCCTTTCTTGGGTCGCACTCTTGAACAGTGATCTTTGCCCACCCTTCATCTGATAGCTTAATTCCTCGAGACTCAAAAGCGGATTTCTGTTCCCGGTCCGTTGTGATACTGCCACCTGCGCCCTTTCTTAATAGACAAATGACCTTAAGGACTTCCGTAGAACTCGCCAGTTCAGCAACGACACGGGATCCTAGGCTACCAGACGAGCCCGTCAGGAGAACCACCGCTCCAGGAGTAATCTGGGCTTGAGTTACAACAATGTTTTTCGGTGAATACTGTTGAATAAAGCGCTCAATCTCCTGGCTCGGAGAATCATCTGAAGAGATAGCAGAACTTGGGTCTCGTAAAACACGTGCGATAGCGCTAATCGATGGGTTCACGTAGATGAAATCTCTTCCAAAGATTTCACTAGGTGTTTTCGATGCAGCAGAGAGAAGCATTCGCCTAAGAATAGTGCCTTGCAAAGAATCCAATCCGAGGTCGAACAGGTTTGTTTCGACACTCCAGTTGTCGTCTTTGACCTGGAGATTCAGGCGTTTCTGGATCAACTCTTTCAGACTCTTCTCTAGATTATCGTAGTTTAATGGTGCCACCGGAATAGCACTCTGGTCTGCATTTTCGTAAACATGGCCAATATCTTTCTCCAGCAGTTGATAGACCTCTTTACGCGCAATCGACCCCTTGTCAGTTCGCGGAATCACAACATCAGGTGGCACAACAACTATAGAGCTTGGTGAATATATTCTTGCAGTCGAGTCCATTCGTTCGTTAGCTTGGACAATGCTGGGCCAAATCCTATTCTTCAATTCTTCCTTTTCTGATTCTTCAGAAATTGGCTGAAGCGGCTCCACAATAACGCCGATTTCAAACCGATCGGCCCCAAAGACAATGGCGGACTTAACCAACCCTGTCTGGACCAATCCTGTCTCTAGAAGCAGCGGATTTACTTTTTCTCCTGTAGCAAGGACAATCACATCATCATCCCGACCAACAGCGGCAAAGTCGGTTTCCGGAAACTCCTCGTTACGGATAAGCTGATCAGCAATCTCGAAGGGCTTCGAGGCACCAAAAGGGAACACAGTAAGCCGGAATCTTCGTTCGCCGTTATATGGCTCCAACTCAGAAATTTCAAAGTGCATGTCTGTCCGGAGTCTAAAGTATTTCCAGTCATAGTTATCCTTTGGTGCAAAGGTTTTTGTTAAAGGACCCGTCTCGGTCGTTCCGTAGAGATTCAAGAGCTTCACTCCACTCGTTGTGAGAGCCTTTCCGGTTCCAGCACTTAAGGCGCTACCTCCTGTTGCAACGAAGTCCAACTTTGCCAGTGCTGTAGTGCCTTCACCGTTTGGAAGAGAAACAATATCCTCAAGCAAGAATGGCACTGTCATCATACCAGCCGCGTTGCTTGATCCCATCAGTTGTACAATATGCTGAGCATTGGCAAAGCGGTCAGGAGATGGGAAACAAACCGTTTTCCCAATTGACATGGACAGCCCTGGTGCAAGTAAGCCAAAGCCGTGGAAGAGTGGGAGTGTCGAGATATTCACTCCTTGTGCCTCTTCCTCGGTATCAAATGCGCCGTGGCTAACAGCGAATACAAGTTGCCGATGGGTCAAGGAGATTGGCTTAGGAAGTCCCGTAGTACCAGATGAATGCATCAAGAGAATATCCTGATCTACATCCTCTGGGTAGACCGTGAGGTTGTCCACCGGTGCAGAATCGTCATCAGTGTACAAAGCAGAGTATGGATGGCCGACGTAGAATTGCATGACCACCTTTGCTTTGCTGAACCCAGGGTGTTCGCTGACCCGCTGTGAAACAACAACACCTGCCGCTTGAGTGGTTTTTATGAGATGAAAAATAGCCTCAGGACTTAGACGAGCCGACAGGACCAAAGGCTGCCATAGTTAGGACCGGTGTTAACACTATGCTAGGAAAGACAACGAACTGGGATTCCAAGCGATATCAACGCAAATTGGTGTATCAAAAGACCTAAATCGCTCTCCATGAGGAGAGCAATAGGCGTCCGTTTAGCCTCACCATTCTCGGCAACGGTTGCTGGAGGCAGTTTGATCGTCTCTGTAATCCACTGCGCACATCGGGTGATGGCTGCTTTGAACTGTCTGCACGTAACTTTTACAAAGGAGTCATCCGGCCGTGCTTGAAGGCAAAACACATGGTCTTTGTTGTGGGTTGAGTTGAAGTCGATCAGCTCTGGGAGAGATCTGACATGCTGATCCTTTTTGTCTGGCGAAAAGAAATCAACCTTTGCCCTAACAAAAGGCCGCAAGCTGGATGTCATTTTCTTTGAACTCAGACAATAGGACAATAACAATGTGAACTATAAAATTTACAACGATGGGGTCACGTCGGTAAGAAGGAGATCATGAGTATAAAACACCAGTTTTACTTGTTCGTCCGCCTGATGTAACTGATTGTTTCCGAAGGGACAAAAATTGGCGACAATAATACCAGCCCGGTGTAGGAATCGTTAACGGCTTACTGGTGTTTGGTGTGTCTTTCGAATACCGTGCATTAACTTGGGGCCACATGGTTCTTCGTACCAAAGAGGTGATATTTAGTCGATATACGCAGGTATCGGGGGCGGTCGGCGTAATTGTTTGTAAAACCTTTACATCGGGGACTTTTAAGGCCCAAGCGGCGAGTTCGCAGTGAGGAACCCACAAGTGCTGACAGCTCTAATTAACCTTGGCTTCGGTAAAACCTTATCCCCTGGTTATTTATAGTTCTTAGTCCTTTACGGAGAACTCCATTCGCGATTTTCACGGAGTATTAATCAATTCACATATTATTATTAAGAGTTGTATGTACGTACTCCGTTTCCGCCTCGCGTTACGGATCGAGCCGTAGGATTGGCGGTAATAATCGAGCACGTACCCTTAATTAAAGTTCCGAACAAACCCCAGGACGAGAAAAATGTCGTAAAATTCCTTAGCACGTATACGCGTGAAGTGGTGCTGAGTACTCGGCATTTGCAAGTGCGTAACCAAGATTTATCGTACCCTACTACGGGCCAGCCGGGCGGCTATGCGCGGAAGTCGCAATGTAATCCTTCCAATGCTGTACTTCGTACGAATGGCCAGAGGTGTATAAATAAGACGATAATAATAATGATGACTAATAGTACAGGTAATAATACTTGGGTAATCGGAGCACCTGAGCGGTATTATTGTTCGAGGCTTCTGACATTGGATTTGTTAACTCCGGTGAATGCACTAGAAAGCAATCTGTTGTGAGTATTCATATCAATTGGTCTAAATTACATGTAATATGTTTGAACAACATTGACATTTTCTTGAACTATCTACCAGTTGACTGCGAAGCTGGTGTTCAGCGTGTTATATGGATACCAATTGATTGATATAATTGATATCGCTTGTTATCCAGTCAGGACCTAAAACTTGATTAATTTAATAATTGACAGTGACATTGTCTCAGCACAGAAACGCCAGATATCCTCCAATACTATTTGTTTGATTGACTGGTTGATTGATTGATAATTCAAGTATTTATAGTGCCGTTGTAGCTGCTCTTTTTTCTTTAAGTACTATGTCAACACGTCGTATAAACTAGATATAGAAATGTGTCATCTTTATACTCAAAAATCTTAAATTTTCATTATTGAATACTAATCTCGTATGAAATATATTAGGCAATAGCTGAAAAGAGAAAAACTACTAAAAACCTCTCAGGATAGATACAGTATATCAATACCGGTTTTCGCGGGAATGGGATACCGTTCAGCAACGTCGCGGCTACGTTGAGAGGCTTGGTAACGGTTATACAACTAATTATAATTTAGAAACGGTATCATTACTGTTATTTTATTAATATGTTGTCGATTTATTGACTATATCACTATTTTAATACATAATAGAAAACTATAACGTATACATTTTCAATACGTAATCAATTTCTATAACATATTAAAATCTTAATACTTTCTAACCTTTACAACCCTTCTATAACATATAATTTATATACAGAACCAATAAAAATTAATTCTTTAACTTAATAGATCTATAAAACAAACCAGACACATCAACACATTTACCCCAGAGGGTCAACCCTTGCAAATATATATGTCAACACCACACTAAGATATACATATATAACCGCACCCCAACTTTGAAGACCTCACTAATCAGTGCGCAGGCAGGCCACGCTGCATATTTCCTTAATACATTACAATCCCCTTTTTTACTAATCAACTTATAGGCTTCTCAATTAGATCAAATCAGTACGCGCAGACCTGCAGGCCTCGCTTGCAGCTTCCTAAGTACATTTGTCAAATCCACCTTATAAGGCCTCACTAATCAGCTTCTCAGGCACGCCAAACCAGTGCAGGCCACACTGCAGGCCTCACTACAAGCCTCTCACTATAGGCCTTACTACGGCTTCTCGATTTATATTTAGAATACTAAAAATACAATCAATTTATATATAAATTATAATTTAATTTGCAACGTATTAGAAAATATAAGCATATCAAATTTTACAACATTGCCGGCCATTTTCAACTTATAAGCAGGTTACAACGTTACCACATTACTGATACATAGCGGGAAGTTACTACGCTTATAAATATGTATACGTAATGACTTTTGCAACGGTCATATATGTGTAGATTCCTTGCAACGTTGCTGAACGGTATCCGCGTTCCCGCGAAAACCGGTATTGATAGACATAGAAGATAATAAGAAAGATATATATCAAAAACTGTACTCTATGCTATCCCTAATTTGTATTATATATAATAACTGTACGTATTCGGACTCTTTTATTATTACAGCTAAAGTGCTCTTGGCATAGTAAGAACTATACAGGTAGAAATCGAGCCTACTGCCCCTTGTTATATCCATGACTAGGGGCCCAACTTACCAGATGTATCTCTGGAGCGACCAGGTGGTTGCCACTACACCACCTCGCCTCTCTCTAATACTATTTACGACATATACATATATATACGTATATGGAATGGTAACCTTTGAAGTACAGATGTAGCATTCAAGTGTTGATATGTCCCTATCAATTGATGTGCTATCACAACATTTGAAACAAACAAGTGCAACAAATGTGACATCATGACCTAACCATATACAGGATTAGCGGTGGATGGTAAATTATTCCATGAGTCTTAATTGGCTGTAATGGCAAATACCTTTCCCGGATAACCCCACTAATATACATGGACCAGCCAGCCAACAAAACCTAATTATGGAGCTAGAGATTAAAGGGAAAGTCTACGTGGTGCTTCATGAGGAATAAGGACCAATAATATATGCTTTGGTGGGCCGTGTTTTTGGTACGGTGTTTCTCCCAGAAGCCGTGGTTGGAATCTAGGCGTACAGCAGGGTGTCGGAGTGTCACTAAAATTTTGACTAGGGTGTCAGGAAATCTAAAGGCAGTAAGAGATTCTAACATTCCACCAGCTTTCCACTTTCACTTAACCTTTATATATAATAAATTACTTAGAGTTACAGAAGGCTATGAGGTAGGAAAGTTACTTTAAAATCAGTTTAGGATTAGGATTAGAATCAATAGATTAGATTAAAAAAAATTGAAGACTTTTAAAATAATTTTCAGGGATTAGATGAAAATTAAAATTAGTAGTTAAAGATTATATTAGGTATATGTAAGAGTTAAGTAAAAGATATACTTTGAAAAGCTGCTGGAGTGTCAGAAATTACAAAAAAATTCTGCCACCGGTAGCCTAAATTTTAGTGACACTCCGCCAGCTGTAACCCCGTTGGAATCGACACCAAACAAACACTTCAAATGTTCTATCTTAACTATGGTGAGATGGATGTCGCCGCGTCCCACCCCAACAAAAATACTGAAACCAAGCTTAAGTCTGTTGCATCTGTAGCCTGCTCTCTGTGTTACCGGAAAAAACGCAAGTGTGACAGGAAGCTGCCGTCTTGTGGTCGGTGTGTAAAGTATGCAACAGTCATAGAGACCCCGCACAATAACCCATACCGCTGACATGCACCACCATAGAAATGGGAACATATGTATTTATGATGATAGCCCTCATGAAAGACCTGGCCTCATGCCAATTGGCGGGCTATTGAACGGCCTCGCAGGCGCCGGCGGTCTGGATGCCCTCATAACAACCCAGACTTTACAGAACATGGCACCTAGCCCTCTGGAAATAGTGAAAAATTACGCTCGTACTGTTAAAAGATGGTTACCTATCATAAAGCTCTCCCGCTTGACAGACCAGCTAGAAGCGGCGCACTGGGACAAGTCAATCACCCTGCAAGCGAACACTATTGCACTGCTGATGTCCATGCAGCTAGCTATGCAGCCATCGGCAGGTGAAGGTAACACGGGGAACCCAGGGGTCCAGAACAGACTTTATGAACAGTGCCAATTGAACTTTGCGCTGTTACAAGCGTTTAAGCAGTCTGCTCTTGAAACGAGACAATGCGGCATTTTACTCGCAGTTTACCAACTGGGAGCTGGATTGATATCGGACGCTTATGTAACGTTATCTACCACTGCGGGGATTGTTCGCGTCAACCAGTTGGCTTTGTATCCTCTTGATGGTTATAAAGAAAACGACAATGAAGCAAAACGAATATGGTGGGGTGTCTTCCTACTGGATCGGTATGTACTACTGGATCACAACAGGACATAAACGGCACTCACCGAATTTTCTCATTAAACAGACTGATTGCCCAATCCAATTGGAACAGGGATTACTACCCTCTAATCATGGAGCCACCAGCGTGGTCTGCTGTACTGCCAAACGAAGACAGCTCGAACAAAATAGCGATCCGGATTCAAGACATAGACGCACACGAATGTGATTATTTTTGTCGTGAATTACAGGCTGCATATATCGCAGGTCAAGTTATTGAATATAATCGTGATTATAATGAAGAAAAGCATGTGTTAGGATGGAATGAATTGACGACTCGCTTAACAAGATTGCTGAACACTCTGTTCGCACAAGCACCGGGGTCTTGGAGGACATCCTGCGGTGCCATAGCTATGGTTATTATGTTAGTGGCTTCTTATTCGAATTTAGTCTTACTGCTTGTCATAACTAATTGCGTTGCTTAGTTCGACCCTAGACCTTCACCTCTCTTCCTTAGAAACAAGAGAAGGAAGAGCCTCACAGCAGTTGCAATCATCAGCGGAGGCATCAGCTTCAACGGTACGAATGAACACGGAAATAGTTGCTAATTCTCTAGCCGACAATGACCAGGCGATCCGGGAACTACTCCCAATTGCGGGAGTCATTGCAAATTATCGCACTGCGCAGGTCATTTGCCGTCGAGCAGAGCTTAGCCAATCATTGACAACGGAAGATCGACTTGCTTTGATAACAATGACAAAGGCTCTGGAACGTGCTAAGCTTCGATGGGGCTTGGCTGGTGAGTAATATCTGATCTCCCGTGGTAATGACCCGTCTGATAATTAGCTAGATACGTACCTACATCACATATCGGGTATGCTGGATGTTTGGTGATAATTCCTTTCTATAATGGGCCAAAAATCAAAGCCGACAGCCGAAGTACTTGCATAATATACGACATGATTATGAAGCAAAATGCTATTCCTTCTTTGGTCAACATAAGATGGGCCAAACTTTCCAAATCGGGAAAGCCGGGGCAATCGGACTAGTCCGCTAGTGTCCGCATGGCTGTGGATGCCCTCTCATTTCAGCCCTCTCCGCTTGCCAGTTGGTGGATGCAAGTTCAAGAATGATGAGTTGGTTGATTAGAAATCGTAACGGATAAATGCGAAGAGGAATGCTCTGAGTGACCCACCGGCTCTATATAAACGGCCAGCAAGAGGGACAAGCATTCTAATCTCGATTGTATCAATTTTATCAGTTGACTGCACTCAAAACCGCCAAACACGTTGGTTGTTGAATCATTGCTTATTTGATACAATGGCAGCTTACAATAACATCACTCTTGTTGGGGTATAAACTTGTCCGCCCACTGTGTTATTCATCATTTGGATACTTGGGCGATCACTGACTGGATTGAACAGGCAGGCGGGAATGTCGGCCAGGCCATTCTCGACGCACTCCTCGCATCGCCTACCAAGTTTAATATCACGCTTCTTGTTAGGGCTGAGTCAACATCCACGATACCTCAGGCGAGCAATTCTGCTATCAAGATCTTAAAAGGGGATCTCAAGAGTCACGCCTTTCTGCAGAGTTCCCTGACCGGCCAAGATGCTCTCGTTCTTGCCTTGAATTCAACCCCCCCTAGCTTCGAGCTACAGAACACTCTATCCGATGCTGCAGCAAAGGCTGGCGTAAAGCGGATCATCCCTAGTGATTTCGGTAGCGTTAGTATACATGTCAAACCCTCATTTCGCACAACTGATCGGGAAACTTAGGACGTTACAAACCCTGCTATAGTCGAAGCCGTCCCCCCATACCAAGCAAAACTTGACGCTACCAAGTACCTGGAAACGATTGCTGCTGAGAACCCTGCCACAAGTTGGACGGCCGTGATCAACGGACCATTTTACGACTGGGTAGGTTTGACGTTCATACCACTTATATGGGTCTTGCCCAAGAGCTAGAAATAACCCGGGTTTTATAGTGTCTCAAGCGGAACCTGTATGGCTTCAACCCAAAAACTCGTACTGCTGTGCTATACGACGACGGAGTTGCTAGATTCGATACCACAAACCTTCACACGGTTGGAAAAGCTGTTGCAGAAATACTCTCAGTATCAAATAAGTTTCAAAACGAATACGTCTACATCTCTGAGTTTACTGTGTCTCAAAACGACATATTTGATGCTCTGCTCAGAGTAACTAGTACCAAACGTGAGGACTGGACGGTTGAGCATCGCACCGCAAAATCAATGAAACTACAAGGCTTGGATAAGCTCAAGAAGCAGGATTTCACCGGTGTATATGATCTAATTTTTGCCGCTATCCACCAGCGGGGACTAGGCTCGGACTTTTCGGCGATTCGCAAGTTGGACAACGACCTGCTGGGGGTGGTCAAGGGGGACATTTTTGAAGCTACCCAAAAGATTGTCGAGTCGATGTAAAGTGATCGTGGCCGGCCCTTAAGCCCCTTGACTTTCGTAGGTACATGGAAGGTGTGTTTAACATAAGACGAACGGAATAAGCAGTTTAGCAGACCCATTTGAGTTTGAAATCAAGCCGAAGCAATACTATCTTTTGGACCTACATTCTATAATATTTCCGGCGAATACTGCAAAGACCGCAACCAAACGTAAAAGAATTTCGTGGTGTGGAACGATACCCAGGGATCTCGGCTGGGTTGGGTAACTTTCTAATAATCTACGTCACATGCAGCAATCGTTCTATTCATCTCAATTGAATTTATTAAATGAACAATAAAACTGCATATTACATAGCTAATCATTTAAATAGGACTTTGCAAAAAGTCTCTGCCCGCAATGCAAGCTGTCCGGGTTCATCCCGTCTCTGCCTCGTCCCTTGCATACTCCCCTTCAAACCCGGCTCCGTCTTGTGTTGCACATTGACCAAGACCTGCCCACCCCGAGACTATCAAGGCCCGGGGGAATTTTAGCTCGTGTCAAGGCCACAACAGTGGTTCGTGATATGTTGACATGGCCTGAAACGTACGGCCATGATTACGCCAATCCTGGTAACACCTGACTGGGGCTGTCGCGGAAACTTTCTCCCAACGAAGTCCATTCCAGCCAGGCGATGATATTTTTGGAATGACAAACACCGAACGGTCTCGTACATGGGCGGAATACTGTGCTGTTATGGAAGACGAAGTGACCTTGAAGCCGAAGATTTTAGCCTGGGATACCGCAGCTTCCTTGCCGCTAAGTGCACAAACGGCCTACGAGGCACTATAAGACTAGACCGGGGTTCGCGTTCCTGATTTAGTAGATAATGTGAAACAGGGAACCTACACCCTCTCTCAACCCCTGGGAATAAGCAGCGAGTGCTAATCACCGGTGCGGCCGGCGCGGTAGGAATTTACCTGGTCCACCTGGTATATATGTCAAGTTTGCACACCGTAGCTGCAACAAGTTCCAATACACGCAATCAAGAATATTTGAATAGCCTTGGCGCAGATGAGGCGATAGATTACTGTACCGTGCTCAGCGAGCAGAAGTGAACATACCATGTTATTGTCGATACCTTTGGAGGTGATGTCTTAGTAAAAGTGTTGGACAATTGTCAAGGAAGACGGCAAAATTATCACGTTGAATTCAGCAAGCTACAATTTTGTTGCTAATCATCAAACGCGGGGGTTAAGAAAAGAAGGCATTCAAGCACTATTCTTCATTGTGAAGGGTAGCAACAAGTCTCTGAAATTCCTAGCTCGGCTTACTGAATTAGACGCCTTGCGGACGTACCCTCTTTCAGAGGTGAAAAATGCATATAATCATGCAAACGGCAGATACTCTGGACGGGGAAAAGTAATTCTCACTACACCCTAGGTGGTCGCATTGGGATGGCAAGTGAATCACTGGAAACTATCAACTTATCCAGACACGAACATATTTCTTAGTTAGGTATTATAACCCAAGACCTGGAATCTACATTCGCTTGCCTACAAATGTTTCAAGCTACCGGTGGTTAATTGTTCGGAGCATCCCGATTTTTGATCGGATTTCCCGAGTCCCGGATTGTTGTTGCGGGGCACATACCTGCTAACTTCGAATTTCTATTGTTTTAAAAAACAACTATATACCTAGAGGAACTTTATTGAATCCGTAACAAAGGCCGCCTTGATCATCTGTTATACCTGGAAAGAAGGGTAAAACACGCGACATGTCTGGTGCTGGCCTCCCAATAAGAGTACCCTACAAAACGGTTGAGAGCACTGATATACCGACCGATATTTTTGTTCCTGACCGGCCCATTCAGGATGCTCGCGGGCTTACCCCGGTCATCATCATGTTTCACGGAGGAGGCTTTATGCTAGGACAAGCAAAGATGAATAACAAAGACCAAATTGAAGACTGCATGTCCCGGGGCTGGGTTGTCATGTCTGTCGAATATCGTCTATGTCCAGGAGTTGACGTGTTAGCAGGCCCCATGTCAGACGCTCGTGATGCGTTGGAGTGGGCACGAAACGGCGGCTTAGGCAGCGCCATGAAGGAGGCATATTCTGAGAGGGTACTACCAGATCCAGAGCGCATAATGGCCATGGGAACATCAGCAGGTGGACATCTTGCACTGAGTCTTGTAAGAATTCTTAGCGTTAGTGCGAGGTCTTTTACTAACTTACTTTTAGGCTTGGGGAACCGCGAACAGGCCCCTGGCGATTCTCGATTTTTACGGTGCTAAGCACTTTGAAGCTGAATTCTGGAACCGGCCGATTGAGCAAATAAGATCAAAATTACCATCTCTAACTCCGGCCAATGATCCAGTATTCCAGTCTCTATACGAAGAGAAAGTGACTTATATCGGCGGAGCCTCATTAGAAGGGCAAAGTGAAGGTGGAGCACGTGGCCCACCATCAGCGCCTAATCTATCGGATCCCAGGCAGCTATTTGTCATGAATATGATCGCTCAGGGGCAGGTTGTTGAAAGTATTTGGTCTTCGGCACCGAAAGATTTACATTTGATAGACCCAGTACTCAACGTGCACTCAGACTGGCCACCAACAGCCTTTGTACACGGCACAAAGGACTTTATGATTCCTATGGAAATGAGTCAATATATGGAGACAAAGTTGAGATCGGCTGGGGTCGAGACTGCGTTTTTCTCTGTTCCTGATGAGCCTCATACTTTTGTAGGGCAGATGGTGAAAGGTTCTACTACGTGGCACAAGCAACGTGAGGGGTTTGATTTTCTTGAGCGAATATTAAGGCGAACTTATTCTTAGGATACGCTTGTGTTGAAATTTTATGGACACTTTACATTGAATCCAGTTCGAAAATCAAAACAACATTGTAGAACAATCCTTAAGCGCCTATCAAAAGTTTCGCCCTGTCTGGGTCGAATGATTAATTGATGTCAAGGAAACAAGACTACATGCCAAACATTGAGTACGTGCATCTGGCATTGAAAAACAATTCTAGTCCTTCCAAGTCACTGTCTTTGTCTGTACCCATTCTTCAAGTCCCTCCACACCGTTGAATCGACCATAGCCACTACTTTTGTGACCCCCATGAGGTAAAGCGCTTTCGTCATGAACGCTCATGCTGTTAATATGCACCGCTCCACTTTGAATTTTCTTTGCGATTCGAAGAGCTCGTCTAAGGTCCTCTGTGAAAATAGACGCTGACAACCCATACTCCGTATCGTTCGCGAGCCTTATTGCGTCATCATCGCTGTCGACTGTGAAGAGTGATACGGTGGGTCCAAATGACTCGGTGTGATAAATTGTCATCCCTTCTCTCACATCTTCAACTACCATCGGATGCATCGCACTCTGGACTGATGTTTTCTGCTCTGTGCTGCCATAAAGAAGTTTGGCACCCTTTGAAATAGCATCAGAAATTAGACTTTTGTTCTTGAGCACGGGTGTTCCATTAACAAGTATCAACCCTTCGGGGTCTCCAAAGACTTGATCAATGGCTTGCTTGAACATCTCCTTGAATTTATCAGCGACTGCAGCATGGACAATAACACGTTCTGTACACATGCATATTTGTCCCGAATGGAGGAATGAGCCAAGGGCAGCGCCCAAAGCCGCTTCTTGAAGATTAGCATCTTCGCAGATAATAGTTGGGGCTTTCCCTCCAAGCTCCATAAGCGTGGGCTTCAGCAGTTTAGCTGCCTGGCTTGCGATAATACCACCAACAGTTGCACTCCCTGTGAATGTCACTTTCCGGACGGATTGTGAAGCGATGAGAGCCGAGGTCACCTCTGCAGCGTCTTGTTGTCGGTGGATGATGGTATTCAGGCATCCCTTGGGAAGACCAGCTTCATGGAGAACGGAGGCAATTGCCCAATATACACCAGGGCTAGATTCCGATCCTTTCAAGACCACCGTGTTCCCCATGGCTAGCGGAGCCAGGCACGCGCGAAAGCCAAGAATGTATGGAGCATTCCAGGGAGCGATCGAGAGAACCACACCATAAGGCTCTCGAAGGATCATGGCAGACCGCCCTTCGTCAGTTACAGTGGGCGCAGCTCCTCGGACGGCTGGGATCAAGCCTGCAATGGCTTTACAGGCCTGTACGGCCAAGTTGAATTCAAACTCGAACATTGAGTCGACTTCGCCGATCTCATGTTTAGAGAGGCTGCGCATTTCTTCTTTTCTCCGAAGCAGAATATCAGCAGCCCGAAGAAGAATGTCTCTTTTTTCATTAGGCTTGACGTGCGCCCACGTTTCGAACGCCACTTGCCCGGATTTGACAGCTTTCAGGGCGTCGTCCACGGAAGCAGATGATGACTTGTAGATCTTTTGACCGGTGGAGGGCGAAAATACATCGTACGTCAGATTCGTGTTAATCTGTTCGCCATCCAACCATAGAGGTATTATTGGCCCAAACCCATTGGCAGAGGTATTTGATGAGGCGACCATAGTTATTGTCAGGAACAAGATTCAACGAAGTAGAAAACAATGATTAAAGAGCATAAAAAGAACGAATACTGTTCCGCCAACAAAGGGCAAAGTGAGAGTAATTATGACATTCTGAGGTCGCACATGCTCCCTTTCCCCACGATTTCTCTCCACGAATTCATGTGGAGTCTCGGAGGACACCCATTCCCGGCTCTTGACTTCGGCATGAATAAGTTTGTACACTTGGCCGTAAAGCTAAATTTCTAGAGGGATACTACCCGACAAGCGCTGGGGAGTGGATCCGACAATGGTTTCTCTGCTTTCGGGGGAGAGATCGGCAGCGTGCCAACGGACCAGGGACTATTGTGGGGGAATGGCTTATCGTGGGGAATGCCGTCCAATCACAGAGACACTGCATTCATTTGTATGCCGAATACAAGAGCCACCGTCGGTAATTCGAATGATTGACGTTGTGATGGTGGGTTTTCTCCTTTCCGCCTCGAAACAATGGCGGTTCCTGGACATCTTGATACCACCCAACTACCGGCACTGGCTGCCGTACACTGAACTTGAAAGATGTTGTGCGGGTCATTGAGGGATCTTCCCGGGTTCATGTTGATGAGGGAGGGAAGAGGTAGATCATATGCTTGGAGGAGCGGAGATAAAAGGAGGCTAATCATGCCTTCTGACTGCTCTTTAGGGGCAATATTGATCTTCTAGACAACTTCCACGACTTATCGCTGATCCTCTTAATACTTAGGTCGAACATGTGGAAGTCATATCGGCTCCGACTTTTCCGTGGCCCTGACTTTGAAAACAAACAGGACCTGAGCTATGTCCCGAGAAACGACGGCGCTGGTGTCTAGGGAGGTCAACGGCCCCTTTACCCTGAAGACCATAAACGTAAATCCCTTGAGGCGGTATGAGGCCCTGGTCGAGATTTACGCCACAGGCTTGTGTCATACTGATCTATTGTGTGCGACTGGAGTCCACCCGGCTCAAACGCCAGCTGTCTTCGGGCACGAAGGTGATTAGCTCGTCCCACCTCTCATTTCAATATCTTAGTTCCATGTATCTAAGTCGTCACTCTAGGAGGCGGCGTTGTAGTAGAAAAAGGAGCTGAGGTCGATGAAGCAAGTGTTCGGAGACAGGGTCCTTCTGAGCTATGCATTCTGCGACAACTGCAATCAATGCACATCTGGAAGAGCCCCTTATTGTGACCAGATGATGCCGTTTAACTTGGGTGGCGTGCGCAGCGACAGTTCCTCGGGCATCGCTCTCAAGGATGGGCCGGAACCCCGAGCACATTTCTTCGGCCAGAGCTCCTTTTCCCGACTTGCTGTTGTCCACCGCAAGAGCCCTAGTCAAGCTTCCACAAGATACTCCCCTTGATCTCCTCGCTCCACGGGGCTGCGGTTTGCAGAGGAGCGCGGGGTCAATCATCAATCCACTCAACGTACAGGAAGGGAATACCGTGGCTATTTTCGGGGTACCATCACGGTTAGAGTTGGCGAGAGAACTAGGTGCTACGAAAATAATCAATAGTACAGAGGTTGATTGGATGATGTCTTGCAAGAATCCGGAAAATTTGCCCCCCTTCCGGTGTGGATTATGTACTGGACTGTTGTGGAATACTAAAGGTGATCGAAACGATGGTCGATTCTTTTGCTCCCTGTGGATGTGCATGTTCGACTGGCACGCCAACACCAGGTAAACGGGCATCGATTGATGTCTTCTGCCATCAAGGGGGGTCAATTGCGAAAGAGGTGAGTATAGCTATACATATGTACTATTACTGGTTCAAGAAAGAGAAGAGAACGCGACGCTAATAAGATGATTCCCTATCTAATTGAACAACACAACCAGAAAAAGTACCCGCTTGAGAAAATATCAAAACATATCCCACTACTGATTTCAACGATGCTATTTAAGGATGCTAAGGACGGAACGACCATCAAGGCGGTTCTCAGGTGGATATGATAGCCTTGCAACTCCATCGAGGGCATGTCGAAGCTTCCATATTCTTCGGATAGGAGAAGTTCGTTGGAGTAGTGGTATTCGAATGGCATGTCATTCATAGCAAATAATTGGACGCTACATGTATTCTTTAGGTTTTCTGTTTAATTATGTCACCACTGGGCGCCTTCAAGCCCGCTCCCACAGTCCAGATGTCGAGGATTGCGTGATCCATCATGGGTCAAATTTAAAGGAAAAATTTTTTAATTCGCAACAGAGGTTGGTTGTAAAGGGTAATATTACCTGCTCAGACAACGCCAAGATGTTTTACGAGGCCTGTTCAGTCCTTGGGAATGCTATTTATACCCGGAACTCCCACGTGGTGGCAGCGGGGATCCTCATAGGCGGAGCAGTAAAGGGTGCCAAGAGCGCGGGCACCGCCTGCCAAGACCGCCAAGAGTCTCCGCCCAGCGGTGCTTTCATGTCAGTCATAACAAATAATCCTCGTGGTTGTTCTTTGATTGGACTCTGAAGAAACGGTCGCCAAACTTTCCGACTTCTAGTAGTGCTATATTCCGCTCTCGGCCTGTAAGTTGCTTGGCAGCGCCAACTGGCGGACTTGATCCATGGCCTGGCTGTCGAGGTTCCCTGCTTTGGCCTCTTTTGCTCTCGAACATGGATCTTGGATGAATACGGCTCATGTAACAACTTGACAGCCAAGACGCTTGAAAAAGTGGCTTCGTTTTATCTGCTCGAATCAATGCTTGCGATCTCAGAACGTGGTAGAGGCCCTATCTCATGCAAATGTCTTTCTTCCCGCACCAGGTGTCTGGCAAATATTATTAAGTAAACAAGTATATCATTTGAGTCAGTGGCTGAAATCCGCCACATGACTTTTATAAATGATCCATCTCGCTCTTTTCCTTTTCTTTTGCTCGTGTTCTTCCGTTGTAGAAGCAAAACTCACCTTTGAGAGCTGAGGTGCGTGGATACGTACTTGCCTTGTTGCCCAAGATGGTTCTCCACGAGTACGACTACATTTTTGCTATTGGAACCTTGTTTGCCATGCTTGATGCCTACAACAATGGTGCAAGTAAGTCATTGTCCCTTTTGATGACCTCCAGCCACTATTCAACTCCCAAATATTAATGCACTATATTTGTAGACGATGTCGCAAACTCTTGGGCTACAAGCGTATCATCCCGGTCTGTCACATATAGACAAGCCATGGTCCTCGGCACAGTCTTTGAAATGGTTGGAGCCATCACCGTCGGCTCCCGAACAGCGGAAACGATTAAGAATGGGATCATCCCCAGCAGTGCATTTCGCGAGAACGCAAGCGTCCAGATGCTTGCATTCACTTGTGCCCTGGCCGCAGCGTCTTCGTGGGTGATGTGGTGCACAAGGCACTCAGCACATGTGTCGTCGACGTATTCCTTGATCTCTGCCGTTGCTGGCGTTGGTGTTGCCACAGTCGGCGCTTCGAAAGTTCAATGGGGATGGAATAATGGCAAAGGCTTAGGTGCTATTTTTGCTGGCTTGGGAATGGCTCCGATTATTTCTGGTGGTTTCGCCGCTGCTATCTTCATGCTCGTGAAGCTTGTTGTACACATGCGGAAAAACCCTGTGCCATGGGCCATCTGGACTTCGCCTTTCTTCTTTCTCATCGCGGCTACTCTCTGTACCCTGTCCATTGTCTACAAGGGGTCGCCAAGTCTGAACTTAAGCAAAAAGCCGGGCTGGTATATTGCCGCTGTCACAATGGGGACAGGTGGAGGAGTTGCCATCTTGTCGGCAATTTTTTTCGTTCCGTTTATACATGCTAAAGTCATCAAAAAGGATCGCAGTATCAAGTGGTGGATGATTATCTTGGGCCCTCTTCTTTTCAAACGTCCTGCTTCGAATGATGCTTACCAAGCCAAAATTCCCAACTACGCCGTTGTCCAAGAGGAAGATGATCTGTCTGTTCAAGGCTCATCCAAGCCCAATTCGATGGCTGATGAGGCTAAGAACGCGGACCAAGCAGACATGCCTATTACGTACGCTGGTGATGAGGGAAAAAAAAAGCCTGTCCAAAACGAAGTTTCTCAAGCAACATACCAAGAACGCTTGGCTGAGAACAAGGCCAAGTTTCACGCTAAGCTCAGGTCAAAACGTGGCCCCCTTGGTTGGGCGATGCGAACACTTCACAACAACCCTATGGGACCAGGTCAAATCTATGAGTTTCGGAACATCAAGATTCTCGCAATAAGAATTCCGGCTATGATTGTCTGTGGCGCCCTCTATGGTTTACACTACGACATCCACTCAGCACAGACTGGCATTTCGGGGACCCCAGATGGCCAACGAATGGAGCGTGTATACTCACATGCAGAGAAATACCCCAATGAAGTTGAATATACTTATTCATTCATCCAAATCATTACTGCATGCACTGCGTCCTTTGCACACGGTGCAAATGATATCGGAAACTCGGTTGGACCCTGGGCTGTTATTTATTCTGCTTGGCACACTGGCAAAGCTGCCGAATCAAAGGCCCCTGTGCCTGTTTGGCAGCTTGCAGTTCTTTCCGGATGTATCTCCATCGGCCTCATTACCTATGGATACAATATCATGAAAGGCAAGTTAATCTCGACCAGGTATATTCCACACAAAACTAACGAATTATTGTCGATTAGTGATGGGCAACAAGATTACATACCATTCACCTAGCAGAGGTTTGTCTTAAAGAGCAATCTGAAAATTTAGAATGACCACTGACTGATTTGTTAACAGGAAGTTCAATGGAAATGGGAGCGGCGATTACCGTCCTTGTCTTCTCCCAATACTCGCTTCCAGTTTCCACATCAATGTGCATCACTGGTGCCACTGTTGGAGTTGGACTCTGTAACGGCACATTCAAAGCTGTCAACTGGCAGCGAGTGAGCCTTCTTTTGATTGCATGGATCGCCACTATTCCTATTGCCGGGACTCTCGGTGGCATTTTGATGGGCCTGTTCATCAATGCCCCTCACTTTTAAAGACATACAGGATTCGTGTTTCCAAGGACCTGCTCGCCTGTTTTGTTACAAATACGCAACCGATTTGTGTCCGACACTTTGGACCCCTCGCTACATAATTTTTATTTCGATTTTTACTACGGCACATATGCCGTGAGTACCTAGTTGTATAAATACAAGTCAAATTTCAGAATACCCACGAAGATGCCTTGTAAATATTTTCTTCGTTGCTCAGTTGTTATTTAATATGTTACAAATCGAGTGAAAGGCTCGTTGCCTATCAATTGATAAGTTAAGACTGGAATTCGTATTCAGCCGTAATCCGAGAGAAGCAGGCGACTCTTTTGTCTTTCTTTCTTCCTTCCTTTCGGTTATACACATGCAAATAGGAATGCGGTGGAATTTATCATTTTGAGCCATATTTTCTCAACAGTGACGGGGGCTGCGGGTAATTGGGGCGGGGAGTATTTAATCTGGATATTTTCTGGGGATGACGGCGAATCGGGATATTTCTTGTTAACTGTCCCGGGGCACGATCTACAAAGAACTAACACGAGTGCTCCAACCCCGCAAAGCCCGTGTTAATGTTACTTTTTTCATATGCAGGGTCGCGACTGTATGCGGAGTTGACCAAGGAACCGTCTAGACTAGCTGCAACTTGGTGACATTACATGTACATAAAAGGCATTGCTCCTCTCCAAGCTTTCAATCACGCACTATTTCTCTTCAATGTTCGAGTTCGATACTGGTAATGTTTAATTCATACTGTGGAAGGACCGACAATGAGTTTTCCTTGGGTAAGATGATATAAATCAAAAGAAGAGGTTACGCAATTGTCTCGCAAGCGCTGACCTATATGTTTAGACGATTTACTTATATGGCATTGCGCCTTGTACGGGAGGGTTGGCATTCGGTTATGTCAGTTTTTATTTAATCCAGATCGAACAAAAAGAATAGCGGTAAACAGGCTGACCTCACCAGGATACTGGATCAATGAGTGGAATCCTTGCGATGCCTCAATTCCTCTCTTACATGGACTACCCAAGCAACTTTTTGCAGGGTGGTATCACGGCTTCCATCCAAGCTGGCGCGTTTGCCGGCTCCCTTTTGACTGGCGCAATTTTGGCAGACAAATTCGGGCGAAAGAAGACAATCTTGATTGGATCCGCGATTTTTACACTGGGGATTATCATCTCAACTGTAGCAAACAATGTCATCACATTGGTGGCGGGCCGTGTTATCAACGGCCTGGGCAATGGCTGCCTGGCCATGATGGTCCCTAATTATCAGAGTGAAATATCTCCGCGGGAGTACGTGTTTAGTACTGTATATTTAGTTCTGTTTTCACTGAAATACAGGTCTGATGTGTTTTCATAGGATCCGGGGTCGCATTATCTCTGCGCAGCAGTGTTTTATTAATTTTGGTATACTCGTCGCCTTCTGGATCCAGTATGGTACAAGCCATATTGATGGGCAGGCATCATGGCGTGTGCCTATTGGATTACAGATGATCCCCACGATCGCTCTACACGTCACAATGTATTTCTTACCAGAGTCCCCTCGATGGCTAGTTTCACAGGACCGACAATCGGATGCTCTCCGTGTTCTTGCGCGCCTTCACTCAAAAGGTGACACTGAAAGTCCATACGTACGCGCTGAGCTGGCTGAAATCGTGGCGAAAATACAGTGGGAGAAAAGCAACCATCCTCCAACATACATTTCGATGCTATTTGGCTCGGATGCCAGACGAACATGGCTTGCCATTGGGGTGGTGAGTATTCATTGCAATGGCATAAGCTGAAACCCGCTCACATTATTGTGAATGTAGCAATTTTGGCAGCAAGTAACTGGTATCAACGTGTAAGTCGAGTCTGATTATTTATCAACCATGTGGTTTTTCCCTGTTGACGAAGTTCCAGGATCATGTATTACGCGGTATTCCTATTCCAACAGGCAGGTCTGAGTGATACCTCTGCTTCCCTTTTGGCCAACGGACTTCAAGGTGTTGTCCTGAATGTTTTCACATGGCCAGATATGTACTATATGGACACGTGGGGTCGACGCAAACCTATGGTAATCGGTGGATTCGGTATGGGGGCGGCTATGATGCTTATTGGGGTCATAATGAAGGCAAAAGGTAATAATAGCATTGTATCTTTACCGCCATTCTCTAAATACTGATTGTGAGTACACAGGTAACCCCATCTACAATCCGGTGACAAAGAAGACCAATTTTCATTTTGCCGATAAAAACGCATCCAATGCAGCGATCGCGTTTGTGTACATCTATGTCATGGTTTTTGCCCTAACCTGGGCTTGTGTTGCATGGGTCTATCCTGCTGAACTGTTTAGCACAAACATGCGTGGACGAGGGACCTCATTTTCATCAGCGACCAACTGGTTTGTGGTATGATCCCACCTTCGCTAGATGAATTCGGTATGAATCTCTGCTGATTTGAATGCATAGAACTTTTGGTTTGCTTTGTATATTCCCACAGCGATGGATAAAATCTCGTGAGTTATCTCGGAATCTTTAATCATCTACAATTCCCATGGCATGACTAACCGAAAGCCAACTATACCGTAGATGGAAATTGTACATGATATTCATGGCACTGTGTTACTTCATGGCTATCGTCATTTTTCTCTTCTATCCTGTAGGTTATCGTCGCATGTCCTCGCATCTCTGGCTGCTAATAAAGACACTAGGAATCCGCCGGAAAGACTCTGGAAGAAATGGACTTTCTTTTCGCCAAAGATCGCACGCCATTTGTTTTCTTCGACAAATCTGCCACCCAGATTGGCGCAATATTTGATCGGGACATGACACATGGCGAGGCCCTCACGGCATTTGATTCTACCAAAGCCTTGGATACGGAGCATGGCGTACATGTGGAGCATGCGACCTAGACTGATTGGTATCACGTTTAAAGCCAAGATGCTAGCTAATCAGTATACTTGTGGCAGCATTAAAGGTCATGCATTATTTACAATGGCATTTATACCACGAAATAGCCTCCTTCCATAAACTTTAACTGGTTTCCCCCAGCAAGACGATATCATCACATCTTCGAGTGTATCCAAAACTTTCTCGAAGTAAAACTGGCCAAGGCAGGTGGCCATTAAAACGATAATATGGTTGAACGACTTCAACTATGATCAACTATGAGAAATTGAAGAATTTTCTTTATTTTCCTTTTTCTTTTCTTTTCTTTTTTTTTTCTTTTCTTTTTTTTGTTTTGTTTTTTTTTTTCTTTGGCGTACATGCACCTATTTTTTACAGCCCATTACGATAGCTACTTTGAATAGGGGTTGGACTGTAGTTAAATATCCTATGTAGACTGTGCATTTTCGATGAGCTCCTTGACATCGTTTGCCAATTCTGAGATAACAGGACCGGCTCGAGGAATGGTATGCCCCTTTCCTGTATCAAACATCATGGCCGTGTCCTGCTCGCAGACGTTATACAGCGCAAGAGCACCGTAACAGTATGGATCTAGATCCGAGTAATTGGTATAAGCATATTTTGAAATCATGCAGAAATTTGAAAAGGGTATGCTCACCATTCGCACCGATTATATGGAGAGTCGGCACATCCACTACGGTGTCACTCTCGTCAGCTAAAATTAGTGCGGGCTCGTCGGAGTACGGTGGCCAGCCGGTGAAAAAGATGGCACATTTTATTCTTCGTGGTCTCCCGGATTCCCTCAGTCTCCTCTGCTCGTCTATGATATATGACGCGGCCATAGCCGACCCTTCACTGTAGCCAACCATTCCTTCAATTTCAGGATGCTTCTCCAGAAAATCATCAAGAAATCGTATAACCGAGCTGCGATTTTCCCAGTGCACTTGCTTATTCATGAGATTTCGCATCACATCTTCTGGGGTTTCTCCGACTGGGAGTTCTCGAATGCGAGTCAACATGGAGCTTTCGGCAGTTCCCTTATCATCCATCCACCTATAATGAGGACCTGGTCCAAAATACTCGCTGAAGCCTAGATTAAAGACGTCAGCGGGGTTCAGCGTAGGTGATGCGTGATGGCGAATTCACCTGGAGGTGGGTTGATTTCAACGGGGGCATTGGTGTAGTGGAATTCAGCCACTCGGTCACCAGACAATTCTTTTCGAAGTGGTTCTAGTAAATGTGGCAGGTCAGAAAGCGACAGGTCATTTGGCTTGTATTTGAATATTGTAGTTTAATACCTAATTGAATACTTATATTCTGCGCTGGTTAGTTACTTCTAGAAATGTATGACTTAGCCATACCTACATCTTGGTTGCCAATAGCTCCATGAAGGCACAAAAACTGCATCGTTAACAATTTTGCTGCCTTTCTTGCCTCGTTATTTGACACTGTTTTCCCTCGGGGGCTCTTGAAAAACTATACAGTGGCACTGTCAACAGTGTCATTTCAATGGTAATGTGGGAGTGTAAGTCTGACATACAAGTGGCTGCTGACACGTCGACGATGGGTACAGGTCGATACCGGGAGTGAAATAGTAAGAGGCCGTAGAGACAACATTCTTCACACAAATTGTTCAAGACAACTAAAGGGCAGAAATTGTGGCTGGACAATAATAAACAGACACTGAAATTGGACATGTGCCAGCCATCAATCTGGTATGCGACGTAAAGTTAGTACGTACATACGTATTGCGTTGTGTGGTGGGTTGTCTGCTTTCAGTGTTGCTGGTTTGCTAGTACATTCTCGTTCGAGATCGACGCGTTAGTATCTTTCTGTATGGTCACAATTTGTCAGGACTGAAATGCATGGGAGTCCTTCGGAATTTCGATACAGCTAGCGAAGAGATGCCTTGCCTTGCACACTGGAGCCTCGGCGATCTACCTGGCCTGTTCCCATAAACCTCCCACACGCACGCGAGGGCATATATCGTACATATACTTGCAAGTCGCATCGCGAAACCGTATCGTTCTGGCGGGAACGGTAAATTTCAAATGTGACGTTTCCCTCCACCCCGTGCAACAATACCGCTGGGTCGTGCTCCAAACTGGTGTCCGACAGGGCAAAGGAAGGGAGCAGATCTGCAACAGTAATGCGCCCGGTGAGTCGACGCGTAACTCGGAGCACATCTTTCGTACCGGATTTTTTGTTATCCTGTCCTCGGAGGTGGACCGATCGAATGCCAGGCTACAATATCCTACTGGGTGATGGTTTTGCGCTGTCGGTATGGGTGTGAACGTGCGAGACGTATCGCCTCTGATGACTAGGGGATGAATCTAGCCAAGTAAGGGGGTCTGTATAGAAGTAACTTATATGCAAGGGGTGGAAGTAAGATGCACAGTGGCACAAAATCTACGCTTAAGCAAGCTCGATCTCATGCAACTTTCATTCGTGACAAGTCCAAGTTTTCGATGAGAGCTCGACCATGAACAGCGTTTGTGACGGGCCGCATATGGCGTCGGCCGTACCTGATGCCACACCAGCAGATGCACAAGGAGCAAGCCAATACGATAATTACACCCAGCAGCCGATTGCCATCATAGGATATGCGTGCCGACTGCCTGGCCAAGTTTCGTCGCCAAACGACTTATGGGAGCTTTGTACTCGGAAACGAAGTGGTTGGTCACCTATCCCAAAGGATCGCTTTTCATCGGATGCTTTCCATCACCCTAACGCATCCAAACTTGGTACATTCAACCCTACCGGTGGCTACTTTCTTCAGGATGATATTGCTCACTTCGATGCTCCGTTTTTCAACATAACGGCCCAGGAGGCCGTCTCTATGGATCCGCAACAACGTCTCCTATTAGAATGTTCATACGAGGCACTGGAGAGTGCTGGTATCGCAAAGGAATCACTCGCTGGGAGAAATGTGGGCGTCTTTGTGGGGGGGAACTTTGCTGATTACGAGATCAACAATTTGCGCGATGTCGAGACAATTCCCATGCATCAACCCACAGGTTGTGCGCCATCATTACAATCCAATAGGATTTCCTACTTTTTCGACTTCCGGGGTCCCAGTTTTACCGTGGACTCAGCCTGCTCGTCATCCTTGGTTGCAGTTCATGCCGCCGTGCAAAGTCTGCGGATTGGAGAGTCCACAGAGACACTGGTGGCAGGGTGCCGTCTCAATGTCCTGCCTGATTTGTTTGTTTCAATGTCTATGTCACAGTATGTCAGTTCAATACTCCTTAACGTGGGAATTTCTGACTTTAAAATGCTACTAGACTTTTTAATGACGAGGGAAAAACCTACGCGTTTGAGGAGCGCGCAAATTCAGGATTCGCACGAGGTGAAGGCGCCGGAGTAGTATTACTCAAACCCCTTGATGCAGCACTTAGGGATAGAGATCCTGTTCGAGCGGTAATAGTTAACTCAGGCATAAGCCAAGATGGCCGAACGCAGGGGATAACCATGCCAAATGGAGACGCCCAGGAGGAACTGATAAGACGCGTGTACCGCGAAGCAAATATCCGACCTGAAGATTGTGGTTTTGTCGAGATGCATGGTACTGGGACCAAGGTTGGTGACCCTATTGAGGCAAGGGCAGCACATGCTGCTCTAGGAGCTGGTAGGTCGCCAAAAAATCCGCTTTATATCGGCTCTGTGAAGTCAAATATCGGGCACTTGGAGGGTGCCAGCGGTGTCGTTGCGTTGATTAAAGCGGCCATGATGTTAGACAACGGGCTTCTACTACCGAATGCGGATTTCAAAAAGCCAAACGAGAATATTCCACTGGAAAAATGGAACATGAAGGTATTTAAACAGTTTAATATCTTCTTTAAGGTTATTGAATACTGACTGCGTCTACTTTCCAGGTGGTCACATCCACAAGACCTTGGCCACGAGGGAAGAAATACATCAGCGTTTCTAACTACGGCTTCGGAGGCACAAATGCTCATGTGATTCTGGAAAGGCCACCATTGGTAGTGAAAGGAGCAGCTACAGCAGAAGCCAGTCCCAAGGGTTCTCTAGGAGATCCGAAAAGTAAACTAATCGTCATATCTGCAAATGATAAGGATTCCCTGCAAGCAAGAATAAAAGACTACGGAATTTACTTTGAACAGCGACCAGAAGTCTTCGAGAAGACGTTGTTTGGAAATTTTGCCTATACACTCGGCAGCAAACTATCCCATCTCTCATACCGAGTGGCCCTGCCTGCGACATCACTCGACGAGCTCGGCATACGACTTGCTCAGATGAAGATTCATCCTTCCAGAGTTCTTAGGGAGCCTCGCATAGGGTTTGTATTTACTGGTCAAGGAGCGCAATGGGCAGAAATGGGCATGTCTCTTATGAACGAATATCCTATCTTTGCCTCTGCCATATCCCGAGCTGACCAATGTCTTCGTCACCTGGGCGCTCCATTCTCGCTGGTTGAAGAGTTATGCAAAGACGTCATGGTATCCGAAATTGATTCTCCGCATCTGAGCCAACCGACGTGTACAGCTATTCAAATTGCTTTGGTTCTGTTGCTTAAATCATGGGGAATCCGTCCGTCATCAGTCATCGGCCATAGCTCCGGCGAAATTGCAGCCTCTTTTGCTGCAGGTGTGTACGATCTAGACTGTGCAATGAGCCTCGCGTATCACCGGGGCCAAATGACCAGCCTCCTCAAAGAAAAACACCCAAACTTACGAGGAGGCATGATTGCTGTTGGTGCCAGCCCCGAGGAAGTTAGCCCAATACTGAAAACGCTTCGTGATGGATACGCCACTGTTGCCTGCGTAAACAGTCCGTCCAGTGTTACTGTTTCGGGAGACTTGGCTGCGATCCAGGAACTAGAGCAAATTCTTCAGCTAAAGCAGCTATTCAATCGCCGTCTCAAAATTGACGTTGCATATCATTCCGATCACATGAAAATAATAGAAGAAGCCTATTTTGAGTCCATAGCCTCGATAAAGCCTCGTCTCGGATCAGAATATGTCAAATTTTACTCATCCGTTTTCGGCAAAATCGCGAACCACACAATGTTGAATGCCTCTTACTGGGTTCAGAATCTTACATCACCAGTTTTATTTCCTGACGCTCTTAGCGAAATGTTTTCTGACAATGAGGAGAGTCCGAATCTTCTTGTGGAGCTTGGCCCTCACTCGGCGTTGAAAGGCCCTATCATGGATACCCTGAAGTATCTTGGGTCCACAGTGTCGAAAATTGGGTACACACCGACGATTGTACGCAATATGAACGTCCATGAATCTCTCTTGAACGTGGCCGCAACTGCGTACGTGAGGGGGGTGGCAGTGGATATAAATTCCGTGAATTTCCCTTGCAGTGCGGGTAGGGATAATCGGTTCTTGACGGATATTCCTCGCTACCCTTGGCAGCATTCAACACGGTATTGGCACGAGCCCAGAATTGCCCAAAAGCACCGTACCAGAGATGGGGCAATTCGAAATGATATCCTTGGAGTATTGGCAAACTACTCCAATGATATAGAACCGACCTGGAGAAATATTATCCGCCTTGACGATATACCCTGGCTTCGAGATCATAGAATGCAAGGTATGGTGGTTTATCCACTGGCTGGATACGTGAGTATTTCCAAAGTGTAGTATGCTCTTACGGAATATGAATGCTGATATTTGATTAGGTTGTCATGGCCTTGGAGGCTGCCAAAGTCCGGGCCCAGTGGCGTAATCTGTCCTTTGCAGCGTACGAACTGCGTGAGGTTGTTGTTGAATCAGCACTCATTTTGGCCGATGACGTCGACGTGGAAACAACAATATCGCTGCGGCCATATTACGAAGGTACCAGAGGGTCATCAGATGTCTGGGATGAGTTTAAAATTCACTCATGGGGTTCTGAGAGAGGTTGGATTCAGCACTGCCGAGGGCTTATCAAGGTTCAATCCAAGCCGGGGAGCAGTGGCATCGGCGTCTCGGATCATGATAGATATTTGAACGACTACACGATATCTAAAAAGAAAGAGATTGAGGCTGCCTCTGTTAATAAAATCCACGAGCAATATCTATACAAAGTCCTTTCCGACCTAGGGGCGCATTATGGTCGAACGTTCCAAGGACTGGAAAACTGTCATGCTGATTCTCATCATTCATATGCGGATCTTTACATCCGCAGTACGGCATCACTCATGCCAAAGGGATTTCAGCCACAACTGAGTCTTCAACCGGCTTTTCTCGACGGGCTCTTGCATTTAGCCTGGCCTATCCTGGGACAAGGACGCATGGAATTAGAAACATTGTACATGCCTACTCTGATTAAACGGGCCACTATTAGCTGCAGCTGCCCTTCGGTGCCTGGTGATTATGTGAAAATACACGGTACCGGAAGTCCGCATCTGCAATCTCCAGAACCGACAAACTTCGATTTCTTCGCGACCGACAACGCGTCCTCGGAGACCTTGATTACGGTCCATGGGCTAGTAATGACACCAATACGTGACAATGGACTGCATCAGAATACTGCAGCCAGAAAATTGTGCTACAAGCTCCATTGGCAGCCATTACCCACTGTTCATACTAATGCCCTGAGTTTCTGCAATGAACCTATCGTGTCCCATATTGCAACACCCTTCAATCACAATATATCTGACATAACCAGCATTTCGGAAACCAACGCCACAGCTGATATAGCTGATTTCAATGACATACCCCTTAATGAGATTAACAATGGACCTGCAAATGGTGACATGTTTTTGGCTCATTCTCCTACTGGCAATGGTAGCGGGGCCAGTGTCGTAACAAATGGCTATCGCCACGACGATAAAATGGAGATTGACAATGCCCTCCCTACTCCTGACGATAACGAACACATTGTTGTAACTTTCGGTCTCGGCGACAATGGAATGATAACTGAGCTTGTTAAATTATTAAACGCCGGGGCTAGTTTCCCGCGACGAATGGACACGATTAAGAAGTCGGAGTGCGTGAACAGAGGTGTCATCATTGTTCAATCGCCTACTACTTCGCTGCGTGACATGACTAATGCTGAATTCAATTCAATTCAGTTCATTCTTCTCAATGCGGAAAGTACCCTCTGGGTGTATGACTCGACCTCACCAGATTCTCAGATGACTGTTGGCCTTGCCCGTTCTGTCCGATCTGAGTCCATGGCCAAGTTGGCAACACTAGGGTTGCGGACGCAAGACGCCCGTACGGCTTCGGGAGTGATATCCCGGGTTCTTAGTTTCATGCGTTCAAATGATGACACAGAAGCCTGTCCTGATTTTGAATTCAAATTCGAGGGATCTGAGCTACTTGTACCGCGCGCGGTGGAAGACGAGGTATCCAACTCCTTTATTCACAAGGAAACAAGTGACTTAGCAATAGCCATTCAGCCATTCCATCAACCAGGCAGGCGGTTCAAAATTAGCATTCGGAGTCCTGGCTCCCTGGATACACTTTATTTTGCAGACGACAGTGCTAGTGTTCTGGATGCGGCGTTTGTCGAAGTCGAGGTAAAGGCGACTGGAATCAACTTCAAAGACATTGTCGTATCTATGGGTCAGCTTAGCCAACCGTACATTGGGGTCGAATGCAGTGGAATTGTCACGTCTGTTGGCCATGATGTGACAGATGTGCAAGTTGGTCAACATGTCATGTGTATGACAGAAGGCTCCTATTCTACATACGCGCGGTGCTCGAGTACTAGCGTCGTGCCAGTTCCTGATTGTCTATCGCTACACGAAGCTGCTACCATTCCTGTTGCGTTCTGCACTGCTTACTACGGTCTATTTGACCTGGGACGACTGTCTACCTCTGAAAGGGTATTGATCCATGCTGGTGCTGGGGGTGTCGGTCAAGCTGCCATACAACTAGCACAGATGGTAGGTGCCGACGTCTTTATTACTGTTGGCAATCAAGAGAAAAAGGAATTTCTCATGGAGCGCTATCATATTTGCGAAGATCGTATTTTCTACAGTCGAGATGCATCTTTTGGACATGCAATCCGCAATGCCACCAATAACGAGGGTGTAGACGTGATTCTTAATTCTCTTGCTGGCGATTTACTTAGGGAGACCTGGGAATGTCTAGCGCCATTTGGTAGATTTATCGAAATTGGCAAGGCTGATATTACCAAAAATAGTCGACTTGAAATGATCAAGTTCGAAGAAAATGTCACCTTCTCGTCCGTTGACTTAACAAAAGTGGCAAAATTCCGGCCACATTTGATGAAACGACTACTGACCGATGTTTGTAAACTCATTGATGGGGGGTCCATCAAGCCAATTTCCCCAATCACAAAATATAGCATTTCCGAGGTTGAAACAGCCTTCAGAACTCTTCAGACCGGGAAAAACATAGGGAAAGCCGTCGTAATCTCTCGTCCAAATGATAAAGTCAAGGTATGGCAGATTGCGTTGATGATATTAATCCAACAGCTAACATAGTCCAGGCCGTTTTACCAAAATCAAGTTCTACTTTACTTCGTCCTGATGCCGCCTATATCCTTGTTGGGGGAATCGGTGGTATCGGCCGAAGTATGGCTAAATGGATGTCTTCCAAGGGTGCTAGGCATATCGTGCTTACATCACGTAACGCAACTATAACTAAAGAGATTCAGAAATTAAGAGATCAGGTTGCTGTGTATGGAACTCATATTCATGTTAAGGTGTGTGATATAAGCGACAGTCTGTCTGTGGAAACACTCGTGAAAGAAGGCCTTAGAGACCTTCCTCCTATCCGGGGAGTTGTTCATGGTGCCATGGTTCTACGAGTGAGTGACAATCGGAAACCGCCACCTTATTACTCAACTTTTCTCACTCTCTACCCTAGGACACTCTATTTGAACAAATGAGCCTTGAAGATTTCCAAGCTGTAGCTGCCTGCAAAGTCGAGGGTGCATGGAACCTTCATTATAGTTTGGCCAACTCGCCTTTAGACTTTTTCATTGCACTGTCATCTGTGGCTGGTGTCATTGGAAATCGTGGACAAGCTGCCTATTCTGCCGCAAACGTGTTCCTCGATGGGTTCATGGAATACCGTCGATCACAGAATCTTCCCGGGACTGCTATCGATCTGGCAGCTGTCACCAACGCCGGGTACTTAGCTGACAGCGATTTAACAAGGCGACAAGAGGTCTTGAAGAACATTGGTTCTTCTACTATTGATGAGTCTGAAGTACTGGCTCTTCTTGCTTTGGCCATTACTGGAGACATAGCCAAGACTCCGCTCGGCCAGTGTATCACTGGTTTGGAAATCAACGAATCGTTCGACAGCTTCTGGGTTCAGGATGCTAAATTTTCTTTTCTGCGTGCCGCCGCAGAATCCAATACAGGTAATTCGGCACGTGGAAGTCAGGACATGTCCTTGCGAGCCGTGTTCAAGTCCACAAATTCTACTGAAGAAGCTGTGGAAAAATGTTATCAGCATTTAGTCGTAAAACTCTCAGATGTTCTTGGATTATCTCCCGATGACATGGATTGTTCGACTCGAGTGTCATCTCTTGGCCTCGATTCCTTGGTCGCAATTGAGGTCCGTAACTGGATTGCGCGTGAGGCTGAAGCAAATGTGCAGGTGTTGGAATTGTTGTCAAGCGACTCACTAATTAAGCTGGCTAGTCTCATATTGACCAAGTCAAAGCTTTGGGCGGATATTTAGAGTTGGGTAGTAAGACAGTTTATTTTGCCATTGATGCTTTACTGTTGTATGTACTTTTTGTTTTGTCTTTTTTGTTTTCTTTTTTTGCTTTGTCTTTTTTTTTTTTTTTTTTTTT
>CVMT01000002.1:4787329-4807724 GCA_000985935.1 Talaromyces islandicus | reverse complement strand
TTTTTTTTTTTTTTTTTTTGTTTTTTTTTTTTTTTTTTTTTTTTTTTTGTTTTCCATCTGCCACAAGCACTATCATTTGAAAAGCTGCCGGTGATGTCTGATAGATGACACCATATTTCAACTACTTTGATATACTATTTGAATCTGTATTCTCCTATGCTCAATAAAATGATATATTTCATTACCTTACTGTGAAAGTTGACTTGCAACTCGTATATACGTAGAGTATGTCTTTTTCACGGTCGTTTTCTAGGTTCCTGCACCAATGGACAAAGTCTACACCTCATTCTGATTCATATTTCTTTATTATTGGGCGTAGCTAACCTGCTATAGGGCCGGCTAGGTTAAAACTTTGTAAAATACTAATTTGCATATTCTATCAATGCCATTCATATTCCCGCGTTTGACAGAGCGAGGCATTGAAGACCGAATACGGCACATAGTTGTCTTGGGCCAAATCGATTAAAGGGTAGTATATCCCTCAAATGTCTGATGAACGCAAAATATATGAAACTGTAATTTAAACAGGTTTCTTTACATGGCACTTTTTTCAGTGAACGTATTCTTCCTTGATCTGATCAACCTGCCTTCTTGCTGACGGCACTAGATTCAGGTACAGAGGGAAGAAGGCTCCACCACTAGCAAATGCAACGACAACGACGTTTGAAGCAGAGTTTCTCATTTCTAATGTCACCACATACCGTAGTATAGCAGCAAAAGTGCCTCCACCAACCGCAATAGCTAAACATGCGGAAGCGGTTTTGGCGTGAACTCCTGTGCCACGCGGAGAAATTGCGAAGACGGATAGGAAATACCGGCGCCTGTGAGACCCAACCGAGAATAGCGAACACCATTGAAATTGTACTAAAAGTCTTCATACATGTAGCGTAAACGGTAATCATACCCAATAATGAAATGAGGAGCACGTAGCGTGGTTTGAAGCCCTTCCGTCGAATGAATGCGGCAGCGAAGCGAGAAGTTATGAAAAGGGAAGTCCCCACATTATCCAGATCAAGATCGTTCAATTTCGACCTGATAATGGAAGAGATGTATCATTTTTTAGCAAATGTCAATATACATATAAGATATAAGGTGATCTTCCATGACCAAGTGGTTGTTTACTTACGTTGGCAAGACTGCACGTCTAAAGTTGTGGAAACCGGACACAAAGCTTTCTTGCGCAAGAACATAACAAAACTGTGACCACACTCCAAAAATCAATGTAACAAGGAAAACAGGCATTCCTAATGGGGGGCGTTGTTTTCCTCGTACCGTCGCTCACCAAGTGCTCTCATATCATCGTCTGGGGCTTCCGGGACCGAGAGATAATAAAAGGCAACGGCAACGACAACATCATAAAAACAAATAGCATGATAGGTCCACTGTAAATTTACAAGATCTTCAGGTTTACTGAATTGTGGGCCTATAACGTAGCCAGCTATCAACCGTGACAATAAACTGCCGATTCCTTGAACAGCTTGTGAGGTACATAAACGGGCTTCAGCATATTCTATTGGCCCACAGATAGTAATAAAGAGATTCGACGTTGTCTCAATTATGCCAAGTCCAGAACCAACAATGGAATTGGCCACCATAGTAACAGCAAACGAAATCAATACTGAGGCTGGCCAGACAAGAAGAGTTCCCAACGCAAAAATATAGAGGCCCGACGTGAATCTAGCAGTGAAACCAAATCTTCGCAATATATATCGGCCTACAGTAGTTGGTACAACCAAATACGCCAGAAAATACGCCCTCGCGAGAGTTCTGGCGCTCCATGGAATGTAAAGAGATAGTGCAACGTTCCCATTCAATACACTGAGAAAGCCGTATGCAAATCGCTACAAAAAGAAAAGAATAGTCACAAGCATATTGGCTGGCATTTCCTGCTTCGAATTCAACCTGACCATTATCCTAGGTCCCAAATTCAACAAGTTGATTTTATCTCATGAGGATACTCGAGCTCAATATCTGCTGGATATTTATTCACCTCCTTGAGTGGGGATTGGCGTGAAGTGGAGCCTCGGGTCAAGATTTTCATCATTGGATCTGTAGTCTCATTTCTATCTTCCATCTGCAAGGTCGGCTTTTTATCGCGACCGTCGGTGATCGACCTTCATCCCTCCGTACATCCGATGAGTCCTATATAACGAAGATAGCGACCACTACCCCTATGAGTATTGGTTGATGGGTTTCCATCATGAAGCTAAACCCTTCCTGCCGCTGGAGATTTTGAGAGTAATGAGCGCGGTAGCGTTGCTACGAAAATGTTAACTATGTTTACATAAGAAAGGGCCACCCATGACGTTCTTATGAGGAGGACTACCCTCAGTACAAGTTAGAAAGACTAGTGGTGACCGCTGGACAATGATTGATGTATTGCTAGACTTTGACAGTACCCTCGAGGGGGCAACTGCTTATGAGGCAACAGTGGCGCTACACAGGTCATCGAGGAGAATGGCAACCGCCGTCCATAATGACTTCGTTTTTTTGCCGCACAAAAAAAGAAAAGAAAAGAAAAGAAAGGCTTGGTGCAAATCTACTTATTTTGCTACTTGAGGCAAATTTTATAAGTAATGTACGATTCTTTAAAAGCTACACCTGGGCAATATGTTCCTAGTTATTAAACCTGGCCAATAAGGGGCTCAGTATAGACTGATGGGTCTGTATCTATCCAATCAAATAATAATTCATGTACTGCGGCGGAGAACATTCCCTAAAGAGTGCGCATGATTGGCCTTTCCATTTACTCCTTAGCCGGGGGTTCAGCTGATTAAATTTGGGGTCTGGGTGTGATGACCACACATAGCTCGACAGCCAGAGGTCAACCTATTACTACGTACCAAAATAAAGTTCTTTAATACCACACATTTAGAGTTAGACTTGGAAGCTTAAAGTTAATATTAGAAAGGGTTCAGGTTAGTTTTAAAGACGATTAATGTCGAAGAAGGACTAAATTTCCGTTGAATGTATAAGAACATGTATTATATAAAGGTGTAATAGCACAGTGGTAATAACTTGCCCTAAAGCTAGGTCGAGCCACGTGTGGTCAGATTTGATAATATCTCACCCAGGCACTAAATTTTCACCTCAAACCCGCCTTTGCCTTACTCTTAGGTTTATTCATACCCAGGCACATCATAGAGTGCTTCTGATTCAGCCGCCAAGAATAGGGAGATCATCAATCAAGTACATGTAATCTGTTTGTTGGCCAGATGTGAAATCATCACAAACTTCATGGGCTGTCGGACAATCGGAATTATCGCCGCACTGTTTGTTGAGAGATATAGGAAGATCATGAAGAGAGTTATTGGTGCTGGACGCACATATCAATCCATTTTGGCGTATCATTCGCCTCTGTGGTGCGAGTAGTCGTTGCGTAGTTGCTAGGTTCACATTTGCGTCAGCAAAAAGATTATCAATAGTGGCCGCGAGTCGTAGATAAGCCATTGGCTGGCACTCGAGGAAATCGAGAAACGGCTTGGGAAGGTACGGCAATTGTTTCGGAGAACAGGTGTGTGCAGTCAACATTCTCATTTTTACCACCGTCGCCGTATGAATGAGCTGTTCGAACCAGTCGGCAATGTAAGATGTATCGTACCGAGTGTTACAAATCTGGATGATTTGTAAATAGCAATCTAAGCTATAATTGGAGTCACCGGGTAGTTTTGGGGATAGTGATGAGTCAACATTTCCAAGCGAAGGTGAAGAGGGCGAAAGCTGGATATTCAATTGAAGGAGAAAGGCTGGTAGAATTGTATTCATCAACACACTCAACGGAAGATGACCGGAAGATACATCGCAAACAGTGAAAAGGTCACGGACTTTAGCTGTGACTGCTGCGATGGCATCAATAAGCTCTTCCTTTATTTGCCGGATACTTGTCACTTGACTTTGATACCATCGTGCCTCTTCACGAATGAAAAGTAATAGAGCCATGCGATGACAGAGCGCAACACGCGTTGACCTGAAATGATAGGTGAAGATTAACACCGATGTGTCTACATTTGTAGAAAAGGGGGTCTTACTGATAATATAACGAAGTAAGATAAGCAAAAAGCCTGACAGTCACTTGTACATTTTCATGGCTTTCCTCGATTGGCATCAGATAACCCAACTCCCATATTTTTAAATGGCCAATTCCTTCAACACAGGAAGCTAATTCATTGTTAATATCACGCTGGGAATTCGTCGCTTCACTTTTGATGGCTGGGTAAAGAACGGAGATCGGATTAGTCATAGCCACCGCAAGCTGGCACTGGGCGACAAATACATCGCACAGTTGTTCCTTGGTTTGGCGGGTATAAACTTCGGATATTGGAAATTCATCTTTGAAATCTCCCTGTCGAATGCCGTGTGCAGAAAAATCGAAGTCATGTTGCGTTATTTGGAGTGGACGGCGCATCCCGATTGCTATGATACGATCCCGAACAATACAGCACCACCAAATTCGTTTCAACAGTGATCCTTGGTAGTGTAAGTGGTTTGGGGTATGATAACAATGAGCGTTTGATGCCCTGGCATGGTGAATGGCGACGGATAGCCATGTCGAATTGGTTAATTGGTTGGCACTGGAGTTGTGATAGCTAAGTAAAATAGCCGCCTGGGCGATACTGAAGGAGCTGTCCTCAGTATCAAAATCATAGAGGGCCTATTTATAGGCGACTTAGCAACTGATTTCATTTCCTTGTCGTACGAAATCAAGGGAGATAGTTTTAAAAAATTTTTCTCCAACCTTTGCACTTCGATATAAAGAATTGCGAGCAGCAACAATCGACTCATAGCCGAATGATCTCGCAAGCTCAATGGGAATATACTGTCGCCGTTGGTGAATCATCCTCGTCTCATAAGCTGATCTGGTACTCACACTAGACGCAGCAAAGAGCATAGCTTGAAACAAAAGAAGGGAGAATTTTTGCGTGGAAGAGGAATATCCGTTATCTCCGTGGTGCATTTTCCAAAACTCAGCTTCATCAACGACCGGCATGCAAGGATGCACATAGAGGAAGTAATATCGCAAAAGGCTTTCCAGAACTGGGTGCTCCGGGAGGCATAATGACTTTTGCATCTTCAAGCAGATCATATACTCTGAACATAAATTTTGTAACTTTGGGGCGGTGAGAAAGCCATAATTTGTAAACGGCTGATATCGCCCACGGCTCTTTGACGCTAAATCGTAGTGTTCAGCGGACTTTCATTCTGACCATCGAATGCCAGAGCGACATGATTGACTGACCTTGGATGGCGGTAAGATGATCTATTATATCTGCAGTAACGGGGGGACCGGCGGAGGATTTTTGCCTTTTATCCTTATGCTGCCTGGTTGTATCACAAAAGAGGCCATTTCGACGGCAATTCGTGCAAGGCGAGTCCAGGATGGCGGCATCACAACACACCTTACGGTGCCTACAGGTCGAACACGCACCACGAATGCGCTTTATACTAGAAGCAGACATTGTATAGTTGAATGAAATAAGTCCAGCTGCAATGAAATTAGCAGCAAGTTACAGCAGAGATGACTCGGTTCCCCTCTCAACTAGTGAGTATTCCCGCAAATCCCGCAAATCCCGCACCTAGCATAGAACCCGGCCAATCGAATTTCGCTTCAATAAGAGTATATTTAAACCTGAGATTCAGCTATGGTTCACACAAATAACTAGATTCCTGCACTATGAATTTTTGGGGAAAGGTTTGCATGAGTGGACGGTGCTACTAAAGTCTAGGAAACTACTCCCTATAAAGTATAGATACTTGACCCGGACGTCCATGCCATCGAAACAGGAATCTAGGGGGGCATATTTCACACTTGCTTAAGCCTCACTGTGCAGGACATTGCTTTTTAAGATCGTGTCTGCTGCTGCTTCCTGGCTCTTCATCTCGGAAAAGTCACGTTCCGCATTCCACACAAAAGGGCTGTCATTTGCAAATAGATAATCCAAGTCTTCAAGGCGACGACCCGCGGTTTCTGAAGCCACATGTGGTGGTCAGTAAGATCTTCGTGTTATCAAAAAACTAATATTATCCAGACGTACCGATATAAAATAGATAAATCGGCACTAACATAGCCAGGTTCAAGAGGGCAAACAACACAAAGACCCAGTAAGATACAGCATTAATCAAATACGGAACTATTTCGTTTATTATACCACCAGCAACAGAAAAGGCCACAGTAGCCAGCGCCGTTCCTTTGGCTCGGGTTACCAAGGGAAAGATTTCTGTAGGGTAAACCCAACTAAGGCGGTTTTGTGTCAGCAATAGCAATGGATGACATGGTCAAAAAATGACAAACTTACCATGTAGTCAACCATGTGCTTCCGTATATGAACGTATATACGTATAGGACAGTTGTCACGCCCGCACCACAACCGGACGCTAATCTTGGATTTGAATCGGTGAGCGAGATGACTTCATGCGACAAAACGCCTCCCGCGACCAGCACAAGAAACATCAAAGACGATCCTACAAGCATCAATCGTCGTCGCCCAACTCGATCACTAAGATATATTGCTAGTGCGAGACTTGCTGTGTACCCGAAAAAGTTTCCTCCAGCGAGTAAAGCAGGTTTGTTACCTGTGTAACCGGCCAACGAAAACATCTCAGGAGCATATGTGGATATAAAATCAATCCCGGTGAACTTTTGCATAATCTGCACCCCGGCCCCTAGAAATATCCGACGCCGGGTATGCAGCTCATCGTGAGTGGTCATTATTTTCCAGAATGAAGGTGGAGGTTTTCGGGCCTCGAGACGGATAGCAGAAACGATATCGAGTATTTCTCGCTCAATTTCCGAATCAACCGGGTCAATACGTACGGCGTATAAGATGTCTCGTGCTTCAGCAACTCTTCCCGTCCGTATAAGATGCCGGGGAGATTCCGGGTAAAAGGGTGCGGTCATGATGATGAATACCAGGAAGACAATCTGTAGAGCGAGAGGGAACCGCCACGCGAAGGAAAGACTCTGTGTTTTGAGGCATGCGTATTCAGTCCAGTAGACTCTGGTGGATATGAATAATATCAGCTTTTTGTTTGCTTCTTTTCAGATACGGAGAAACGGACATTGTACCACCTGTAAGCGCGAGGGTAAACTCCACTGCTACAAATGTCCCACGAGCGGAAGAATCGGCCAATTCTGATGTCCATATAGGAACAATCGTGTTTAAATGACCACATCCGATTCCTCCAATCACGCGGGCAAATGCCATCCAGCTAATGTTTTGTGCTGATGCCTGTAGCGCGCAGCCCAGAACAGCCCATACACATCCAACCTGAAGGGACTTTAGCCGTCCAATTTTATCCGCTATGAGTCCCACTAAAATGGCACCTACGAGGGACCGTCAGAGATATATCCCAGCCAGGTAACGAAAACAACAGAAACATTGTTTACCTATTCCAAATCCTCCAAACCATAAGCTCACCAAGCCTCCCACTGCTGCCGAATCGCGTGCAGAACCCGAATCTGTGTCCATCAAACGTAAATAGTCAGAATTTGTGTCGACCTGACTCATGCAAGAAGAATCGTATCCAAAAAACATGATCGAAACACCAGCAAGCACCAATATGGCATTTACCATTGGACGGCCACGAATTTTGAGGCATCGCGATGGTGAATACCCTCCAGGAATATATTTAGACCACGCCGCTTCCTCTATATTTGGTAGAATGGTCAGTATAGCTCAGAGAACACATTGAACATCGGCTTCTGTAAGTGTCCCATACGTTGACATATTTCTGACTCGGTACCTTCCACATGCTGTACCTTCATTTCCCCCATCTCTAATACGAATTTTGTTTTGTTTTGCCCCTGTTTAACGATCACCTAACTTCCAGAAGGTGAAACTGCGTGTATCAAGCAACCAAATAATAAAATCGAATGAGCACCAAACTATGGGCTTTATTTTAACAGATTTTTCCCAAACAGTGGTTTGAAGTGTTCCATACTCCGTGCATGTAATACCCCAGATTCCTCCATGCCGTCCTGTGGAGTTCCGGAGAGAAACCCGCAAGCGCCCACAAAATAAAACCTCGGAGAAACACCGATACCATTTAGCGATAGCAGTGGGGATAGATGCCTTTCTAGCATAGAAGGATTATAATAAATCATACTTTTTCTGTGATTTTCTATTTGGGGAAATCCAAACTGTCCCGATTATTCAATTTGTCCCAGGAAACTGGCGTTCATGGCAGTATTTATAACAGCATCCGAAGATTAACCAACAAAGCTTTGGAAGGATACCTTCAATTTGGCTAAACTAATCATTATATTGTCACATAGCTTATCCGCTAGCCCTTTTTCGTGGCGATATAAGTCAATCATGATGCGAGATCAGCCTTCCGGTCCGGTGATAGAACTTCTTACCTACCGGCTCCTCGCCCAAGTTCCATAGATTCTCGACAGGTCACCCTTGATGAAGATAGTCTTTAATGGTTAGTCCATTTCCTGGATGACGGTGGTTCGGAATGTAGTCAGAATGCAAGTGAGTGATGTTGTCAACGCTCCCACAACCAGACTGAGGCTAGTCTGCGCGTGTGACAGCGGTATGTACTTGAACTTGAATGATGTAGGCTTGGATGATGCGATCACTAGTTGTTGTGGCGTGAACGACCAGTGTGGCGACAAGAGCACCTCTCTTTCTCTCGCTGTGTGTGTGATAAACTTACCCTTATTTATGCGAAGCAATAGAATGAAAGCAAACAGCCGATAAATTTTGACGGGAGGATCAAGGCAGCCAACATGCTAGTCGATTTTTAGAGTAAATGGCAGGCTATTGGGAAAGTAGAAACCCTTCCTGTGATTACAAATTCCTCGCCCTTTGAAGCCTGCTGAAGGATTTGACTAAAAGGTAAATTAGTACTGGAGTGGAGAATATTGTGTTCGATACGCATTATAAAGGAACGACATTCAATGTTGGTTTACCAAACTGGAGAAATGTATCGCGTCTCTGGGAGCGTAAAATGCTCCAAGCTAGCATGAATATGTTGGTAAATTTTGGGGCCAAACGGAGGATAAATCCTCTGTTTGAGGAATTACAGAAGAAAGCGGGTACAGGATACGTAATTATCATAATCACACCATGTATAACCAAAAGCCGTTGGTTTTGCTTGGGTGGTATCTAAGATGCTGTGGATACTCATAATGCAGCTCCATACACGACGCAACGAAAAGTGTCAACAGCCTCACATCGCATAGAGCCGGGATTGAACTTCTTTACACAAAAAATGAACTACTTTCGAGTTTGCCCGTAACACGTAATCGATAAGCCTCCCTGTTGCCGAGTTTTCCTCGCATATACGCAATACGCAATGCACGCCCAGTTAAAGTGCAAACCACTTTACTCGGATTTCATCCATGAATGCTTGGCATTTGGAATTACAACTGCATAGAGACAATGCCCCCATTTAATGTCGGTGGTCGTGATTTGCCTCCGCGCTGAGTCCGAGAATGTTCTATAAAGATAATTCTGCTCGTCTCGAATTTCGAGTCGAGTAACTCTAATATTGAATATTTGGTGTTCCTATGTATGATGCTACACACTGATCCCGGGCGTGGGACAGCCCGAAGTACACAATACCATTCATCCCGCCGGAACGTTCTCACAATATAGGTATTCATGATATGTCCGTAGATATTTCCTCATTTTGGTCTTACACTAATATAAACACTCTCTATCTGTGATTCGATGGAAATGGCGAGAACTTGTAGAAAAGTGAGCAGATCTTAGCCCACCCCGGTTCAGCAGACTAGTTAAGGAAAAAGGTGAAGTTTCTCAAGCCCTGTACGACCCTATCCCAATTATGGGAGTGCTTGAAATTTTATTTGTCGCGAGAAATGTCGATGTTGAACCCAGGGCAAGTGTGGTAATTATGGCGATCAAAAGTAATTAGGCCTAGTCATTGAATTGGAAGCTGCAATGCTTATCAAATTATTATGTTATAACTAACTAGCGCACAGATCAACCATTTTCCAAAAAGGGGATCCCGCATAATAGAGATCCTCGAGGTTGGATCGAGCCAATAACCTCATAGCACTTCTTTTGGGGAAACGGCTTATGGTTAGCTTTAAATGGAGAAGAAAAAAAAAACTAACAAGGCAACCACTGCTGATCAATAATATACTAGTTTTCAGACTCCCCACCGTGCTTTATAATTATTTATCACAGACAAGCCGTTGAATCGAGGCGTTTGTTGACCGTGCCGGCCTTTACGGACTCCGTATAACAAATGTAACAAGGCGATAAGTGCCTAACTTGGACCCAGGAACCGAGTGCGCCATGGCTGTATGAATATCAATAGAACAGCTCTAAGTGTATTCTGGTGACGCGACGCGTATATAGCCGGCATATCTAATTAATTACTTGTTGCATGATGCAAAGTAAAAGGACGGTCTGATGTAAGCGCCTAGGCCGCGGCCACGTCTATGCTGACACTTTGGTGGCTCCAAACGCCTCGCTGTATCATTATTAACTCGTTCGTTCTCCGATATTGTGCTCTCACCCGAAGAGGCAACCGTCGACGTTGTTGGTCCCGACCTCACTGGCGGCCCCTGCCAGAATCCTAATACAGCTTTTGTGCGGTTCCTCATACGTTCGGGAAAACAAACGAGCGTTTAATATTATTTACGGCAAAAATCTTCTCTCTGACCCACAACATTTTGACATGCTTTCACGGAGTAGGAGGTACCTGCGTTCCACAGCCTCACAAGTTTTCCCCACACGAACATCGTAGCGACATAAAAAATTGAAACTAGGGGTAAGCGAGTCAGAATCAGTTGTTAATCATTGGTGCTATTATTTTCATGACGTGATTTATGGGCACAGGGTTTGTTCGGGACTGGAAATATTCTTCTCGGAAAAGCTGCCGTTTTGGGTAATTTGTTTCGCGACGGCAAGCAATCAAACACATATATTGCACTCAACTCGTTAAACTATATTTGGTCATTTATGGTTAAATTGTAGAAAATGAGTCATCAAGAAAGAAATAATTTCAGAATGATATCTCGGGTTCCTCGCAACAGACCCTGTCGCAATTTACCGTCAAGTACTTCCTAGCAAACGTTCTCACCTCATACTTGTAGGGATAGTGTCATTTGTGGTTGACGAATCAGTAGCCACTGCTTCGGCTTCCCTTTTGACCCTTCAAAATTAGCTCATATCAGCCGTTTTGTTATTAATAGGGCTGTCTCGATGAATCATCATTGAATAAGTTAACTAATGATAAAACATTGTTGAGTCGTTAACCGAGAACGTAGTATGCACTAATACCCCGACTTCCCATATGGGCCAATGGGAGGGGCCGAAATCGTGCTCAAGGTTATGGGTCCCGTTGAGGTTCCACTAGGCACTGATTGGCTGTTAGACTACTGTGACATTGTCTGATCTACTGCCTGCCAGACGAATGGCAAATGCCAGGCCGAACAGAGACCTTGAATGACATGTTTTGCCGTTAGGCCTTACTCAGCTGACAGATTTTCTGGTTTTAAAGAATATGCAGTAGCAAAATGGGTCTGTGAGAACGAAGCTTAGTCCAACACCACAGCAGGACTGTCATCATTTCTTTTCAATGGCAAAAGAAGCGAGGCAACAGAAATAAAAATAAAGTTCCTTCCGAGTACTACCTGTTGTACTTTTCCTTACTAATAGAGCACGTAACCCACAACATATTTTTCCATTGCCCCTCAAGTGACTTACACCGTTTGGCTGCCATTTTACCCTCGAGCAATCGGCCACTGTTTTCCTAGTCATGGCTTCAAGACTTATTTCCACCTTCCTGGACTCTCAAGCACAGGACGCCCGTCCGTATACATTTATTATTGGGATTGTAGTAATCGCCATAGTCGCTTTGGTTGCTCACCTCCGCAATCCGCTTAACTCGATTCCAGGTCCATTCTGGGCACGATGGACTCCCTTCTGGCTCGCATACTACGCAAACAACGGGAATATGCACAGGAAAATGATTGAAACTCACAAGAAGTATGGTGGCTTGGTTAGAACAGGGCCGAATGAGGTCAGCGTTAGCAACCCTCGAGCACTGAAAGTTATCTATGGTCAGTAGCCCCAGTCGTCGCGACACCAGCACCAAAGCTAGACCAAGATTGCTAATTCTTTTGAGAGTTGGATAGGCGCGGGAAATAACTTCCGCAAGAGTGAGTGGTACAGCGTATGGCAGGGGGTCCGCAAGTGGGACCTTTTTGGGGAGCGCAACGAAGATATTCATCGCGCGCAAAAGAAACTGGTCAGCCAGGTTTACTCGCTGTCCAATATGAAGAAACTGGAGCCGTATGTCAACAGCGCGGTGGTCATCTTCATCGATAAGCTCATTGCTCAATCTCATGCACCCATCCAAATGAATAAATGGGCTCAACTTTTTGCCTTTGGTAAGCTATTTTCTTCCTCTCTTGAAGACATTGCTTACTTTTAGGTATAGACGTGATTGGAGAAATCACTTTCTCAAAAAGGTTTGGGTTTATGGAATCTGGAAACGATGATGGAGCATTCGCCATGATCGAAAACTCATTACGTTCCGCAGCTTGGGTCGGGTATGTACCTTGGGTATACTGGACCAACCTGAAGCTTTCCCCTATTTTGGGAAGCCATCTTGCAGTCACCGCCCGACAAGGCGGCCTACTCACATTTGCAGCGAAAGCCATTGCCGAACGCAAAGAGCGAGGCAGCGAGCACCAGGATATTCTGGGGCAATTCTTCGACGTCCAACAAGAAAAGCCCGAGTTTAATGATATGTCAATAACATCAATGGTCGCCAGTAATATATTTGCAGGCAGCGACTCTACAGCTACCTCCATCTCATCCTTCCTTTTTTTTGTTTGCAAGAACCCGGAATCCAGGCGGAAGCTGGTGGAAGAAGTTGACGCGGTAGCAAAAGCGCAAAATATCAAGCGTGGCACAGTCTTTTCTCTGGAAACTGCTAATGAAATGCCCTACCTGCAAGCATGCATGTGGGAAGCTCTACGTTGTTTCCCAGCTGTTGGAATGAACCTTGGTCGCGTAGCCCCACCATCAGGAGTTGAAATAGATGGGAAATTTATTCCTGGAGGAGTAAGCATGTCATTATTTCTTGGGCCTGTTGAACTACTAACACCTTAATAGACCGTCGTCGGGGCGAATGCGTGGGTGATTCACCAAGATAAGGATACTTTCGGCGAAGATGCCCATAAATTCAGACCTGAACGATGGATGGAAGATGCCGAGCGTGTCGGTGACATGAGTAAGTGTTTCAATGCATGATAACTCAACAATGGTACTTTGATCTGACAGGGAGTAGAACGTGGTTTCTTTTCTTTTGGGGGTGGATCCCGACTTTGCATTGGAAGAAGTAAGTTGTAAAATATCCAGGATAATGTTGATACCCTCAACACTAACTGCGAGATAGATATTGCTTGGCTAGAGATGTCCAAAGTGAGACCCAAGTTTCTCCTATGTATATTGAACATGCAGTTAACAAATATAGCTTGTTCCAACTCTGTTCCACGTTTTTGACATTGAGCTCCCTGATCCCTCGATGGAATTGATAGAGCATGCTTGGTAAAATGCCCAAAAGTTCTATTTATTACGCATAAATACGTGTGGTACTGACATTGTGCAAGGTCATTTGTGAAAATCGAGAATTTCCGACTTAAAATGAAGGTTAGAGGGGAGTTGGCAGTGAAATAACTAGTATTCGGACAGTGGAATTACTTGATGAAATAGATTAGAAACTCTTCACCCCTTCATGACATCGCGTACGATGGAATATCCTTTTCATTATTTAGTGTTATATTTCTAGTCCGTAGCATCATTCTTAATTGGACAACGATGATCAAGTTATGACATATGAGTACATTATATATTCAATGAAACACATTAAAATACACAACTTGATATACGGGTATTAATCGCTAGTAAAGTAAATAGATGAGAGCCCAGAAATCAACAATTTGCGCTAGTAGTATTTAGTTATGCAGGGTGTTCAGGCAAGATTAACAATAACACTTGAGCAAGTTAGAGTATTAGGAAGATAGAATACAGAGGTTGAATGCTTGACACCTTCACAAACATTGAAAAGGCCAGCAATTGATAGGACTTTTACATGTAGACTGCCGATCTATAATATATACAGGAACTAGAAAATATGTATATGGAATCTGTAAAACATATGACATTATTAATGGGCTGATATAACTTCCTTGCCAGTGTATGATCTAGCACTCCATATTTTCAAGACATGACAGAGAAAACAGCCAATGCGCGCCGTCATAAAAAAAAAAGGCCCAATCTGGTTTACGCTTTCTTCATCAAATCTGAGCCCACGTGAAACAACCGACTAACTATAACGAGAACACCTGATGCCGCCGTTAATGCCCCCGCGAATATCCAGAGACCAGAAAATCCATGCTGATCTAAAACAACGCCACCAACAGGTGTACCTTCAAGAAAGTTAATATGCGGTCGTCACCAATACACAACAATACCCAGACTGAGGAGAAGCCCGGGGGGGGACAGAAGAAATCCAAGGCGAAAAGGCCGGAAAGAGAGGGAGGGAGAGAGATAACATACCAATCAAGAGTCCAAAAGAAACCGCACCGAAACATTGACCCAGCCTGGTCCCTATGTTGCCTCGACTGTGTGAAGAGAGTCGAACAACGGTGGCAGTGGGCGAAGAGACAAAGGTACCAGAGAAAAACCCATATAAAGCTGCTAAGACTATCAAGCTGGCAACACTTTTAATAGGGATAAAACAAAAGCTTAGAACAGCGGAAATAAAAGCACAAGGTGTCATAACATTCATCGGCCCAACTATGTGGTATTAGAGCATAATCAAACTCATTTTTTTTTTTTGAAAAACTTACTTTTATCGGACAGAAAGCCGGGAATAATTCGCCCAAATGCACTTGTGGCGTTCATAATGGCTAGGATATAAAAGCCTAGGTTGGAGTCCGTGATGTTTTTCTCAATAGCGAAACTTTGCACATAGAAAAATGGTAGATAGAGTCCCATGAAGCCAACGAAGACACTGATGACGAAGAAAAGATAAGGCATCTCTTTGAAGGCTCCAATATCTATAATAGCACGTTTCTTATCCGGCAAAACTCGGACTCGCATGACCATTATAGAGATTATTTGCGTGAATAGCATTATGAAGCCAATTACTCGAGTGGCCCATGGAAATCCGATTGTGGGTTGTAGTCTATGGAAGACAATCGGGTAAATAATACCACCTAAAAATCAATGAGACAAAATAACCGCGTATTTAAGCGAAAATAGTATGCTCACCAAGACTGCTACCAGACGCCGTAATCCCTACAGCGGTCGCCAATCTAGTAGTAAAATACTGGGATAGAATTGCCGTACTTGGCACGCATAGCAGCCCAGAGCCAATGCCGATACAAAATCCCTGGGCGAGCAAAACTTGCCAATATTCCGTGCAAAGACTCAGCATCATCTGGCCGAAAACCAAAAAGAAAGAGCCGCCGATAATTAACGCACGCGAATATCCCGCATCATAGACTGGCCCCGTAAGTGCGCCAACGAATAGTAGCAAAAATGCTTGAATAGAGCCGACCCACGCTATAGACGACGGTGAAGAACTTGACAAAAAGTCTTCCTCATAGTAAGTCTGGTACGTTCCAAAAGCGTTGACAATGCCCCTATCGATTAAAATGAGCCCGAAAACAACAACAAAAAAAAAAAAAAAAAAGGGAGGGACAATGACAAATAATGCAACGGCTCTAACGATAATTGTTGTTGGACAAGGAGTTGTGGATGCCACTCACCATGAATTAAAAAACAAGAAATGTGCACCAAGAACCTGTAGCCATGCCTTGGTACCTCCATTTGGTACGGAAGAAACATTGTTCACAGATGCCTTCAATTTGTCTTGGTCTCCCTTGTCATGGATTTCGTCATCCGATGTCTGCGGCGGCCCAACTGGCTCTGTGTGCTTTTCATTTTCATTTTCCATCCGAGACATTGTATTGCCAGATGAGTTGTCGGGGGTAGGATACCCAGCAAGTTGTTCTAGAGGTGCTGAAATCGTTGCTGAGATCGTCTCGGTTGCTGGGCCTGTGGCCGATCGTTCGTTATGATAAACGTCGCTTGATGGTGAGATACTAATCTAGTATTTTGTTAGTAGTGAGCCGCAATTTTGCTGTCCGGTGTCAACGTACTAAGGTTCTAACAAAAGACTCAAAGGGCTCTTTGTTCGACAAAATTCCAGGCAGGTGACTTATTTGTGTATATAGGTAAACACTCGCCGATAAGCTTGGACACAAAAACTGTTAACTCTCGCTAGTATCATGGATTGTGTAGTCAAGGAACGTGCTGCTGTCAATAAAAATAAACCGATAGCTCCTGTAAATAAGCTCAAACAAAAGACTAGACATGACCGGCGAGAAGTATGAGCTGACAGTCCAAAACGGGCAGCTCGTAGAGCGAGCTACGTGGGTCTTGTATAAGATCCGCGTATGTGGGGCGTCGCGACGTTATAGTGGAACCCCGATTGTACCTCCTGGGTACGGAATGTATTTCGTGTTGCCGGTGGTTGTGTGATCTGTCGCTACTTTAGGACTGTCGGGTTCTCCCGGGCTTCAAGTCTCGACCCGTTTTATTTCTATCACAGGGCCCCGGTCACTAGTAATAATTAATTAGCTCCGGCTGAGAGATATCGCAGACTAGGGGCAATAATTATTACGTCGGGAAGTCGGCAAAATGTAACCGGTCTGAGGTAAGGACCCTGGGATTTGATTCTCCTGGACGACGAATCCCCAAGTGTATACCAATCATGAAGCACAAGAGTCTCGGATTACTATTTATCAAGGAGACCTATTATCCAAAGGCTGATGACAAACTTTGTACCGTTTGACTAAAAAAGGACGTAATACAATTCCTCGCAATTTCTCGATAAGATGACAAGTAGTGACAAAAGATCAGATTTGAATGAATCTTCCGACATTTCTGCTAATCTGATCATGAACGAAAACTCATCTTTGTGCGATGCGTAGTATACTAATAATTCATTGGTAGTGAGTGTTACTGTGACTTGAATTAGACGGTGAATAGAACATGAGGCGGGCTCTTTTTCGTTTTCTTGACTTGACTAAGCAATGTGTCTATCTACAAATACTACGAGGCAAGGTATTAGCAAGGAATAAGCATGGGTGAAGCTATCGCGATAAAAATTTCAGTTATTCAGGATGCACTATATGTATCCAATATATTATAGGCAAGTATTCGTTGTGAATTTCACATATCGAGATATGAGTCGCACTATTAACGAGTGTACTGACTATATAATCATTGCTGATACATCTTAGGAATTCTAAGTTCCAAGATAAATGTCAGTTCTAGCACCCTGAGAGTACTTATTAGCCATGGGTCATAGGGTCTATTAATTCCAAGCCATAAATAGATAGTACCTAATATCACCCAGTGTACAAATAGAAAAAGGCTCTATTATATGCTAGTACTTGTGGAGAACAGGAACGTTTTAATATGTGTCTTTCAGGGATATAGAGTTTCTCAACCTAACATTTTATTAATATAGGTAAAATGTCATCATTTGTCAGCTTTCTGGTAAAGATATCCGGAACCTGCTTAAGAATGAGCCCCTGAAGTGGCGTGGGAACGGTTTCAAAAACTCGCTTCTCACGGTAAAGCCGATGGGTTCAAAACCTAGCATGTGAGTTAAGACTTTCCGGAGGGTAGATAAAGATCTACAAAGCCACACCAGAATGTGGGAAACAGGTTAATTTAGAAGCTACTTTTCTGATAGCAGTTCCCTTGATATTAAGCCATTTCATACGAATATCAACAAATTTGATATCACTTACACTGGTATGGCAGCTCTTAACAGTATCTTGAAATTTGGAGCCAATGCAATGCTCGTCATGGGTTTGCAGGATTGCCCGGCGTACGTGGATAAATACATTAAGTAGTAACCTGATATTCAGTTACTCTACGTCAAAGATGAAATATCTTGCAACAATTCCATTCGTTCTGACGATCGGCGCATAACATTTAGTAGCTAGACGCTATACTGTGGCTCTTCAGTGAGGCGCCATTCCACATGGTTTGCTAGGTGAAGTTCACCTAATGGAGGTTCAGTGCAGAGAGAAAATTCTTATCGATCAGGGAGATTTCCAGAATAATATTACGCACCCCTGCATCAGACTTGGTGGTATTTACGACTACTGTCACATTGAAGTAGATCATCACTATGGTGACCCAAAGGTTATTCTCTCGCCAAACTCTGAATGTGGTGCAAGCTCCAATCCTATCCTCAATAGCGAATAATGTACGAGCGCTGGAAACTGCAATGAATACCAGGTTGTTTACATTGTCTAAGAATAGATATTAGAGACCTCGATGACAAGGTGGCAAGGGCTTGTCTACTCCCATGGGTATAGATGCGAGATGCCGGGTCTTTGGTTGAAATTGTAAAACGTATGGAAGGGACAACCTTCTGGAGTTGTGGAAAGAGTCTAATTGTGGAAAGTTGAGAGCTTATAGATGCTTGGATTATAAATTGACGGAATATGTTGTTCATTTTGAGCAGGGAACTCGAAGACATGCCAATTGATATCTACCATACATGCACTAGCCTATGTAGTTGGGGCATTAAGATTCAATTCATAAACGAAGTTTTCTTCTGCTCGTATAGCTTAATGATCTTAGTAATCCCCATGACAATTACCATCAGTACGTGTATAAGATATTTTTATCTTGGAACACGGGGGATGTGATTTTTGTGCGGTCATTTTACTGTCTGTTTAACGGTAAAATATGGGTTCAAATTTTCCTCCGTAAAAGTTGCATATATCATCGTTCTTATCGTCCTTTCTAAGCCTTCGTCTCGCAACAAAACCGTAAACTGTCACAAAGTCGCTAGGCCCAATACAGAAATCAACAGCTTTGTAACCGAACCCCTCAATCCCCACCCCTCTTAGAGTTGATGTCGGCGAATGCAAAGGTTCTTCCCATATCCTGCATTTATATTACTCGCAAAGGAAATCGAACAACAAAATGCCTGCAACGTTTATAGTGAGTATAGTGTGAGACCTGGGGTTTGGATAGGTAGTAGTAAAGACTCAAATCACTAAACAGAATTTATACGATCGCGACGCGGAACTCGATGTCGATTACTATCTCAACACGCATATGCCACTAGTACAAAAGTTACTTGGTCCTTCGGTTGTTCTCTCGTGGAAACTGTGGAAACTTCCCGATGACAGTCCCTTTTCCTACGAAGGTGAAGTAACCTGGGCCAGTATCGAGGCGCGAGAGGCGGCCCTGAAGAGCAACGAAGGCCTTCAGTGCAAAGAAGATCTTAGGAACTTTGTGAAGAAGCCCGCAATGGTATTGCTGCGTCAGTACGTGGGCTCAGGCCCTGATAATTAGCACATGGGCAGAGTGGCAGGTTACTAAAATCGCCGCGTTCTATATACTCAAAGATAATTAGATTCCTGGGTAAAAGCAACATGTATATACCAACAGTGCGCAATTTCATATACGTTGGAATTGACACTGGAAGTCGTGTTTGGTATCGCATTGCTGAAATGATCAGCGCCTGACTAGGATGTATTGTTTCATTCTATAAATCTAGTTAAATGTAATCGAACCACAGGTATCAAAACGCAGCAGGCTTTTAAAAACACTTGAATAAAAATACACAAGTTTATGACCAGTATCAAGTTATATCTGGCACTGACGAATCGTGGATTCGCGGTTTTGAAAATCCTTCAAAACACCGCCCTTAATCATAACCTGACTTAACTCTCCCAATCGTATTAACTTGCCCGGCCAATTTTCAAATTTGCCATTACTACTTTGTCTTTAGATTTCGTGACACCCCGCCCAGCTGTTACCCGCAAATATCGATACCCATCCGTTCCTAGTTAACTTACAATGGGACCAGATTGTGAGATATTATCGGCATCTTACACTGCAAGGGAGTTAAGTCTAAAAGGAAATTCGCTTGTTTGAGCTACCAGTAAGCAGCTTCTTCTTCTTCTTCTTCTTCTTCTTCTTTTTTTTTTTTTTGAACTCGTACTAATCGTCGCCCCACTGCGTTCCGCGATTAAGTGTATACACTCCGGCGATGCGGCCAATAAACGTGGTCCTAACAAAAATCGATAGGTTAGTATAAGTCCCTCCAAGTAATAAAATCCGAACCAAGTAAGAGTAATAAGTACTCTGGCTCCTAAGAATACCATTTAAAGGAAACTCGGACGACAGTCTGCGTCTGACTGACGAGATACCCCTTGACCAAAGGCACGATAATGGTATTGGTCGACGAATGGGATTGTCCGCTTGAAATTCGGGAGACGCTTGTCCGTATTTAGACTAGGCTTCTTCGCTCGGCCGAATGCTGAGTTAGCAACGCGTGCGTACGCATTGATCTCTGATCG
>CVMT01000002.1:4760561-4783458 GCA_000985935.1 Talaromyces islandicus | reverse complement strand
TCTCTGATCATAACTACCTGCTCAGTAAGCAATTTTTTGTCTTCATAGAAAAGAATTATTAAGCTTGGTCTAATATAAAAAACCATGGAACTACTAATTTATCGGCGGTCCATGTCCTTAATTATTAGAAATAATCCTGACACGCTCCAGGTCCAGCTAACTTTTCCTCCCCTCCGTTTATAACCCCAAATCTATCCTTTGCTTCCATCCTCCAGCTGTCCATCGTGTTATAACCAGCATGGGAAAATTTTTTCAACCTAAAGTGAGTCCATTGCCAACGGGGATCGACCTCAAGGGCAAAACGGCCGTGATCACTGGTGCTAGTGGAGGCTTGGGATTGGAAACAACCCGGCAACTCTTGGGATTTGGTATCTCAACAGTCATCCTCGCTGTGCGAAATGTGACCAAAGGAAAAAATGTTGCTCAACAGTTACGTGGAGAGTCTCATATCAAAGCCCAAAACCCCAATGCCACTATCAAAATTCTAAAGTTCGACGCCGACAAGTACGACAGTGTCCAACAGTTCGCCAAACAGCTGCGTGAGGAGGTTCCTGTGGTCGATATCCTCATTCTCAACGCGGGTATCGGGTTGCTTAAATTGGAACGCAGTCCCAGCGGCCATGATAGAACCGTGCAGGTCAACTACTATTCCAATGCTCTTCTGATCGCCGAGTTATTACCATATCTAGAAGCCGGTGCGGAGAAAACCGGCTCTCCTGCCCGCATCACCTGGGTTGGCAGTCGATCTTATAAGATGACGAGCCTCAAGAAGACCCCTCTTCAGCCCGATGAGTCTATTCTGCAACATATGGACAAGGAAGAGTTTTTCGCTCCTTTCCAGAGATATAGTGACTCCAAGCTCCTTTGTCTTCTCCTCTTGTATAGCCTGGCGCCTCATGTCGACCCCAAGAAAGTCATTATCAATATGCTCTGTCCTGGAATGGTCAACACCGACATGAGCGACGTTCTCCCGATCCATCTACGCGCAATAATTAATGTCGTCAAGGCAATTCGTGGCCGACCAGTGGAAGTAGGTGGCTGGATCATTCTCAATGCTGCCCTAGTTGCAGGGCCCGAATCTCATGGAAAGCTCCTGCTAGACAAAGACATTTCGGAGTAAGCTACCTCGACTTGTTAATTACCGCAGTTTTTGGCATGTGTGCATAGCTAATGAAATCTTTCGTCACTAGTGACAGCCAGTACATATCGTCGCCAACGGGCAAGGAGTTACAGAAGAAACTTTGGGACGAGACTGCTGCAGAACTTGGTCAGCTCATGACACTTCCGCCAGGGTTCAGGTAACGTTTGTACAAATCAAGTGTATCTTTCATATGTGACCTTTAATTTTGTCTTTCCAACTGGGTACGTATTTCGGTCTTGGGCACTGCGCAGGGAGGCAAGAAATAGTTGTATTTACCGCCACATGCTTAATCATATAATCGTTGTCGATAATACAAGTTTTGCTATTCCATATTGTTGTTAGATTTCTCTAACCTTGACAAGTCAAATTTCAGTTATCTTGACGTACAGCCCTTCCTGTAAAGGTAAGCCGCAGTAAGTGAAAGAAGCCAGTGTTTTTGTAGTCGCCTGTTATACCGTAGTTCTGTAGACTCCTTAGCAATGCCACGAATTTCCGTGACACCACCGTAGCAGATGGCAGTAATAAATCTATCGGTCCACGAAAATTCCTTCGGTAGTCATCAACAGGTCGATCCCATTTTTCACCACTAAGGCTTAGTATTACGCTCAAAAATGATATATACCCATCAAGACCCATCACTGTTTAGTGTTTCGAGGTCATCGCGTGGACAGTTGCTAAAGAGTTCGTCTGACTCCATAACTAACAAGGAAGACAAAGCCTCCAGGTCGGACATACTCGCCAAGAACTGCTGGTCAAACATGGCACTATATGCGGAGCTTGCTGATTCGGCCGTGCTGGCGTCAGAAAGTGTATGTCCAGAAATTGTGCTGTGCTCACTCTCGCTGTGGGCAGTGGCAGATAAGGAGGTAACCGAACTGGGTTGACCAGATCGAGGGTGAGGTACAGATATGTTTGATATTGTCTTCGGTTGTGTCGAAGGCACACGGGATTGATCCGGTTTCCAATTAAATGCCAGCGGTGGCACTTCGTTGTTTCCAGCAGGTAAGTCAAGACGACCGTGGAGGTCGACAAGAACCTGGACAGCGACAGGCATCGGTGGTTTGGATGTGTCCGGGCCACCGTTTTGTAGCGAGGAATTAGGTGATTGATGCCGGGATATGTAGTGATGAATCATCTTATCCACGTAATATCGGGCTATGTGATAATCTGGTTCCTGCTGGAAGTAATGCAGATAAATCAAAATGAGAAATGTACACTGGAGCGGACCATAGCTCCTGCAGAATGACCACATATATGGGGCAAATGCAGGAACTTTGTAAAGGTTTAAATAATTGCGCAGGTATCTCCAACAGAGCTGCGCCATGCTGCAAATATGATTTAACCAAGGAACTCACCACATATTGATTACTACGTACCTGTGCCATGACTTTCGCGCCTGCGGGCTCTCACTATCCGGCGGTTGCAAATATGGCTTTTTCAGTAAGACTAACACGTCCGACTTGAGTAGTGTCAGCATGATCTGCGTCAAAGAGGCAATTACAGTGGGCTGGCTCGTATCATCCCTATAGAGAAACGGGTGCGTGGCCGGGGATGCGTTTGCCCAAGGGGATCCTTTTTCCAGGATTTCCCCAGTGGAAATTTTGGCGATAAGAGTGTCGATCTTCTGGTGAAGCTTTTTTGCAGAAGTGGCCATCTCTCTGAGTACCGCAGCGGTCACACCCTGTGGGCTTTGCAGGCGGGTAATGATTGTTGCTTCTAGGCAGGCTGTCTCGAAGCGTCCTATGGCATAGATCATGGCTACAGACTCGCCGGATCCCACCATTTCAGCAGGCTGTGATGAAGGAGCAGAGTGATTTCTGATATCCTCATCCCGCGTAGAGGCTATCATACTTACCGTGTCTTGCATGTCATTACCGCAACATAAGGGTAGCCCGGTGGATATGCTCGACTGCACATCCAGCCAGACAATGTGCCACCATGCCCGACGTCGCATCTCCCGAACGACTGTGTCTAGATCAGAACATGCCAACTCGGAATGGAATCCCATGGCCTGCGCAATTCGCACAGTTGTGCTCACCGAGACCAAGTTGCGCATCGGGTCACGAGGCTCGTCCATGAATGGCCGTGTTAGCAGGGTAGACACTAAAGTGTTATATGTTGGGTGTTCAATATGTTTGCTCATAGACAGGCTCGTCTCATAAGCTGCCTTCAGGTCATTCAACGTCGCCTCTTTTTCTAGTCTCTTGGGGCTGACTGGCTCCCATATGGCGGCAGGGGCGGCAGAAGCGCCACTGAGAAGAACGGCAAAAAGAAGGCAAATGAATGTCGGATCATCCACGAGTTTGGCCGGCGGGGTGTCGCCATTCCGACAGCATTCCCAGAACTCATCGTACTCTGCTTGCAGTGTGACTCGGTGTACCAAAGGCATAACGGGCCATACCGCGATGAAGAAAGCATGAAGCAACGCATCACAAACGGGTTTGGTGGGCAAAGATCTCAGCAAAATAGCCAGGCCCGTGACCGCGATGTGCGGCGGTGGCAAATCCAGACTCGCATGGCGGTTTTCGTCGAGAAAGTCATCACTGAGGCTTTCCTAGCAGTAATTATGAGGCGGTTGTAATCTTGGAGCGGGTTTTACATGGCTCTTACCTGTCCTGCAACGAACCCCCAAAAGGACTTACTGATATATCGAACCCGTCCACCCCGTCGTACACTTAGGTAGGCCGATGGAAGAGCACCAGCCCGGGGCGTTTGCAAAGATAATTGTTGGCCAGGCAGAGCTCCCGACCAACCGCTGGTCCCCTCATGGTTGCGGGAAACCTGGATGGCTTTTTGTAACGAGGGCGCCGTTGGCTGGGCCGGATTGACCAACACTTGATGGTCCAGTCGCCGAGGGTGACTCTGGCCAGTGGCAGACAAGTTGCTGCTCCTCTCGTCGCTGCTACTTCCTGTGAGGGCTCCATCATGTGGACCAGGGGATATTGGTCGCACTCGCCCGGTGAGTTTGTCTCGGGCCATGGTTCTATAAATGCATGTCTTATTCATTCGAATACAGTTGGTACATTGCGGCTTCTCGCGACCACAGCGTACTTTGCGATCACGACAGACAGTACAGTTCAGTGACAGTCGAGGTCGCTTCACCTGACGAGGCTCTGGAGCAAACATTCTCCTCTGTTAGAGAATAATGATTGGTAAGAGACAGGAAAATATTCTTCCTGGCTGCGTGGATCGGATGAGCGGCGAAGAGCCGAATGTTAGCGCGTCCAGACGATGCCGTTCGACCAAACACATTCTTACGTACCCAACGCAGTTTCTGCCGCTTGACATTCCGTTCAGTGTCTTTTCTTTATTTATTCTTATTCTCAATATTCTTTTTTTTTTAAGAGGATATAATCGGTATCATGAAAGAATTTTCCCCAAGATTTTATTCGTCTGCCTAACATAGCTTTCTTGATTATATTACGATTGGCCACTATCAATTGATATGGAAAAATATGGAAAAACTTTCCACATCTTGTTTTGAGACTTCCAAAACTGATGACAAAAGAAAGCTAGCTACAATTTGACATGGTCACACGTGTGTAGGGATCCAAGGTATTGACTGGATGTAATAGCGCCACGCTGTTTCTTGACATCGTCACCAAGCCAAACTATCTTTATTGGTTCCACAGCCCACAGCCGCGCATATCTCCTCATCCTTCTCACTGACTTGGGCGCTACATGGCAACTTACGTTTAGCAGGCCATATCTCCCTCTTCTCGGATTTCTCAAGCTCAAAATGCCTTGTAATTGCATCACGAACCGCACTCTGGAAAAAGAGCGGTGCCTTCTCATACTTGGGATGAAGCTGACCGTTTATGAAAACATTTCGGTCTAGGTTCTTCTGCGCATTGTTACAAAGGACTTTATCTTCCCTCATAACACGCTCGTACATTTCACTGATGAGCTTGAAGTCCTGGTCGGAGGAATTCCTATTTCGGTAAATTTCATATGCCATTTTAGAATTATTCGCGCTTGTAGGATGGAACTTCTGGATCATGATGAAATGAGGTCTAGATATGTCAGAGAAACGATATACGAGGGAAAGTTATGAGGAACTTACGACACAACCATGGCAGACACGGGAAAGTAGTAGGTACTCGCTGTATAGAGCCCTTTGGCGATCTGTTCTGGCGTAGAAATGCAATGGTGTTGTATATGACCGTCTTTGAGGTCACTGTCAAAAGAGTCAAGGTTAAGGAACTCGGGAATATCGGCATGTGTTGTTGGGCAGTGATAACATTCATTGAAATTATCAGCCAGAATCTTCCAGTTGTAGTGACCATCGAGTTCATAAGAGTGATCAAGATCGTAATCATCAAAATTATAGGCCTTGTACCGCTCTTGCTTGTCAACGTCCCGGAAGTGCTCCTCCCATGGCACCTCTGGCACTTCATTTGCATCTAGGTTGACCCAAATGAATCCGTTGATGTCGACCTTGACATGTATACGGAAGAGACCGTTTTCCTCCTTTTCATAGCCATCCAAGTTCTGATATCCAGGAGCCTTGGCGAGTTTGCCATCCAGTCCGTATGACCAACCGTGATATCGACAGGCCAGGATTTTAGCATTCCCCGACCCCTCTTTCTCAATTACCGGATACGCACGGTGTCTACATACGTTGTGGAAAGCGTTGATTTTGCCCTGCCTATCCCGAGTGATGATAAAGTCAAAGCCAGCAATCTCATAGCGGAGCCAGTCGCCTGTCTCCTTTATCCGCGAGCTGTGAGTCATGAAGAGCCATCTCTTGGAGAAGATGGCACGTCGTTCTAGCTCATACATTCCCGGGGAGGTATACCATGATGCCGGCAAAGCACGAACGGGGGTGTCTTTGACTTCTTCCTTGTCTAAAGAGGCGCTGTTGCCGAGACCGAAATAGTGCAGCATTGAGGTGGCCATGATAAATTTACCAGAGAGTTCAAATGAAAATATCTTTGGGACTCCAATACTTTTGGGACTTCTACGACTGCTTTTTATATGCTTTGCACCGTTTCTGACATCGAACAGGTTTCTATGCGCATATCCCGATCGGTCCGAGAATCAGAGACCCTCTTAGCGGTGCGGCCCAAAAGCAACGCATGTTGATTATTCACTTGAAGCATCGAGAACTAAACTGGCCAGCAATACACAACCCAAACCAAGAATATTGCTAGACCATTTGCCACGTTCCATTAAGGTGAAAATTGTGGGGTTAATCTCTCGTCGGTAGACCCGACATATACTCGGGCAGACATCCCGAAGCCTCCAACAGCGCCACTAAAGAGACTAGTAGTATGCGCCTAGGCGCAGATAGAGTACGATATCAAAGGACGATCTAGTACGCAGCCAATAGGGCTTACCGTATCGGATAATGAAATTGCCTCTGGACCTAAATCCTTTATCAGGATATTCATTCCCTAGAAACCACACTTTCGGGTCCGATGCCGACGCCTCCACCTACGTCGGGATTGCCGATCTAGAGACAGGTGTTCCACCTGGCTGATAAGGCTGCTGTCATCACGCATTCACCAACTAGGCCATGTGACTTCCTAGGTGTCGATTCAAGAGTTCCCATTCAGGGCATCCGACCCATGGTTGGAAACGGATGCTCATCACATGGGTTTGAAGAATCCTGGCCACGGCGTAGCGGCCTAACTCTTTAACCCCCATACAAGAGAAACCGGGGTTTGACTCTATTTCCAACATCACAGTCGCCCTTCATCACAAATCCCACATTTTTATAATGTCAAAAAAATTGGCGGGGAGATGTTACAAACGGAAAGGAAATATTTTGCACCGGCGCCACTGCGGAGACTTTAAGGTTTCCCCTCCCTTGTTGATTGCATGTTCATGATGGACTGCACAAAGCGATCAGCACGAGATATGCACGGCACAAATCGAAAGCAAAGGAGAGCAGCAATCGCGTAAGGATGTCTTGGCCGTCATAGATATACATCTATACATGAATTTTAGTCATCTAACAAGGACTGCGAGCAGCTGTACTGCATGCCGCCAGAGCAAGATCAAGTGCTCTGGCGATGAACCATGCCTTAATTGCCGACGACGTTCGCTCACTTGCCAATTTTCAGAGGGGAATAACAAAATCCTCGTGTCTGAGAGGTTCGTGAAACTTCCTTTTCCCCCAATGTGTGCGAGCAACCTCTGAGAGTTGTTATAGATATCTTCGTGACCTGCAAAAAAAGGTCTATGACTGGCAGCGGGCTGCCTCGGCCAAACGCCCACGCGAGGATTTATTTCGTTTTGATGACCTTGATGCAGGGAATACTGTGGATAACTTTGGAACCCCTGCTGGGCTCTTGGGTCCCAGACCAGAGGAGTCCTCGACATCTCCTATAACCGAATTATCATGCAATATCTGGGCAAGTCCCTTTACACTACCCACGCCAGTCATTAACAATACACATCAGGAGCAACGTCAATGGAGTCAGTAGGCACTTTCCCCTGCTATTCCTGTTCCTTCTTTGTTCTGGGCTCACATATGCCACAGTTTGGTTGGCCCCGTCATCGGCATGGTCTCTCACGGCGCGGCTTATTGTCATGATGACAGAAAAACCTGACCTGGATTCCAATAAGGATCGCCCACAGTTCTACCTGGATGGTGATATTTACCCCTTTGCATGGCCCCGTACCACCACCCCCGGCTTGCCAGACACCACTGGCTTACCGTCTCTAAATTACGCTCTTTATCTTTTTCAAACCGTCCAGTTTCACCTTAGACGCACGTACAGGTTCTTCGATGAGGATTCATTCATCAACCATATCCATAAATTTTACGACAGTGCATCAGATGAGAAAGCGGTCCAGCCCCGCTTTTGGTTTGTTCAATTTCTCATGGTCCTTGCTCTTGGAAATGCATTTCTATCAAGGCCTCGCAACCAGAAAGATCCCCCTGGCTCGAAATACTTTTCACGTGCCATGAGCGCTATGCCAAATTATACGTCTACCGGTAAGGACAGTTTGTTAGCCATCGAAGCCTTGGCACTGGTCGGCCTATACTTGTACGCCATTGATCATAGAGAATCAGCTCATGTGCACGTAAGCATCTAAACTAAAATCGATTTCTTCTGCTGACCTACTATACAGGTTTGCCATGCTATACGGATAGCGCAGATGGAAGGGATGCACACCCAGCTTCCCGAAGATGTTCTCGGAAGTGCGACAGTTGCCCGATGTCGAAATATCTGGTGGTCTTTATACATCATGGATCGTCATTTTTCTCCATCTCTAGGGCTTCCGATGACTACACAAGATAGTGACATTAGTACATTAATCAACCCACAGATATCAAGCCCTCGTGACGTTACGTTCAGTCTGCAAGTGAGGATTACACGGATGCTTTCATTCATCATTAGTGGCAAGTCTTGCTCCATTTATCATGTCTTTTATATCTAACAACACTAAAGCCATCTATAAAACGGAGAAAACTCAACTTGGGACATTTTTAGAGATAACCCGGAGTATATTGGAGACCATGGCTAGGTATGCGGAGGAGATCGAGAAGATGGTCCATGTAAACTTCCATGGTTCCATGGACAACGTACCTGAAGAAACCCGCCATACAATCCTATTGTATCACCAGGTAACTGAATAGATACCCATATTCACAAACTTTATCCTCCACCCCGACTGACTTCGCGTAGTGCGTGATCGTCGCTACAAGGCCGCTGCTTCTTTCAGTCCTCAAAGAACGGCAGGAGAAATTAGGACGCGCAGAAGAGGACTGGCAGAAGTTTTTAGCTCTTCCTATGTCTTTGATATCAATTGGTATCAAGTCCGCCGAAAAGACACTGCAGATAATAGGTGATGGGAATGGGCTTCTTGGTGCGCTAGCCTATTGTCCTCAACGGCTATTCCAAAGCGCGTCAACTGACCAATTATCCTTTAGAAACTTTTCTACCCTTCGACCTTGAATTGACGTACGCGGCTGCTTTACACTTAACTATGGCCAATGCTCTCTTTCCTTCCAGTACAGACAACCGATCATATAGCCAAGCTGCCCACTCCATTCTCGACGAGATGATCCTCTGCGGGAATCGAGTTGCTGAAGCTCGAAAGGGGGAGCTTACTCGTATCGAAGGACTATTCCAAGATCTAGCTAAACGAGTGGAGCAGGAAGGTCTTCGAATCCTGACATTGGCTGATCCAGGGCTTGCAGAAGTTACACCCGTGAATGTTCCCGGCGAAGATAATTCGGAGGAAGCTCCCGTGACAGAGTCCGTAATGGCTCCTCGTTCATCAGCTCGCGATACTCGTCCATTTTCTGCTTGCTCATCAACTCCCGCTATTATTGATTCCCTTGATAGTGTTGGTATATCCTCCTATGAATTTCTTTCGATTGTGGACCAGATCAACAATCCGGGTATGCCATATGGGGACATAGATATGCGACCGGATTGGCTAGCTGGAGAGGATATTACAGACTCATTTGACTAAATTATTTGAGTTATTAACAAAATTCACTGGAACATGTGTCAAGGAGTCATGTTCTCCACTTCCAATGTTGTCACAAAGTCGACTAATGAATGTTAAATTTGTCGGTGTGGACGTTCGTCAATCCCACATGCGCCAAAATCCCTCATACGTTGATGCTCCAGGTGCTATAAATACGATGTAGTTCGATATGTATGTATCAAAGACCGTCAATTGAAACACAACTTGAAAATTGATTGATACGTCCCAAAATTAATATGTACGGCTCTGGAATATCATGAAATGGCCGGTTATATACTTTTTGTATCCACGTAGAACTTACCATTGCATCAGGAGGCTCCCTATTCTCAACTAAAAACAAAAAGGAATATTCAGTTTCAATTACAACTCACAAAAATAATTGAGATACTACTACTCCAAGGTATTATTTCCGCCGACTACTAAACTAAACTTGACCAGGACACATTCACCGAATGAAGCTTAATAAGCGCTTGCCATCAGCCCGAATATGGGGAATATTGAAGCTACGACGTCGATCCCAACAACAACATCCAATTTCAAAAAAAAAAAAAATCCTTTCTGTCTGCGAACATTCTTAATCGAATCATATCACTCCGTGTTGACAAAAGATAACTACGTATCAGGCTTAGAAGTGGGTCCGTTTTGTGGGGATCCCAAGAGCCGCTATTTCTACAAGAGATTAGCAAGCTATGAAAATACGAGGCACTGGAGGTAAATTTAGATTGTGGAGAAAAAGTAGATTACGTACTAGCAAAATCATTCACAGGGCTGTGCTTTCAGCTGGGGTCGTGAGAAGGAAAGTATCGATACGAGTTGTTTTGTCAATCATTTCCTAAACTTGGCCTTAAGATGTCATCTAATGTCCGGTATAGCTGAACGGATACGACCAAGGACACGCAAATACGTTCCCGTTGCAGGTAGAAAGTATTGGCAATGTTATTGATTGGGCCACTTTTGATAAAGCGGTGTATACGTTGGAAGGAAGACATCATAGATACGAGCTCCTACGCCAATCGTTTCCTGAATTCGGTTCGTTAAATGTCAAATTTCGATGAGTATCACATTTTCGGATGCAAGCCGCACCGAGATGCGAGAAGGCTCTTCAAGATGTTAGGCGAAGCATGGCCGAGATCCGTCTATAAAAGGGGTCAACAATCGCTCGTCTGCTCATCAGTCCATCTATCTCAACAAAGCAAACTCGAACAAAGATCTAACATTTGAACAAATATTCCCAACCAAAATGAAGGTAATTGACCTATTTGCCTTCTACAGTGGTTTAAAACATGATACTAATCATCACTTTATAGTTCTTCACCGCCCTTGCCCTCTCTACCATGCTTCCAGCAGCTTTTGCTGCGGCTTTCGCTGCTCCAGTTTCTTCGGTATGTTAAAAACAAAATAGCCCATTCAATTCATGCGACTAAACTTGATTGAACAGTTGGAAAAGAAGTCCTGTTCCGCCAGCAGCTGTCTCTGCAATGGTATCCAAGGCCAGTTCTGCGGTGATGAATCCATCAATGCTGAATGCCTAAACACCCATGTTTACGAATGCCAGTCTGGCACCGGTTATGCCTGTGATTACGGACATCGGGACTCTTGCGCTGCCTGCGGCTCTCTCTCCTGCTAGGTATTTTTAAATGCCTCATGAGAGTTTGAGACGGAGTTATCGAGACTTTTATTCGCCATTGTATTTCAGTTCTGTTAATTTTTGAGTTGGAACCCACCCGATTCATCCTTTTGAGTCAACACCTTAGTTATTAAATCCTACAATGAAACTTCATTGCTAAAATATTTTATCTATAAATATTTTACATTAATACATTTGCGACTTTCATGTTCTATACGTGCTATTTATCATGTGCTTCTTGATAATTACTGGAACCTAGCATTATAAAGTTCTATAAAACGAAATCATGGACAATCAAGAGCCTTTGATTATAAAGTGAATTGAAGTTTATGGGCCGAAGATAAGATTGAGAGTTGTCAAATGGGAAGACCAACCCCAACTGATTGAACAAGTCTCTTAGGCTATCAGTCTATGGTATCAATGGGTGATGCATTGGAAGGGGCAACAGGTTACATTATACTTCAGATAAACCAAACTAAATATATTCGTGGAAGGCTCCACTATTGTCACAGTACTCAAAAAACTTTCTAGACTTTATCATATTTCTATTCTATCATTGATCTTTACGATACCTGACAGCTTTCTATGTTAGGCACTGGGATACCGTGTGATATAAGTTGAACGACTGCAATACAGATTTTGTTCTACCATGTACACCAAATTTTAATGTTTGAAATCATCAGGTGCTTGTTTCCGACCATTCTAGTATCCAGTACCATAATTGATGATAACATCGTTGCCACTGAGATAGGCAGTAGCAAGGACATTACTATCCTGAACCATATCGGCAATGTTTGAGTTTGCTGCTCCCCATGACTGACCATTAACTTCACAACTCGTATCAGCCCAGTAGACCTCCCCGAAGTTGGCGAATGGAACGAGGACATCGCCAGTGGACTCAAGCAAAGTGTAGTCTTCAACAATCCATTCAGCGGTACGTAGGCATAAAGCTGGGGATTCGCCAGACCAGGTCCGGGTGACACTAGCACCGGTCGCTTGGTTGGAGAGAACTGCAGTGCCACTGGTGGTACTGGTTGCCGTGACGCTGACAGTTATCAGGTCACCTTCGGAAACAGCAAAATTATCAAAGTTCACTTGGGCTTCGGAAGGCCACCACTCAGACCATGGTGTATAGGTGACAGCTCCATTCTGAATACACCAATTAATGCCCGCTTGAATGAGGCCACCACTGCAGTCGTTTCCCCAACCATCAATTCCAACCCAGGCAGTACCACAATAGGAAGTACTCGAGTCACCACCAGCTGGCATTGAGACAGCCGGGACTTCGAAAGCACCACTAACATACGTGACATCTGTTTCTTCGGTGATGGCACCGGCCCAATTTGTGTCTGTGTAATCGACAGTGGCTGCAATGCCAGGGCGAGTAGAGTTAGTGTAGATACCGGGGCGCTCAGTGCTAATTCCGCGGCGGGCTGACAATGCTTGAGCAGTGCAAGCGAGTAGTACTGGCAAGAACTTGCTGAAGGAGGGCATATTTGTCTTGGTGCAGGGAAGTAAATTTGCAAGTCACACGGCAAAAGAAGAGTTGAGATAAATCTTGCAATAGGGTAAGTGGAGACAATTGGAGATGTGATGTATTATTATTCTTCTTGTTGAGAAATTGTAAGTAATTGTGGTGGCCATTTGAGCCTATTTATTACCAACCCTCGTCCTCATCGTGGAGCCTTAAAAGGGTACTTAGGCGTAGACTAGTATGGTATATCTCATCCTAAGTTTGTTGCTTTTCACGATACCAAGAGGGGTAAGGCTTGGTAGTGTGGCTTGAATCCATGACCGACATATAGCCAACAAAAAAGAGATACTAGATATTTATTGATCTCATGACTCGCTTTGAATGGGACTGAGGTGTCGGCAGTGCATACGCCGTGATATTGTGCTCAGCTTCAATATGAGCCACGGCGTTCCCAAAAACGCCGGAGTTACTTTCTAGTCCATCGAACTAAGCTGCACTGAGAGAACGAAGTTGCCAGTGAAGCAAATCGGCTGATTCGGCATAAACCACAGCTCATGTTATTGGACTGCTGAACTCTCGTGGTTGACACCGTGATCGGCGATTTTCGGTAGCTTAAGACTTAAAAGTTGGGACTGTCGGTAAATTGTAACCCTATCTCTCTAGATTCGATGGGGCCTAAGAGTACCGTGAGTTAAGCAGCGCCAGGTGGATCAGCCCAAAGACATTTAAAGAAAAAAAAAAGACATTCAAACAACCACGCAAGCAATTGTCTCGTGGCTTGTTTTCCACAGTATAGGATAGCATATCAATCAACGATATACTTACGATTATGATAAATCTCCTTATCAAAATGCCTAGACATAAAGGACTAGGCAAATCAACTGCTTCCGATTAGTATTTTGAATCCTCGATAGTGCCAGTGCCGCAGTGCAACACTACCTCATTTTGGGGTCAAAAAATGTATGTTAAAAATGCTCCAACGCGGTTAATTGTATACGGAGTACATGAGCACGTATGCGTTATTCAGCATATTTCCTACGCTAGAGGGGCCGCGGGAACTTGGGTTAAACTATTCCTTGTAGTGCTTTGTGATTTATCGCTACCTTATGTTGCATCTGGGGTGCGCCATCAAGCCACCGATTCGGTAATTAGTTATCGTCTGATGTCCGATTCTAAAAAAGAACCACATACTCGCAACACATTCTCGCAACCTCACCGACGTCCACCAACAAAAAATCCGCCTTCTAGCTGTGACAAATATCGACTATGGCACTTTTAAATACGGCATACCGATCATATATGAATAACTCCGTCAACGGTTTCGGCTTCAATCTTGCCGTGAGCAACACATTGAGCAGTCAGAATCCAGCTCCCATCTCCTCCACAGCATCTTTTTCACCGACTAGTTGATTAGAGCATCCAACTGTGCCAGCTTCCACATTGGACTTGAATAGAGCAGGAAGTCCATCAATCCACCATTGTTATATTCGACGATAGTGCAGTGCAATTTATTGAGCGACCAATGGTTGGAGAAGGTTCACCGGTTACGGCGGAGGTGCTGTAATTATACGTTGGGCTGAGCATCATGATTTGACCCACAGTTGTGCCATAGGTCCTTATAGACTCCGAAAGAGAAATATAGGGCTGAAGAATTCACTGGCTAAGTTCACACAGAGGAATTTTGACGAACTGCCCTGGCTGGAGTACCATTGTTGCGGTCGCATTACCAGTAATGAGTGACTCAACTGTTATGTTTTAGCCTCCGCGCAATACGATCATATGTGTCGCCATTGACAGTGTAGTATAAACAAGGCCCATTGTAAATACACTCACGGATCGTGTTTGTGTTTGGAATCAGACAGGTCTCATTATCAGGATCGCAGACCTGCGGGGGGGGTGGGTCCATATCTGTTGACTCATGTTGGGTATGATTGTCACGTCGGCCATGATGTTGTGACGGCCAATATCACAGACGCCACGTTGTGTCTCTCGCGTAAAATAGAACAACGTCGTTGTGTACTTGTCGACATTGTAGTATCAGGACGAGGTTTTCAATTCATTAGCATTGCAAGATACTGCGGCTAAAGAGAAAAACGTTGCTACTGCACAAAATAGAAGCGTAAGTTTGTTTGATCTGGGTGCCATGTTTTAATGGATTACCTTGCAAGGCTTGATCTAAGCAGCAGCTATTACTGTGAGCCCAAGACACGGTCAGAGAGGGAATCCACGCGGTATTTACATCTCACGTGAGTGATATGCCTATATTTCCAATTTCCCAATAACCCAGCACATAGCGCTTGCTAGGCAGGCACTAGATATTCCCTAACACTGTAGAGTAGCGGAAGGAGGCCGCGACACAGCGGGAAATACCTTACCCCGCTCTGCAGTCTCTCAGAAAAAAAAAGATTTCCTAACCCTGATGAAAACTTATGTAAATAAAGCTTACGCAAACTATTTCGCGGTCAACGGCGATCATTTCATGATTACATCCCGGGCAACAGGACAGGTTCTTTCGGATTCCTACTCATCCCTTGAAACAAATTTGATTTTAGTCCTTCTTTTCTAATATAAAGATGTCAAGGCAGTTAACATTCTATTGGCCTCCATGATTTCGAATTAATGTGGCGAGTTTAACCTCATGTTGCTAGCCATCGACTTCACCTATTCCCAGAATAACAATTGATGTCTTTACACGTTTCCTTGCATAAAAGGTGGCCTCTATCCAGTTACCCTTCCCTGTTTGAAATTAGATGAATACTATATGAGCTAGTTTGATAGGTAGTCTATTACATGAAGTTTTGTGTTATTTAGAGCTACGTGGGTTTGCTTTGAGACCACACTGGCCCGATACATCGCAATAACAAATCTATGATTTGAAGGAATTGCCACTCTGATCAGCAAATAGCGGTAGTGATTCTGAAATAGTAAATTTCGAAGACACGGTATTCAACTTTGAAGGTTAGTTGGCTAAGTTGCGAGCCCAATGATGAATAAATAAAATTTTTGGGGTTAAACACTAACCCTAACTCTACACGTATTTGAAGCCTGTGAAAGGAATCTAGATTTGTATTAGTAAGAAGAAATACCTCTGTTACTACTACTAAGCTGCTCCAAATAAAGTCTGTTTTGCCACTGTATAATTCTGACCCTCTCCCCTCATCTTAATTCTCAGTCGGCTATCCAACAGATTTCGAGAAATCTCGCCCCAGCTCAAGTGCGATTTAGCCGTTCCACTTGGCTCGGTAAGAATCTCAACTTGACACAGCTTCTTGTTTTCTTTGCGTATAACTCCGTCGATAATCACAGTCTCGATATCCCTCACACTAGCATGCAGCAAGACTGCAGCCAATGGGTTTTCTTCCGCTGCACAGACCATTGCTGGGCTCTGCGTGTCAAATACGATAATGTCGGCCAATTTCCCTTCCGCGATACTGCCAATTTGATCCTCCATGTTGGCTGCTCGCGCACCTTGGATTGTTCCAAGATTGAAAGCTTCCTCCAGTTTGATTGTGAGCTCTCGTGGCGGCTTCCCCTCCTGTTCGAAAGACTTCAGGGCAACAACAGCACGTGAGTATTGAAGGCACATTCGGATCTGAGTCAATAAGTCGCTAGAGTTGGTTGAATGACAGTCGAGGCCAACGGAAGCGTGGCTTCTAATGTCGTCACGGAAAGCAACGACGTCTCCTGGCCCGAATTGGAGCTCCGTTTCTGGAGTAGACGAAATGTAAACGTCGTTTTTGACTAGAGTAAGAGCATCTTTTTCAGCTATATTATTTGCATGAGATACGATAATATCTCTATCAAGGAGTCCATAGTCGGAGAGCATTTGGATGCTGTCTTGAATTTGTCAGTACACAAAATAATGTCCAGGCGTGGCAACAAAGCAACATACTAGGCATTGCTGGTGAAGAGTAATGTGTTGTCAGAATCTTCAGCCCTAACCCCCGGCACTTCGTCCATATATCAGTGACAATATCCCTTGGCAATTTGAACATATCAAATGCAAAACCAAGAGTAACACGCCCATTCCCAAACGGCTGCGATTTTGCGAGGGTCTCGAGGGTAGAATGCCACCAATCCGGAAAAATCTCTTTGTCGATTTCAAATTCCGACGTCCACTTTTTCAGCCGCGGCATTACTCCGTAACAAAAAATGGTTCGTAAGCCAGAAGATGCAGTTGCGCGGAGTGCTTCGGTGGCTGAATAAAATACTTAGAATGCAATCCAAACTTCTTCCTGATCTTTGACATACCATGTTCTGGGGAATATGTCAGGTTCGCATGGTCCACAACGGTGGTAACCCCGCTATCGATGCTCTCAATGCAGCCAGCCAATTGGCCCCAGAACATGTCTTCGGGCTGGTAATTGAATGATTGAAGCATTCCTAGAAAAGGTGTCATTCAGCTGACCATTTGTCTAAAGAGAGCTTCAACCCTACCCGAAACCATGTAGTCTGCAAGAACATTGTCCCCGTGCCTTCCTTTGAGCTACACTGTTGTTAGCTACTGCTTGGGGCTTTGATTTGCGATCGATTTGCAGCGACCTGCCTGGGTCTGCCATAAGTGATGATGAGTATCGATAAATCCGGGAGAAACGATTTTGCCAGAGCAGTCTATCGTTCTGCCATTGAGTGGGACTTCCAAATCCTGTCCAATTCGACGTATTTCGCTTCCTTGGATTAAAACATCATGGCTGTGGAGAAATTTAACTTTGTTACCCTCGTGAAAGAGGACTGTGCCGTTTTGAAGGAGAATGGAGTTCGCCATGTTGGGCTTGAGCTTCTGATTAAAAGAGGGCAAGGAATCAGGTCCAGAAATTCGGTTTATATCGATAACATCTTTTAAACGAAGAAGTAAACTCGGGTACAGGCAGGGTCGGGCTCGGCCGCATTTAGGGCGCGATAAGTCCGATTCGCGGATGTATACTGTCGTTCCGGGCTGGGCAAGCGACATGATCTACATTGTCTGCATTTATTATTTATTACTTATCATCTTTATCTTTATTTTTATTTTTTTCTTTCTTCGTGGCTTGGAAGAAACATTGTTCCCAAAGGCCAGTAAGCCACACGTAGTCTCAATAAGCCCTTGTTCACGCCTATCATTCACAAAAGTCACATATAAATGACACACACAAGAACCTTGTTTAAAGTTCCTCGTCTAAAATTCCTCGTCCGATTGCACCACACGTTCCGGATATTTTGGTAGATCTGACAGTGCGTACGATTCAAAAGCCGCGTCTTCAACACGACCAGAATGCCGGCTATGACGGTAATAAGTACGATATTTATCAGCATCCTCATCTCCCCGGTCCTCCACATCATCGGCATTCGACGAGACCCTGCTACTACTGCTTGGCCGTGCCTTGGCTATATCTACCTTTGGAGTGGCACCGGATGTGCCGAGAGATGTTTGTGAGCGACGACCGGACGCGAGAGACAGGACGCTTCGCATGCTGCGAATGACTCGATCGGCGGTGATTCCTCGTACAAAATACCACAGCGAGGGTAGGTTGACGGCAATGATGTTCAGGCCTGCTTCGAGAATCACGAAAAAAGCTAAGATCGTGTTGGTTTCTAGTGTTAAAGTCTTAGCGGAATGCAATAATTAAATAGAAGAAAAAAAATGGCTCACGGTAGGAATCTCCGTCATTAATGGCTTTTCCACGTGTGATCAGATAGATGAATAGGACCATACGGGTAGTAGAAGCACCAAGTCCACTGTTATCTGTCAGTGAATGGCTCTATTTGTATCACGAAGGACAAAAAACATACACCAACGCAAACAGAAATACCCCGGAAATAGCAATTCTTCGCTTGATGCTCGTCCGAAGAGACCAGATCTGGCAGGTTAGCACCGAAAACCATCAGCAGAAGAATAAAACAAATACTCACATTTGGAAGTGGAAGGCAGATAATCCAGAAGTCAAGAATAACATCAGATATCGCCGTGGCTTCGAGATACGAGTGTAACCGCGAGCATTTCGGAATGCCCCCGTCCCACAAGGAAGTGAGATGGGGACCGCAAATCGAAAAGTTCAGGGTGAAAAACGTGATTATCCAAAGACATACAACTACAATAGATACGATGTTAATCACATGAAAGGCATCCCGAGGCCCGTTGCAGAAGATTCGCCGGTAGAAGAAGAGTGCGCTCAGTTTCACCAAGCCGAGGGTCCATACTGCAACAGCATCTAGCGTGAAATACGTCTATTAGAGGTAAGTAAGCTTCTGTATTATATAAGAAAAATACTTCGTTCAGTACGTACTTTAGCCATTTCAGCTTGCTGCTGTTCAACGATTTCCTTGTCTGGTTCATGATAACCCATGAATCGCCTCGATATTCCTGTTACAAAGTATGGTTATTCGCGTCGGTGCTTCTCAATGATATATGAAGGTGTATTATGTACCCCAAACAGTTTCTCCCGTCAAGCCAATGAATGTGACCTGAGACGATCGACAAAGGTGAGTATATAGCCACCAAAGCAAATGCTGTCTACATACCCATGCAGCAACCACCAACCAGTCATCTGGCAGAAACTGCGACACTCTTCGTTGTCTGTATCTTGCATACAAACGTAATCCGACCGTGAGGGTCGTTAGACCTAGAAGAGTGCCACATAGCGAGACAAGGCCTCGAGCAGATGTATCGGACATGGCACCCGAATTGATCAAATGATAGCCGATGTCTCTATTGACGGCAAAACAGTAACAAACAGTGGAAGAGAGTGCCAGAGGTGGAAGTAGCGCAACTACAAAGGCGTGAATACTATAGTTCAGTAAAGATAAGGTGATTATCCATGACACTAGAATCTGACAATGACAGCATGCTGCTTATTAGCGACCTACGGATTGGACCTAATTATTAGCTACATGCGCCGCGGCAATAATGTGACCTATTTACTTATAACCCCTTGGTAACCCTGTTGGGTGCACGGATTCTGCTTCTATGCCGGGCGGCCATGCATATCCTTATCGCCACGGCCTGGCCTCTAACGACGGTGATGAGTAGAGAGAGGATCAGCAGCCAATAATAAATATCATCTCGATTGTTTACTTCGTCGCTTTGCTGGTGAATTGGTTGATGTTGTGAACGGCCACTTGTATCAATTGCTAGTTCACCAGGTCAAATCAATGTCTCGGTCATTATACACATCCTGTACTACATCGGGAGATATAGGCCAGGGCGACAGCTCTTCGGCCCATAACTTTTTCCAGCCTTCTGACATTATGTTTCGAATCTGATAGGATAGCGGAACAATGCAAGGATCATTTTGCTGTAGATCCCCACTAGGCCTCCTGCGGTCTCGGTACATAGTACTCCGTACATACTTCGTGTCGCATAGTATTGATTTTGTCCAAAATTTGGGCTAGCGAATCAATTTCCTATTGTAAAAGGCTTTAATACGTATCAGAGTTGATTCACTGCCTTGTGCCACTCCAATCTGCTCTACACCAAATGCAGATTAGTAATTTCTATCGCAGCCCTTCATCAAGAATAGCAATGGTGGTCAGATTCAATCTTTGCTTACTTCACTTTCACAGCACTGTATAATTAAAATTTCATAGATGGCCTCCAAATACCAGAACTTAAGCCAGGAAGAGGAGACCGAGACTCCAGAGAACAGCCGGAGATACGCTACGCAGACAGCGACAAGAGCCAGGAAAACTATCTATGCGCTCAGCCTTGGTCTCGGCATCTCAGTCATATTCAACATAATATTGATTCTTCAGTTATACGGTCATAATGCACATTTAGAGGTCCGAAATTTTGGTATATCCCCACTAACCAACTAGAAACATCGCGAACGACCATACTAACTTGATGACAGCCGGCTTGGAAAGAAAAGTTTCGGTGCCAATACCCCACGACAATCGCACTATTGATGATGATTTCTGGGATGATCCCCAGTTCGACGACTACGTGGGCATGGTAGCCCTGGGCGATGAATTCACACAAGAGAAGGGACTTCTCAGTTCACAGAGATGGCCCTGGGACCATTCCAAGGGCATTTACGTAGTACACGGATTCCATAGTCTTCACTGCGTGGTGAGTCACAACAGCAAGAAGACAGAATATCCTTATGGGAACATAGCGAAACGAGCAAAGCTAATCAATCCAGCGTCTCCTCCGCGAAACTATCATGGAATACCGCGACGACAAGCCCCATACTTGGGACATCTCGCACGTAACGCATTGTCTTCATGTCCTGCATGAAGACATCCTTTGCTATGCTGATGACCTGCCTCGATATACCGGGGCCCTTCACGCCGAAGCCGGACATCATGTCACATCTTCCGGGACAGGAGAAATACGAATTTGTCGTGACTGGGACCAGCTTCGCCGGTGGGCGATTGAGAACTCAGCATGTTATAAGCGTCCTTCAGATCACTATATTCCGCTTTTGGATCGGTACAAGTTTTGTCCTGATGGCAGTGAGCCGTGGAAACACAACCAGGACTGATTAATTAGCTCTTTACATAGGTAAATGATCCTAGAAACTCAACAGTTAATAGTATTACTAGCAAAACTAACTAGTTCAAGCTTTGTGTAATCCCATAAAGACAAAATTATTGACATGTTCTGGTACAACATTCAATCTTGAGGTAATGATCTAGCCGTCATTGCTTCAAATTACTCTTTAAGTTGGAGTTTTCTACCCATTTATTAGCTTTTCAAGTAACCGCCGTCAGTATTTAACCAAGGTTCTCATACTGAGGGACTGGATCTCAAACATCTCGTAAGGTGGAGGCACATTGGATTCAACAGAAGCATCGTCTAGTCTATTGTTAAGGCAAAATACGGATGTAGTGATGGGCTCTTTAGCTACTTACCCGGAACAGGAACTGGCACAGCCAAGGCAACAACAGCCATGGTGAGCAATAAAACCAACAATACTTTCATGTTTAAAGAGGAAATTTGGATTGGATGTATGCCTTGGAGGTGAGGGTCACAAGTTAAGTGAATTGCACAAACGCGGATGCAACCTGCAAGAACTACCACGGGAGTTATCAAGTCTTATAGAATTTGGTGTGAAAATCTTGCAGGGCAGATCAGGCTTGATTGATAGGGATTTTAAAATAGATACTTCTCACTACAACAGACATGCGTTGGCCATTACCGCCAGACGAATCAGCCAGGAAACAAAAAGCAAACCAATCCACAGAGGAATTATTAATTGGCTAAAGATAAATTTTTATAAGATCGACAAAGCTGAGAAGTTACACGCGCAGAGGTTAGAAGATGCAGCTGCATAGATGTCCGTTGCAACCAATGCAGGCTGATGATAAGCTTTCGACTAAGCCTGTGTCATAATGTCAGGGCCCACTCCTGACATGACACGATTTTCCGTCAAGTTTGAGAAACTTTCAAGGTCCCTGCGTCTGGACCCTATTTACTAACAAATTAATTACCAGGGATAACAAAAATTCTAAGGAATCTTGAAATTTGTGGAAAGTTTTTAAAACCTCATGGAATGCACATATTTTGATGAGAAAAGTGAGAATGAGACTAGGCCTAACTAGGAAATAGATGCTGATTTGGTTTTTATTGCATTTTTCAACAAACTGACATTTCTAAGGTAGTCTGCGGGCTTAGTAAGGTCAGTAGACCCTGCACGGCCAGGATAATAGCAGCCTTGTTCTCAAGATCACTTAGTATGTAAGGCATTTCATCCTATTTAGTAACAAGATTACGTGTCTTCCTGCGTCAGGTGTTGATCCTTATCCTCGATTTCCTCGCTATCCTCGAGATGACGGTAAATGAGAAATCTTGGTCTAGAATTCTTTAGTAAATTTTGAAGCTTTGGTACTTCATGAGATGCGTTTTTTGACGTGTTGAGCGCTCTGCAGGTTCTTTGTAGAATTGGTAGTGCGAGCACTTGATCCCCTTTCTAATAATCTGAGTGGTTACTAAGTGGGTGCAAGCGAGGTCGACATTATGAGATTATTTACTATAGGTTTTAATTCCTTTTTATTATCTTCATTATTAAAATTAGGACTAAAATTAAAATAAGAACGAACTAATAATTTTAAGTTATTTTTAGATGAATTGATTAATGAATTTTTTATTATACGGACTATATCTTCTACTTTTCTTTTGATTATTTTAGTTTGGAAGGCCTTTTTAGGATGTCTTGAGGTAATATCTGAAGTAAATAATGTGTGAGGCATGTCTCGTGGGGTTTTTTTTTTTTTTTTTTTTTTTTTT
>CVMT01000002.1:4737132-4760536 GCA_000985935.1 Talaromyces islandicus | reverse complement strand
TCTCGTGGGGTTTTTTTTTTTTTTTTTTTTTTTTTACAAATTTCTGGAATTAGTGGAAACATACATTAAAAAATATATTGATATGTATGTACATACATATCAATTGATGTATATATAAATATTGATACAGGTGTCCATGCTAAATTACAAGGCATCTTGGAATCCTTGAATTTTAATAGCTAACATGCCATAATTTACAGTGGCATACACTATCAGGGACTCGGGGGTTTTACAAGTCACTAGGTCGAACACAATTAACTGGCCCCCAGTGGTTGGGGGTCGTTATTGCTACGGTGAAAGCCCGAATTTAATGCCACTTGTCATTTTGAATGCATATCATTCCATTCTACTCCGAGGCCTATTTGTTACGCTAGGGCTGTATGGCAGTACTAAGAACTTCTCTTCAAATTTCACGTTCCTGATGGCAATCGTGATAAGGGGGCTGAAATTACTAGAATGAAGTGCAGTCATGAATGACTTATCGGGATATACTGCGGTAAAACCCCTCTAAGCGAGAAACCAACTTAATAGCTCTATAAAAGAGGACCAAAGTAATAACCACACATAGTACATTAATAACAAGTCACAATCTACGATCATTCAATACACAGGAAATTTCGGCGTAATCTCACCAGAAAGCAACCACCCGCAACTCAATGCTCTCTCTCGGGTCACTGCTGTTGGCATCTCCAACGTCGGGGCTCGCATGCCACGGAGCTCCAGCATGCCGAGCGTCCTCACCCAAAGCTGCACTGTCAAACAATTTGATGAAAAGAACCTCATCAGGCTCTTGTGCAGAGACATAATACCATTTCAATGTAGAGACTTGGGCGGCATCGCCAGAGTCCCCGACGCTCTGGAGACCCAGTACAGCATATTCTTTTAAGAAATCACCGCCCAGGTGGGGAGGACCCGGCACCTTATTATCATAATGAAAGTAGAAGTACTGGCCGTCGTTCACGTTGGCGGTCTTCTTTGTCCTTGGACATAAAGCCAAAGGATCTCTTCCGATTTTCTTGAGAGGACGCCAGATACTATATGCGGCATACCTGGGGCCGAGTTTGCCTTCCTGATTATATTCCTCTGCAAGTACAAGATCAGACTTGCCATCCTTGGCCGAGAAAGTATGATTTTCGCATATCTTATCCTCGGCTGTGATCACGCCGGTCTCAAGACCTGCCCGGAAGATATCGTCACGTTGATGACGAACTGATTGCCGTGCTCCAAGCGGCGTGTAGTCTTGATGCGGGACACGAATTGGCTGGCCTGTAGGTACATGTATTGGGCCCTCGTTGAGATTTGTGGTTCTCTGTGTGTCTTCTTTTGCATTTCCCGGCTCGCTGCTTGAAATTGTGTCCTTGTTTGGGCCGCATTCTTTCACATTTTTGAATAACTTTGCGTCGAGACCTTTGGGGATCTCATATTTCTCCGGTGCCTCTCCCCCGCGGGTAATGCTATGCGTGATAAAAACACGACTTGCACCCGTCGTTTCCTTCACCAGGGCACCCATTTCCGCGTAGTAAAGGCTCAGTCCGACCGTAACGGCGGCCTCGCCAGCCTTCTGCGGGGAAATCCCCAACAGGGCTGCTGATTTATGCTTAACCACCGCAAATCCGTAATACTGAAGCATGTCCACGGGAAGGTATGTGGGATCTTCGAGCTGTGGCCGAAGATCAATCAGCGGAAACGAGCGAGGAACCAGCGTTTTGAAGGGCGGAGGCTGGTGATACATCCGGGTCCAAGGATCGCTCTTTTTTGCTTCTTCGTCGATGACAGGAAGCATGAACTTTCCTTGCAGCTGTGGCTGCTCGCTTGTGCCTGTTGCTCCCATGGTGTTCACTGGAGCTGTGGCAGAAACACAGATAGAATATTGATGTCGATTGGGTTCGATCCAGCATTTAAATAGAACGTTAACTAATAATGAGCAATGAGGGCAACAGGCTGAGTGCGTGGTGCGTGGCGATATGCAGCCGCAATCTATCGGACGCCGATCGTTTTCTTTGTCTGCTGTACCCTTTATTCAGTGGCCGGTCATCTATTTGCTCGCGTAGGCATGTCCTTAATTGACCGATTAACTCTCTACGTACCAAACATTATCTTTGCGCAGGGATTATTTTCTGTGGAGTGTATTCGCCATCAATTGGCACAGTTCCTGGAAAGGCAATTTGATGAATTCAATGTCTGACCAGACTAGTAAGCCGCGATTTCGAACGCTCATCTTTGTGGAAGAAATGACAGTAAATAATTGCCTTTTTGGCCTCCGCTACTAATACTGCTATGTTATTAACGGGATATGCTTCGCTGTGGACTTAATTATAATCTGGATCCGAGGAACACCCAGTTTGAAAGCTGCCCAACCGTTCTAGGAATTGTTATGGGACGGGACCTTCCCAGGTGGGAAAGTGCCACGGGACACGGCCAGCCCTAAGATCTCGTTGGAATACGCCATGCCTCAAGTCGATAAGACTGGAGCACTTAGGGGTCGTTCTTAGGGTTATCCCTTGTACAGCTGGCTCGTGTAATTATACCAAATGTTGATTAGATTTTTGACACCTCAATTTCTTTGCGTGTCGTCAGAATGGCAACACTAACATTTTTAGAATATAAAAAGAGCCCTGTCTACGAATTTAACCGAACATAAACAGCATTTGAACGATCCGTGTAGTCACTATGTATTCTGCTCTTGTAATTATCAGTCGCTATGACTGGTATCTACCACGGCCATTCCAATCAAAGAATAAAAAAAGGATGGTAACCTACGTACTTTATTTTCATAATACGTTAATCTCCAGAACATCCATTCAACGGACGAACTTGTATACATGGCACGCTGAACATCTCAAACGCTTCCAACCAAGGTTGAGTCGCAAATCATAGAACAACTAAGGCAATCACCCTTGAACCCGGAACGTCCTTCCACTGGCCGTCTTCCTTTCGCGTTCCTCGTTCTCGGGCCTCGCACGGTTAAGAACTGAGCCAGTTAGTAAGACAACAATATGGAGAAGAAATAATAACTGACCCTGGAGGAAGTCGGCGGTGCGCTTTCGCATACGAGTGTGGATATAAGCCTGAAATAAATGAGAACATGAAACTAAAAATAAACATATAATCTGGAGGGGCTCACTTTTGATGCCTTGATGTGGTAGTGGAAATAGTCTCGGAACGTCTGGATATGTGAGATGCTGTCGTAGCGTCGTTGTGGAGTCAGGTGTCGAGGGAAAAGAACTGATGGATGGTCAAAACCTCTCTATACAAACAAATCGGTAAACAAACCAAAAGTAATGTAGCTGTATTTTCCGTCGCCCGAGTTCTTCAATCCCGGGACACCCTCCAATTCGAGGGGAGGGTCGTTTCGGAAAAGCACTTGAGGGGCATTTTGCAGCGCCTGTACACGTCTTCGAGCATCGACAAATTCCTAATATAGTTAGCAGATCCAGACAACCATGTATTTTCTCCCTTACCTGTAAAAAGACCTTTCCAAATATGCGATCCGTTTCTTCCCGGAAGATGGTGCTGAAGATGACAGTCACACGGTCATGGCTGGACTTGATATAGATAGCCTCTTCTTCACGGTAGTGGATAGCCATCACTTCACCTCCCTCCTTTACACCCTGTGGCGCAGATTCGGTCGTATATTTGGATGCTTCCTCTGAAAGTTTGGCAAACTCGTCAAAAGCACGCTCGAACGGCGCAGCCATGACGTTACGTTTGAGCAACGACAGTCGCTTGATCAGCTCCTCCTTTCCTTCCTCATCTGCTGGTAGGTTCTCTAGATCTATCTGGACCGAAAAGTCGTATCCGGGCTCCGTGTCAACGATGTATGGTCCATATTCCCGCTCCAGCACGGCCTGGGCTCCATACTGTAGCAATTCGCGGAAGCACTTGAGGGCGATCGAGATGACAATCTTCGACTTCGATTCCGGTGTGGAGACGTGGAATGTGACGCCATCAAAGTCTGACACGACCTGGTCTATCGAAACTGGGGCCACACTGCAGTTCGCGTTAGCTGGTGCCTGAAGCTGTGTGGTCTCTGCTGCGGGGCGGTTACCCGGAGAAGCGCTCTGTGAGGAGCGATTGGATGAGCACATTCTGATAGTCGAGGAGAAGCATTATGACGGACAAGTGTGCATGACACTGCGATACTTCTCATGGGGTAGAAAAGTAGAGAGAGCAATGGCTGTTGGTGAGCTCACAGCAGTGTTGGCAGACGATCGTCATGCGCCCGCAGCCTGCTCGATTGTGCCTCTCGTCGCTTTACACCGCCTTCGCGCTTCTGGTCTGCGTGGACAGCCGTATTCGCCCGCCGATTATCGATAGCGCCTGCCAAAAAAAAAAAGTTGCGGAGTACGACTCGGAGCTTCAAATTTGCTTCGTGGGCTCTTGACAATGGTGAAGTCGTATTTGTGAGTCTTCTGTTTGAGAGTTATTTACGGAGCCTTTGACTAACCGCTGAACAGAAAATTCGAGCATTCCAAGACCTTTGGTCTCGTCACTTCGGCCTCCTCGAATGCGGTATGGACTCGAGACGAAGACGTTACCAGCACTGAGCGACACACAGGTGCTGGGAGGGCCATTGTCGGCGCCAACGAAGAAGTCCTCTGCTGGGACGTCAAGAAGGGTGAATTGCTGGGCCAATGGCGAGATGCAGCCTGTAAGGCCCAAGTAACTACAATCACGCAGAGTAAAGCGGACGAAGATGTCTTTGCAGTTGGGTAGGTCTACACCAAAAGCCAGCGCGACCTCAGCGCATGCTAACAAAAAGGTTTCTTTTTCAACAGATACGACGATGGGAGTATCCGCCTTTGGGATTCGAGAATCGCTACTGTCATTATTTCCTTCAACGGGCACAAAAGCGCTATCACGCAACTCGCTTTCGATCAGTCTGGTGTCCGACTAGCTAGCGGCTCGAGAGATACAGACATTATCGTATGGGACCTCATTTCCGAGGTCGGATTATACAAACTTCGTGGGCACACGGACCAGATAACTTCACTAAATTTCCTATCTCCAGCGGAAGAGACTGGTACCGATCAGAGTGATGTCGGTGGCTTCTTGTTATCTACCGGCAAGGATGCTTTGATCAAAATCTGGGATCTTTCTTCTAAACATTGTATCGAAACACATGTCGCTCAGAGTAACGGAGAGTGTTGGAGTTTAGGGCTGTCACCCGACCACAGTGGATGCATAACCGGCGGAAACGATGGTGAATTGAAGGTCTGGTCTATCGACGAACAAACCATGAAGGAAGTGGCAAGGGAGAAAGAGGGCTATGAGGACAAGAAGATTCTCACTGAACAAGGAACACTATATCGACAGGGCAGAGATCGAACCATTGGCATCACATTTCATCCTCGAGCCGACTACGTCGGTATTCACGGATCGGAAAAGGCTGTTGAGATTTGGAGGATTCGGTCGTCAACAGAGGTTCAGAAGAGCATCGCGAGGAAGCGGAAAAGGAGGAAAGAAAAAGAAGGCTCGGGTGAAAGAAATTCCGATGATAAAAACGACGAAAACTCTCCCCCGCCGATAACAGAAGTTTTTGTTCCACATGTGATAGTTCGAACGGGTGGCAAGTTGAAGTCGTTCTCTTGGATGACTACAAAATCCACCGGCAAGTTGCAGATCCTTACTGCAGCTACGAACAACGAACTCGAGACATATAGCATTGTTGCATCTGGAAGGAAACGCGCCAAAGATAATGACGAGACGGAATACAGTCGGGTTCTGTCCGTGGATATTCCTGGTCACCGAACCGATATACGTTCTCTGGCACTTAGCTCAGACGACAGGATGCTGGCATCGGCGTCCAACGGCTCTCTGAAAATCTGGAATGTACGGACGTCAACTTGTCTTAGAACACTTGATTGTGGCTACTCTTTATGTTCCTCTTTCCTTCCTGGTGACAAAATCGTGGTAGTCGGGAACAAAAATGGCGAGCTAGAGGTGTTTGACATTGCTTCATCAACCCTTCTCGATACCATTAAGGCTCATGAGGGACCCGTTTGGACGTTACAGGTTCATCCAGATGGCAAATCTATGGTGACTGGCAGCGCAGATAAGACAGCCAAGTTCTGGGACTTTCAGGTCGTGCAAGAGGAGATTCCCGGTACGAAACGTACCACCCCGAAGCTGAAACTTGTTCACACCCGCACCTTGAAGGTATCAGATGATATTTTGAGTGTGCGATTCTCTCCCGATTCACGACTCCTTGCTGTCGCATTGCTCGACAACACTGTCAAGGTTTTCTTCGTTGATAGCTTGAAGCTATTTTTGAACCTCTATGGGCATAAACTGCCAGTTCTGAGTATGGATATATCCTATGATAGCAAGTTGATTGTGACTTGCTCTGCGGACAAAAACATTCGTCTCTGGGGTTTGGATTTCGGAGACTGCCACAAGGCCTTCTTTGCCCATCAAGACAGCATTATGTCTGTGGCGTTTGTGCCTACGAACAACGAAGGAAATGGCCACAACTTTTTCAGCGCGAGCAAAGACCGGGGCATAAAGTACTGGGATGGAGACAAATTTGAACAAATCCAAAGGCTAGACGGTCATTACGGAGAGATTTGGGCTCTTGCTATGAGTCGTTCAGGCGAATTTCTAATTAGTGCTAGCCATGACAAAAGCATTCGTATATGGCAGCAAACTGACGAGCCACTTTTTCTGGAAGAAGAGCGTGAGAAAGAGTTGGAAGAGCTTTACGAGAACACTCTCACCACATCCCTTGAGGACGAGGAGGATGGAGAAGAGAAGGCAGAAGCAGTCGATGCAGGAAAGCAGACTGTCATCACTCTCATGGCTGGTGAGCGGATTATTGAAGCCCTTGACTTGGGCATGGAGGACTTAGAAACTGTACGACAATGGAAAGCAATAAAAGCCAAGAATCCCAACGCGGCACCGCCGCAGCGAAATCCGCTTTACATGGCTCTCGGTAATGTTTCTGCTGAACGACATCTGCTCAACGTGGTGCAAAAGATCCCGGCTGCCTCGTTGCAGGATGCATTGCTCGTCCTCCCCTTTTCAAAACTGGATTCTCTCTTCACCTTCCTTGAAATCTGGGCGAGCCGCCAATGGGAAGTCCCATTGACATGTCGCGTTCTTTTTTTCATGCTTAAGACACACCACCGCCAAATCGTCTCTAGCAAGATGATGCGGCCGATGCTTGACCGAATCCGATCAACGCTCCGAGGCGTTCTGGCGAAGCAAAAGGATGAGATGGGCTTCAACATTGCAGCGTTGCAGTTTATCGGAACCCAGGTTCGTGAGCAAGGAAGCAAGAACTACGTCGATGTGGACACTTGGGAGGAACAGCAGATCTCAAAGACTTCTTCAGGCATCAAGAGGTCTTATGTGAACATTGCTTGATGGCCCGTTCAATAAATATTATGTCCTAAAAAAGCATTTTTGGCGCAAGGATACTTGTTTGTTTATTTGATGGGATATGGCCGCTCTTTGGCAAGTTTAACAAAAAAGATGGATATCCTGGCCGTGACTTTCTGTAATTTAGTGGGAGGTCTTTGCATCTCAGTGTTATATTTAGATAGATTCGCTATAAAAACTTCTTTGATTCATCCACTTCTATCAATTTCTAACAAATACGTGCATTGTGTATATAAATTTCCTCATCGAAAATCGATATAGTTCGATCGCCCTACACTCGTCCTCACAGTTAGCCCCAAATCCAAGTAACCATCAACATATAAACGCAAAGCAAACGATATCAAAGTTAAACACGTATTTTCATCTTCAGTAGAACCAGTTATAAGCACCGACAACAAAACCAAACTCTTCTTTTTTATGAGTAAGGGCCTTGCCATACCTCTTCCGGCTCTTCCTATAAAAATTGTGGTTCGATATATTTTCTCATCATGATAGAAAATAACGTGTGTTCTTGGGGGAAAGTATCAATAAACGAAGGGCACATTACCTGTCTTTGTCAGTTGAATAGAGAAATCGTGCATAAAGTGTGGCTCTAGTCTCGGTATCACAACCATCGGTATTGTTTAGTTGCCAGAAGTGCAAAAGTTGAAGTTGAGATTCGCAGAAAATTGAAAATGAAGCTCGGGTGGGACCAGTTGAAAGTGGGTCATCACGTGATTATTTGTGGTTATGTAATCTCGTGGTTATTTTTGTGCTATTTTACTGTCGAGCGGTGTATATATTGCTCTTAACAATTATGTAGGCTATTGTTGCGGTGATTATTAATATATTTGGTCGTCTTGACTAGCCCAATTGTGTGTGTTGCAATAGTTGTATGCTAACATTAAGCGACAAGGCTAACTTACCCATTAGCTCATTTCTACTAAAAACGAACACAAAATCACAATGGCTCCCAATAATAAGCCAAAACAGGCCATCATGCTGAAACCAAAACATAATATTGCGTTCCGATTTGAAAATGCCCTCAAACTCCATCCCGCTGGGTATATACATCAAGTAAGATATTCAAAATAGTAATCATCACGCGAGAAAAACAGAAAAAGCATGCAGTACTATGAATTAGCCTTCATTGTTCCACACGCTGAGCATGTCCACCACTCAGTTTCCATGAATGTACCACAAACATGACACAGCCAACCGAGAGGCCGCTTCGATCTGCTGTTCTCCCAAGCAGCCACGGTTTCTGATGTATTCTTCTTAAACGAAAGCACGCGACTACTAGATGAGTCGGAGACGTTATTTTGCACTTTTGTTAGGTTCCTTTTGGTGGTTTTTAGTGTAGAATCTTGAACAAGACGAGACTGGGTGGCCAATGAAGGGGCAGGACGTTCTGAGCCGCATGCATCACAACAAAGATAAGTCGGAGGGTTGTCGAGGGTGCAAGTTGGACAAGACCATTGTGTATCGTCTAATTCCTCATTATTACTGTTTGCTGTGTTGTTAGGCGTAGAGCCAGATAGCGTTCGTGTGGTTGAAATGAGCTGCCTGCGAGGCTTGGAATGCTCTGGAATCGGGGGTGCATTGGGATAAACATTGCCTCGAGGGCCAGCCGGGTTTCTCTGGCTGGGAGGCACGTATAAAGAGCCCCATTTTGAGCGCTCATCCTCCTGTAGCATCTCAATATAAGCTTCCATGATGGCCCGCTCGTTTGCATCGTCCTCTTCAGCTTTCGTTCGAAAGCCGTTTCGAGAAGCCTCCTCGGCAAGCTTTTCCCCTTCGCTCGAGCCCGAGGCGCATCCCTTTGTGACATCCATCCGCCGTTGGGCAGCGTCTGCTATGACCCGTCGCACATCTGATCCTTTAAGAAGTGGTGTTCCTCCGAGCTTCTGTCCAGAGCCAGCTGATAAGGTTCGCCGCCGTTCGGCCGCGGCACGGGCTACTCGGCGAGCTTCATCCACAGGCATTCTACGGCCACCAAGACGTTTGCCTTCTGAGAGAAATCCTTCTCCGGTATACCCTTTCATGACAAGCTCTTCGTGCTCATCTCGAAGTTGGTTCCAGAGCGCATGGAAATCTTTATTATGAGGTCCGTGAACAATGTGACTTAGCCTGTCATCTTCATCAGAAAAGGGGGCGCTGTAAAATCAGAATCATAGGAGCTTACTCATGCAGCATTGTATCAACGATCTGCTCAAGAGGCAAAAACTGTCGCTCGTCACTGGCATACCGTAGTCTGAGACATATCTTTTGGCCGGCATTGATATTAAGACCGAGCAAGTTTCTCTGTTGCGGATAAAACTCTGATAAAGTTCCCACCTTCCAACTGCGCTGTCGCATAATCGGTTTAACTAGCGAGGCCACTTTTCGCAGCACAAGCAGGGCCTCTGCTTCTCTAGGCCGGTGTTTGTCATGCTGATACTCAATAACTAGCGGGTCGATTTCGTGCATCGCGATATGGTTCAGGTTCAATATGGCAGAACAGACAACTATCCTGGTCTCCACTCAGTAAGGTAGATGGAATGCATATGGTTGTTGTGATGCTGTGATCAAAGACTGGTAGATGGATCCAGAAACAGCTTTGTAATCTGGATTAGCTCAGTGAAGAATAGGCACCCGTACGTACGTGACACGTCGCGCCACAAAAACAAATAATAAGACGTTATTGGATGCTGAACGCAACGACAAAATTTCAATGGAAACTCCGGCCAAAAAGTTGACAAACTTATCAACCTAGCCTCAAGGACCTGTACGGGGGAAAGAAAACCTTTTGGGCGGCCACAGGTGGCGAATCCCGACGCGTGATCACGTGTGGCCCGGAAAAGGTTATATGAAACAACAAGCCCTAAGTTCAAATGTTGTCTTCAAAAAATGTTGGATGGATATGATTATGGTTTGTTAAGGTTGTTCAAATACTAGACGGAATAGCACTTGAGATTGAGGTATTTAAGTAGTCGGAATTTTTCAATATACATCTATATGAGAATATATATATACTTGTTTCATACATATATACATCATGTATCTATTTACAAATCTGAAGAACCATTTGAATGATTTCTACCAAAATAAAATTTGAAATGTCAACCAGTGTATTAATACAAGGAAGTATCGTAACTGCGTGACTATGTCATCCATAAATTTCAAGAAACAGGCTCAGAAGCAAACTCTAGCCCAATGTCACCCCAGTCAAAAGCCTCGTCCATTCCTCCAAGGTCCATAATGGATAAACCACCAACTCCAGGGAAATGTCCATCAGTAATTGACAACTGAGGAATTTGGAATATCGGCGGCTTGTTCATCCCTGTTTCCAGCGATTCTTCAGACCTATCACTCAATGTGAGACTATACTCAGCCGATGTGTTCCTTTCATGAGAGACAGCTTCTCCATCTAAGGTCGACAGAGGCCGAGTTAAATTAACTATATGTTCCTGCACCGGTAGTGGAAACCTTGTCGCAAGTTTGGATAAGGTTCGGTAACACAAAACAGCAGTTTTAGCAGAGTGTTGGGTTAGGTCCATCAGGTCTAGCACTGAGCTGATGCCCTCAATGGCTTCTTTCCCTCGATAAAGCTTGCAATCGACATCATACATAAACGCAAAGCAAAGACTAGCAACTGTATGAAACATCACAAAGATGACCAAGTGGAATTTCAAATGGATATGTATCTCAGGTCACAGTCGCTTGTCAAACAGGCGTTGGCATTGCTGTGGCGTTGGGCAAGGAGCGTCTACTTTTTGTTTCGGGCGCTGACATTTTGTACACTATGTAGAAGCTTTTCCGACTTGTTTTCGTTCACCCATCAGGCTGCATCATCGAGGGAATGCGACATTAAAAACAACCCTCTCTCCAAACTAAAGAAAAGAGAAAAGCAAATGTATGGAAAGCGGACCAATGCGGAGTAGAGATCATGTGACGCCCCGGCGATATCAAAGTATCGGCGAGTAGCTTTTCCCGTCCACCACCATCCTCATTTTTACTTTCTCCATGAGCGCGTTTATTACCATCAAAACGAAATGACGAGCGATGATCAATTTTTCTTCGATTTTGTGAGTACAGTGGAAATGCCGACTAGGCTAGACGGATCCAATCTGATGATGCATTCTTCTTCCAGCTTGCCTCGATACCCCATGACGTAAAGCGATACTCGGCGGATGTCGCAGATACTATCGATCGCCACGTCGACTATGCGGCTACCGCGGTCAAGGACACCTTGGCCGTCTATTTACCCTCTATAATAAAACCTGGCACGCGACATGTTGGTTTATCGCTTCCGCCTAAACCGCGCTCAGTGCCCGAGCGCGTCTACGACTGGGTTTTGCGCAACAGAGCATGGACGGCGGCTCTCGTAGCTTTCTTCGGAACAGGTAGTGTCCTCCTCCTGGGTAGTCGGGCATTTGATCAGCGGAAACGCAGAGCGAGGCGGGCAGGAAACGGGGCTCGAAAAGAGATTGTCGGTAAGTGGTAGTCGGTTCTTTTGACAGCAGGCTTTGATACTAAGTTCGCCTAGTCATCGCGGGATCTCCTCATGAGCCCATGACGAGAGCAATCGCCGAAGACCTCGAGCGCCGCGGCTTTATTGTTTATGTGGTCGTTCAGTCCGCAGAGGAAGAGCATATAATTCAAACAGAGAACCGATCCGATATCCGAGCCTTGCACCTTGACATAACAACTGTAAGATCTGACCGAGGCTCTGGTCTTTGAATGAACATTGTGGCTAAATATAGGCACAGACTCCTTCCACCCCATCAGAACTACACCCTGCACTTCACGGCATCTTCTCTCTCATATCACACGCGCAATCTCCGGCGCCCGGTATTCAACCTCACACCTGCCAACTGAGCGGTCTGATTATCCTCCCTTCGCTGAATTATCCCACTGGTCCATTACCGACTATCCCCGCATCAAGTTGGGCAGATACAGTCAACACTCGACTACTTTCACCAATACTAATCACACAAATGTTTATACCTCTCCTCACACATCGGAATCACAGCAGCTCCGTCCTTTTCCTCTATCCATCCATCTCCTCCTCCCTATCGGCACCTTATGCTGGCCCTGAGGTAGCCGTCACCCGGGCCTTGTCCGGGTTTGCGACTTCACTGCGACAAGAACTTCGCCTGTTGCAATTCGCCAATGGCGCTTCGTGTAATATCGATGTGGTCGAAATGAGGCTTGGCAACCTTGACTTGGGCTCGCAATATCGTGTGTCCCAGGTTACTGGCACTGAGATTCTCACATGGAGCCCTCAACAAAGAGCCCTGTATGGACAGTCGTATATGTCGAGTATTGAGCAGCGGCCAATGGCATCTCACGGACCCGGCGCGATCCGCGGCTCGTCTGCGCGCGCATTGTACAATGCAGTGTTTGACAGCCTTGCGCCACCGCGCAAATCTCTCTTCGGAAAGAAGAAAAGGAGAAAGCCAGTTGTTTTTGTCGGACGCGGGTCTCGTTCATATGACATTATCGGCCAGTGGGTTCCCTCAGGCATTGTTGGTTTCATGTTAGGGTATGGGAATGCTCCAAGTACAGTTGCGAGCGGAGCAAGCAGTGAGATTGGATGGGAGCGGGTTTAATATCTTTTTCATCTAATATATTGATTCTCCACTTTGTGTTACTTATTTTTCGCCTCTCATGACATTTATTTATCCGCCTCATAATATGACTTTGTACTTGGCCTAATATTGAATTGTGGCGTAATGAATCTCGATTACCACCTGTTTTGGATAAGTAGGATATCACAGAACAGACACATTGTCACATCATTTTACATCATACACTGACAAATATAAAGTATAGACAACAATATTTGCCAAGAAAGGAAGTTTTCCATTCCATCCCAGACAACAAAAATGATAAGAGGCAAACTACTTTTCAACCCAGCGCGATGATCTGAAATTTCTCCGCTCAGTCGTATACACCAATTCCCGGTCACGCCTGGACCTTTTGATTCGCCCACCCGTCCACTTACGGCGCAACCAGATGAGTAGCCAGGTCACAGCAAAGGCGACAACAATGATGGCGAGGATGGCGAAGCAGTATCCGGTCACCTTGCCGCTATTTTTGCCATGGGCGCCGGGGTCGAGGAAGCTGTAGGTGTAGAAACCCTGTGTCTTGTGGGTTAGATAGGCCAGGGAGAGATAGAGAAGGAGGATTAGAATGAGGAAAGCAAGGTTGATGAGCGGGTGCGGCGGGGTGGTGGTTAGGAAGATTTCGAGGAGAGCGTAGAGGCCGATGATGCCATGCTGGGAAATCTGCATTTTTTTTTTTAAAAAAAAAAGAAAGTGTCAGTTTCGATTAACTATAGATGTCCAGCAAGTAAAGTAAGGATATATTGCTTACATTGCTCCAAGCACCGAACCAGGTTGGATACCAGGGTCCCGAGTACAAGATGGCCCAGAAAATAATAACGACCAGAAAGGGAAATGTGGTGATGCAAGAATAGAAAAGCGCGTGAAGACCGCGAAACACGCGCGGCAGTTTATCGAAGATGACCGATCGTCCGGTCGCCGCATATACAAAGGTGTGGATGGATGCGACAATGAAGTAGAAGCCCATGCCCCAGAAATTCAGCCAAGTAAAGTAGCTGAAAGACTGGGCGATGGTGGCGCTGGCGTCATGCGTCGCATCCCAGCCGAAGATGAGAAAGATGCAGACGAAGATGTAGATGCCGATGATGAGACGCAAACCCCCGAGCAGACCGGGAGGTAGAATCCACGAGGTTTCATAGGGATGCAGGTGGTCCAGGCCCGGATCTGCGCCGAAGAGGCTGAGGAATGGGCGCATCCTGAATTCTTTTGCTGTTTCAAACTAGATTTGTCTTTCCCTCCCTTCAGTTTCGGGTAGAAGACCGTGTTATGTACGAGTTCAGCGGCAAGCGGTCACTGTTGACGGCCCTTTCATGGTCGCAATCGCTGGCATGGACGAAGTTCTTTTTCTTTTCTCTTCTTCTCCAAGCTTTGAAGGACCGCGAAGAATCAAAAGTCCCATGATGCGCGGCAGCCTAAGAAAAGGCTTGCGCGGTCTGATATGCGCTAGTCCGTATCCGGACGCCCCACATAAAGCATGTAACGTGTTTGTCAACTTTAATCAAAGATGACGCGCTATGATTGGCTGAATAATGCCACAGACCCACCTTCTCTAACAGCCAGTGTTTGGGCCATCAGCTGGATCATGATGACTATGTTACGAAATCAGTATCTACACTAGCCTGGTTGCTCAAGTGAGGTGTTTCTTGTTCGAAATCATGTGGCGACTGCATAAAATATATTTAAATTTCTCTAGTGTAGCCGGAATTTTATTCTAGACTTAAATACATATATCAATTGATTTACCGGAAATAACCTCTTCAAGTGTTCCTGGGTAACGTTTGAATTTCATATGATGAGGATAAAAATTAAGTAGACTTTACATATGTAGGCGGGTTGCATATTCCTACATGTATTTCTCACTGTATTCGCATGCATGCGTGTACAACAGCTTCAAATGTTGAGCTTGACAGAATCCCGATAGTAGTTGTTAACAACATTACATGTATATAACCAACAAACCACAAGATCTATGCGCCGCGAGAGCACACGTGGCATAACTATTCAATGTTATTATGTCATCCCTGACCGACCTTCCTCAATTCTTCCCTCCCACTCATTCTTGCACCCCCTCCTGTTCGCCCACAGGTTGCCTTTACCAGCCCAAAGCCACCGAGTCAGTGAATCATGTGTCATCCATTTACTGCACTTAAAATCGACCGTGGGTTTCAGCGATGAGAGCATGCTTCTAAATGCAAAACACATCGATTTGTTGGCATGTTCTATAACAGCAGACTCGTGAGAAGAATGAACATTGTCCATAAAAGGTCCAACAACTCTCAGAAGACGTGTATTTGGGCATCTGCCACCGAGTCTCCCCAAAATGCATTGAGAAGGAATATAAGATGGCAGGCGACTTCTTTTTTGGTTTTTGTGATAACACGGCAACTATAAAAGCATCTAATTATCTGGTATTAGGGGGCTCTTAATTTTTCTTCAACTTCGGCGGTAAACGGGTTCCTTTATGCCTAAACCCCGCTGAAGAACCGAAGGGCTCATCCACGATAAAGCGAAGAAGCAGTTGTCCCCGTTCAAACCTATCAAAAAGAGCTTCAGTCTCCCACGTCTGGTTTCAACACGTTAAGAAACTATCTAGCAGGAAAATCCCAGCCTGATCGTCTATTCGGTTAAAACAAAGAGTTCCTCTATTCTGACACATAAATCTGCATTAGATTGAAACTATCATCAGAACATATGTCCTGTCAACTCAGAATCGCAAACGATGCCATTTCCTGACGGCTTCAGACATGATCTATCATTGGTTGCGTGTTACAACATCGAACGATTCGGGTCCGCACCCATTCATTTATTCATTTGAAGAAGACATACCAAGACCACCTGCAAAAGCAAATGTTTTCTCGGAGGCTTTTTTATACGCCCTACATACAATGTAATCGTTCTGCGTGCTTTGACGATTATTGGGAAGGGCTTCAATATGGCCGAAGCAGCGATGTCATAGCTTATGGTTAAGGAGTGCTGCATGCTCGAGTCATGAGCGTGGGAAGGGGGGAAAAAAATTAAATGAAAAATATAAATAAAAACCCACAGAAGCCTCACTGGAGAAGAAGACGTCAGGGAAATGATTCCACCAGGGATCGCCGCGCCTTGCAGCTGTGATTGGCGCGAACAAGCTCGTTGACTCCATCGGGCTCGGCTGGCTGTCACTTCACTGATTGCCCAGATCTCTCGTCTCCGCGCTCGTATTATTAGTATGTAGCATTATTGTACTTGATTCTCCATCATAATCACACCATCTTCTCCACGCAGCATATCGTGTTTCAGATTCTTCGCGTGTATTGCGTGTGCAGGCAGTGCCAGGCACCGGCGTTCTTGAGACGGCTTCGTGCTGAACACGCGATCAATTCCACGCACAATAATGCTCCGTAATAAGAACCGAAGCACGTACGGAGTATTACTATGTATTACTCTTTACTTACTTCAAAAATGATTTAATTAACATGAAATCAAAACATGGATCGAGGAGGCGCCAAGACCGGGCAGCATCCACTCGTGACCGAATTAATTACAGCTGTCCTGCAATACATGGTTACCCCTGAAACCTGCTGAGAACATAATTGATCATGGCTGCGAAACGGCGGAGGAACCAGGGAATAGCACGTCGAAACTAGCCATAGCCAATATATACCTTTGGTATGATCGTAATACTGTACGTCTTTCGTCATTCAAAGCCCACCAATACTGTATTGTCTGCATAAACCCTGCAGCACGAGGGCGTATGGCATGCGGTAATACGGATACGGTGCCTGCCCACGGAACAGAGGTGGGGCCAGCCGCCTGGGCCTTTCCTTCCCCCGAGCATCACTCACTGTCACTCCAGAGTAACTGACTGACTGTCGCTGTCAAGCCTCAAGACCTCTCTTCTTCATCGTGCACTCACTGCTCCATGGTGCTACAACATCTCGCTCGGCCTTGACATAGCCCTCCCGCTCCTCGCTCTCTCTGCTATGTCGCGTTGAGACCTCGTCCGCTCCTTTCTCTGGGCCTGTCACTCCTTATCGCATCCGCCCACGTCACCCCGATTTGCCTCCGATCGCCAGCTACGTATTGTCTCATCCAGCTTCTCTTTGCATCGCCACACTTAACTCGTACCCCAATGCGGAGACCTGTGGTTAGTCACTGCAGAGTTCTTCGTCGACGTATATCGCTGTCAACCGCCAACTCCAGCCTCGTTGCGCCCTGCTGCCGTGTCGTTTTCGCAATCGCATAAACATTTATAAAAGGGAAGACAGGACACACCAACACTATCTGTCCTTGCTAAGTCGTTTATCGCGATTATGACCTCCCGTCCAGATTTTCTCGACTTTCATGGGGAGGGAACTCGGTCCGCGCGGGCGAGCCCGTCTCCTCGCATCGAGCACTTCGACGGTGAGATCCCGCCCGCCCTCTCTCCACTCGACGCATTCGCCGCGCAGGGTCGCTTGCTAGCAAGGCAACTCGACGAGTCGATGAGACGGGACCGCCGCATGAGCAGACTTCCTCCTCAGAGCGTTGCCCGATCGCTATCCCAACCACGCCCAGGCTATTTCCGCTCTCCGGCCTCCGACAGTTCACAGAGAGGACCGCGACCAACCGAAAGCCCTGATTTGGTAGTGAACCCTGCATTCGAGGATCCAGTATTTAGGCCCCAGTCACAGCACCCACGCATCAGTGGTTTGTCAGTTCTCCACAGCGAGGGAGGCTTCGACGATGACCCTGATCAAACCCCCATACCGCAAGATGAGGAATCCGAAAAAATGTTACCTGCTACCTGCTATGAAGGACCGCGAGTAGTCGAGTCACCCGAGCCAGTCGCAGCTCTACAGCGAGGGTACTCGGATTCGAGCAGCAATCTTGCTACTCCTCATTCTAACTCTATCAGCTCGCCCTCCGTCTCTACTGGATCTTCCATGGACTCAAATCAGCCTCAGATCTCAACCACTCTGGCGCCACCAGTGTCGCCGATGCCACAGTCCGCCTATAATCCGAAGTACATGCAACCAGAAAGCTCCGATGATGATTATACCAGTTCGAATACTGGTTCGACCTTCTCGAAAGCGCGCCAGCTGTCTTCGGGCAGCGGCATTTCCATGCCGTATTCTCCCATGTCGCCCTATGTTCGATCACACCCGCGGTCGCCATCAGTCAGCTCCGAAGCCTCTAACTATCTGCCACGTCCATCTTTCAACTTTTCCAGACCCTTGAGCCGGTCGAGCACAAGTTTGTCAGCGTCATCCGCCGTAATCCCCCCAGAGGCCCCCACTTCCACCCAATCGCTTTCTACTGCTCCTCCAACATCCGGTAGACACTCTTCAACCGGAATTCACAGAGAAAACAAACCGGCGCCGATTGTTCTTGAAGAGGGGATAATGACCTCTTTTGACGAGGAGACTCCGTCTTCGGCAGTGTCGTCGTACGTTTACGCCAAATATGCGCTACCCCGTGGGCGCTCGGTATCGAGAAATTCTATAGTTTTTGCTGGCTTGCAAACGCCACATTTTGAATGGAAAGAGCCTCTTTTCGAGAGCCCACCGTCTAAGACTGCTGGCGACAGAACCCCGTCTCCTGAACCAGCGCCAAAGGAGACCCCAGTTCAAGCACCGGAAACGACAAGTCGGCAGTTCAAACCGCCCGGGGGCGAAGCCATACCTACAATTGTTGATCCACTGGACACCGTCCCGTCGACTCCCACGCGTCAATCCCATGAGATTCCCAGAGAAACACGATCTTCATTCGAGCTCCCTCCAAATACACTTCAACGCTCACGCAGTGAACACTTGGACGATTCGAAGTCATCTTCGGCCGACTCTGCCAGTACTATCAGACCACTTACTGCTCGGACCACAGCGACCAAGGCTACCGACTCTGAGCAGCCAGTAGACCAGTCTGTAGAGGAGCATGTTGAGAAGGGTATTGAATGCCACGAAAAAGGAGCATTGCAAGAATCAACCTATCACCTTCGTATTGCTGCCAAGCAGAACCATCCTATCGGTATGCTACTGTATGCATTGGCTTGCAGGCATGGTTGGGGCATGCGCCCGAATCAACGCGAAGGTGTGCAGTGGCTTCGAAAAGCTGTCGATTCAGCTGGACTCGAAGTGGGTGAAGACGAAGATGAAGCCGTCGGCGGAAAGGATGCAGCCGCTCGCAAAGCTCGCCGGGCTCAGTTCGCCCTGGGAATTTACGAGCTCGGTGTCAGCCATCTGAACGGGTGGGGCATCGAGCAAGACAAGGCTTTGGCTCTCCGATGCTTTGAAATTGCTGCACGATGGGGAGATGCAGATGCCCTTGCCGAAGCTGGTTTCTGCTACGCCCAAGGTGTCGGCTGTAAGAAGGATTTGAAGAAGGCCGCTCGATACTACCGAAAGGCAGAAGCCAAGGGTATGAGTATGGTTGGTAATAGTTGGTATGTAATTGTTTATCAGCGGTTCATTTACCTAAAACATTGGATTATCGGAGACCTAACTTTCTACAGGATCTACAAAGACAAGTACATGGCGGATGACGATGATTCAAGGCAATCAAGGCAATCTCGCAGCCGCCAGGCCGGCACGTCGGAGAAGAAACCACGCAGCAAATCTCGAACCCGAAGCATCTTTGGACGGAAAAAATCGATGGCTGCTTAAGCACAGTCCGTCTGACACCAAAAATCACCATTGCATTTTTCTTCTTTGCATATCATCACGGGAAATGATAAATTCTCGGCCTAATTCGTCGTATATAATTGGTTTCGCCTTCGCTTTTTTTTTTATTTCTTCGACCATGCTCGACATCCTAAGTTTTGTTCAGCCCATTGAACTATAAATCCACATGACTGATAAAAAGGTCGTCACTATCTGAGAGGGCGGGATACCCGCGTCTTTTGACCTAGCATTTTATTTTTTATTTTTATTTTTTTTATGACATTTTTGCCTTGCCCTGTCAGCGCGAGGCTATATCGGCAATCCAAACATTCCGCATTCTGATTTGCACACAACTTCGCATCGCATTATGATTGCTTACCTTTTCTTTCTTCCTTTTTTCCCTTCATGCTGAAGTGCAGCATAATTATCTTCGCTATTGATACCCTAATTATCATATTATTCCTACCAGTCGTTTTGTTGGTGGTCTGGCTCTACTTTGGATTGATTGTTTGGTTTTAATCTCTTTCTTCCCCCTCGTTGTATAACTTTTTATTTATTTTTCCTTTTCATTATTATTATTATTATGTTATATATTTTTTTTTTTTTGGCCTTTTGGTTGTTGGTCATGCTCTTCTACGAATGACGCTTGCGATTTGTTTCCACATTGATAATCACTCGCTTTTCTCGAGATTTTGTCTGAAAAGAAGTCCTTGGTGGGCCATTACCGCCTGGACGAACACATTCTCTTATTTAATTTCATTTAATTTCACTTCCTCGTGCGAGTTTTATTTCTCACTTTTGGTATTATTTTTACATGCTGCTCCGAGCATAATTTGCCAGGGGAGTATTGTTTGGTGGCTGATGTTTTACTACATTGGTTGATAGCGAATATACTATGTGGTAACATCTTCTCGAAAGCTTACGAGCGTCCCTAATCATGCTGTTATTGATGTTGGACCACAATCAAGACCTATGAACGTGCTTGTATTAGGTTATCTCTGATTTATCCCACTTGTGGCTGGCATCAATCTACATAAAACTATGTGCGTACCTTTGTTGTATTAGAGTTAAATTGCCCGAGGAGCATTCATCAAGAGCCGATGTCGCCCAAACTCTCTCTCTCTATATATATTTCTTGGGAGATCCTCGAACCTCGGTTCCAGAGACAAGGCCAAGCCAAACCAAGGGCTCGAAGGAAAAGAAGGCGAGGGAAGGCGGTGGCTTGCAGCCACACTGCAAGCCCCTCAAAAGGTGTTGCAACCAAGACCAGGAAACGCAGACCAGTCTCACAATGGAAATCCACGCACACACTCTCTCATAGACATGACATAGACATCCGAGTGGATGGATTCATTTAGCTAAGAAAACTCCCCCCAGAAATATCATTGTTGAAACACGGCTTGTTGCCGCTTTTTGGTCTCATTCGGAGATGAAGTCGCATCTGTCCTACCCCAAACCTTAGGGCCTAGGCAAATTAGTGGCGGCCAATCAGGGGTTGCTGTGAACCTGGAGTTGTCTGGAGAAATGATGCGGGGGCTATTTAGTTAGCGTTTTTGGGGGGTTTTTATCAGACTTGCTTCCTCGGTATCTAATCCCTGTGTCCATGCATGCTTCAATGTTTCTTCCTTGCCGCTTTGCCGTTGTTTCTGGGGTGTTTTGAGGGCGTAGCCCAACGTGCAGTAGCTGATCCACAAGGGTGCAATTGTCGTCCCTTGTACAAAGTCTCAGTCTCTTTCTAGAGCGATAATGTCGTTCAACTGCTCAAGCAACTGAACTTCCTAGACGTACCGTTTCTGGGTTGTCCTCCGGAGCGCCAAGGTTGCCCACAGCTCGCAACCACCTCTAGTGACTGCTCGTAACCAACTAGCTCAGAACCAACACCAATCGGTCCTCCTGATCAATGCTGTCAAACCGGAAGAAGGAAAAAAATAAATAAATCTATCTAATGCAGTGGACCGTCCTGGGGTGGAACCCCCGCAATCTGCGTGTCCTGATCATCGTTATTGATCGCCCTGGGTTAATTCTCAACTGCTGGTCACACACCCTTGGAGGAAATCCGGAACCCCGTTCCCTACATCTGTAGATCAGCAGTGCATACTAAGACCTGTTTCAATTTGACGGAGGGGGTGAACCATCATTATAGCGTCTGCAGCGAATGCCTCGCTAGAGCGCATGTGTGTAGTTCGTAGTGGCGTTGAGTCAGCCATCAACCGCGGTTTGCAAGGGTATGCAAAAGAGGCGCAACCAACGGGTTGGGGTTTTCTCCATGTGACAATGGGCACGCTGGCGCTGGTAGGATGCGCGAGAGAAATAAAACAGATAAGCTTGTCGCTTGTCGCAGTTTGACGGCGGATGTTTGTTGTTCTTCTTCTCTGCTTCTTGTCTGGAAGTCCCTCGTCGTTCGCTCCTTCCTCCTTCCTTCCTACTCGCGCCTTCCCCACCCCGACGCTTGCCCACGTGTAGTCCATCCATTCTCTCTCTTCGACTCGTTTGTCTGTGTGGGATACCTGTGGCAGTCCAAGGTGAGTTCTCTTGCAGCTCATCGTAACGACAACCAATTGATGATAGAATCCAGCAGTCGCCATGGCAGATGTAAAGCCCGAAGTCGTGCACCAAGGCGTCTTAGACGTTCCAGCGAAACGAGGCGTCGTCGCCAAGGGTGTAACTCACTTCAAGAGGTGGTGGTGGGTTCACGTTATCATCTTAATCTGCGTGGTGATAGTCATCATTTTCCCAGTGTAAGGATCGTCCTAGAACTACGCCCTTATTATTATTATTATTGGCCTACTGAAAACAATCCCTCTCTAGCATCTACGTCGCCTACCCCAAGATTGCCCAAACTGACGTCAACAAAGCCACGCTCAATGTGACAAGCATGGTGTTCTCAGACCCAACCCCGGACACCATCCATGTCAACCAGACCCAGGTGTTGGGCAACAAGGCCGTATACCACCCGAAGATCTACTCGTTCAATGCGTCGCTGAGCGTGGCCGGTGCTCCGGAACCCGTGTCCTATGCCATAGTCCCTGAAACAGCGTCAAACGACGGCCAGGTAATCATTGTCGACACTACGCTTCAGCTGCGCAATCTCGACGCTGTTACCGATTTCACAAAGGTCGTTCTGGCATCGGACACATGGGATTTGAATATCTACGGACGACCGCAGTTGAGGGAAATGGTTCTACCAAAGTCCACGGTGACGTTCAACAAGACCGTCGAATTGACAGGTGGGTTCTTTTCTCGTTTTCGTTTGCTTCTTTGACTTCAAGGCCACATGCTAAGTTTATCTCAGGTCTCAGTGGGCTTAAAGGCTTTGCACTTTCAAACATCAGGATAACTCCAACACCAGGAGCCGATGGCACCAACATGAACGGCACAGTTAGCATTCCGAATCCCAGCGTCGTGACCGTGCCTATGGTAGGAAGACCCTACCTCGTTTCATTTAATATTGTCGGTGTTTTTCTTGTGCTAACAAAAATACAAAATAGGGTAATCTCACACTGGACATCTCCGTCAACGGCACGCACGTCGGCCAAACCTATGTGAACGATCTCAACCTCGTCCCTGGCGCCAACAACTATCCGGTTAAATCGTTCATCAACAATACCATAATGCTGGGTTTTATAAACGGCAAAGACTCTCCCTATCCGTCAGGTGTTGTCCCACTGGACATTGTCGGCAACAAGAGTGTTTACAATGGCCAGGAGATTACGTACTTTTCCGATGCCTTGCGTGCGACCACCCTCCGTACGACGTTGAATGTGACACAGGTTCTGATTGACTCTGGTTTGGGAATATTGCTTGGAGGACTTGGAGAAT
>CVMT01000002.1:4662006-4737107 GCA_000985935.1 Talaromyces islandicus | reverse complement strand
AGCCCGCTGTGCTAAGCTGGGATGAATGTGATATCTGTTTTATCTTTGCATTTTTTGGAGTGCGATCTCCATTTCTTTTATACAATATTTCTTGCAACCGGGTTTGACATACATTGTTCGGATTTGGAGGTGGCAAGGATTTATATACAAGTGCAATAATACCCTGTTCTCGCGACTGACTTGGAACTATCATCTGACTGCATTGCATCATCCGGAGCCCTAATTCACCGATACTATAACAATCTTCCTTCCCTCTCTTTCAGGTGATCATCACTGACTATTTGATATCAGACTATCAATTAATCAAGTCCAAGGTAGGTACATAATAATAACAATGATTGAAACAAAACAGCCACCCACGCCATGAAAAATTGGGAATTGCTCCTTTTTTGCCCTATTTTCACCTATTTTTATTTCCCTTGTTTCCCACTCACTCACACACTCTCGAAGCGAATCCATCGTCGAGATTACCACTGTTGACTTTTTTTTTGTTGAAACAAGAAAGAAGAGTTCCACCCGCCCTGGTCGATTGTTGAATCATGCTACGAATCGAGGAAAAAAGACGTGCTACAGTTTACATGGTAGGGGAAGAACAAGGTCGGCTTTTTTTCACAGTTCGTGCAGCGTATTATAACCTGTCTCCAACAGGCTATCGCAGCCTCGCTTGTCGGCGGCAATATGCCAGTAAAACAGACCGCCCAGACCGAGACTGGTCACGAATTTTGCTTTTTGCTCGACTGTGCGCGTGTTGTCGTACGAGACAAAGCCGCCGTCATCGCCGACGCAGTATGTTGCGCCGACTGTTTTGTCGACGACTTCCTTGGCGCCTGGTCGTGGAAGCTCGCTGTAGTCAAAAGTGCCGTCTTCGCCACCGAAGCCTGAATAGGACTGGTTGAGGCCTTGGGCACCAACGAAGGAGCGACCGTACGCTGGGATGCCCATGAGGATCTTCTTGGCGTGCACACCTTGGCTCAGGAAATATGTGACAGCGGACTGGCAGGAGATGGAGGCGGCATCGCTGTGCGGTTGTGCCGGCGTGTATAGCTGGGCCTGGTGGCCGGAGCGGTCGACCCAGGGACCGGAAAAGTCATAGCACATGACCATGAACAGATCAACGTACTGCTGGGCAACGGCCAGGTTAATGTGTTTCAGTGCCCATTCGCCGGCGGGCAGGGCACTCGTCAGTACGTAGCGTGGAGCCGGCAAGGCGGTTCTTAGTTGGGCCAGCAGGTAGATATAGTCGACACCTTGCTGGGTGTTTGAGGGGTGCTCCCAGTCCACTGTGTTATTGTGAGCGTCCTGTTGGAAGGTTCTCGTGTGAGTGAGTGAGTGAGTGTGTGTGGGACCCATACCATCGATCCCATCCAGGTCAAACTGGTCGACCAGAGCCCTTGCGCTGGTAGCAAACTTTTCCACAGCAGGCGGGCTCCGAGCCACTTTGGCAAAGTTTTCGCTTCCTTTCCCGCCGCCTCCAACGGACAGGATGACTTTCATCTGCGGATACTGTCTTTTCAGCTGAGTAAAGGCGCGGAGACAGCCTTCGGTGCCGTCTACGGGCATCTGCGAGTCGGCCCATTCATCGCTGAGCTGATTCTAGCGTAAGCGGGGAGAGAACTGGTGGGCTTTGTGGACGGTACTGGTTGTTGTACATACATAGACTTGGCCGTCTTCCTTCACCCTGTGGCAAGTTGGTTAGCGTTATATACAACAAAGCGCTGTATATATATATATATATATATATGCGGCAAGAATACCAGGCAAAGGCGTAGAAAACATGCGAGACAAAGCCCAACCGCAAGGTCGACGGCGGCTGCTTCTTATAGATCCTCCAATTGGGATAGTAGGCGGCATTTGCAAAGATGGGGATCTCCAACGGGGCGGGAGAAAAGGCCGGCGCATTCACAGACGACGCACCGGCCAGAGGAGGATGAGGAGGAAGGCTTGGCCATACATCCGGACCTGCAAAGGACGGGGTCATGAACGAATACATCTAGGAGGGACAGCTGCCGCCAAAGCCCACTCTCGGATGCTCGCTGGTCCTTATACTCGTGCTCTCCGTCATCGATCGACGCAAAGTGCCCTTAGCAAGTGCGGGGGGAAAAGAAGCGCTAGATGAGAGAAATAGGAATAGCAGTTAATGGACGGAATGTTAATGTCGATCGGAGGTCCGGAGCAGTGGTCAGAAGATGAAAGAGAGAGACTTTTTATATGAGATGACGAGGAAGATGAGAGCACTAGTGTTTCAGGGAAGAACGACAATGGGCAAGCAGGCAGTAAGGCTGCGGAAATGGCATGGTGCATCACGCGGGCTAGAACGATTGTCTGCAGCTAAGCCTCGACAGGCGCGTGCACCCATGCACCCCCCATTTTACTCCGCAAAACAGAGCGTGCCGATCCGGCGATGCGACGCTGACTGCGTGTTATTCCATGTCCATCCCAGGAAAGCCAGGCCCGAAATAAAAACGAGATAGAAATGAGACCAGAGAAAGGGAAAAGCCAGCCGGGAGACTCGTACCCGCCATCAATGTTCTGGGAGAATCCGGCAACTACTGAACCCAACTAGTACGCATTATTAACCGCTGGGCCAGCTTAGCCTGGGCCGGGTGGAGCCTCCGCGGGGGCGCCGCTGCCCCAGCAAAGGGTCACGAGACCGCCCAGTGTATTGGATTGATTCTCATTACGAATGCCTCTGACTGGACTTTATTCTTCTTATTTATTTGCTTGTTTGACCTGCTTGTGTCTTCGTGCAGCATGTCTCGTCTCCTGGCCCTGTACAACCCTGCGTTTTCCTTCAATTGCCGCCAGCTGGCTAAGACAACGCAGCACGAGACCCTTTTTTGATGAATGAAAAATTTTTTCATGCATGCAGGCTCATCGTGAGCTGTTATTTTTTTCTTTTTATTTTTACCCCCCCTCTCTTTTTGGCGGGGATGTCCATGACCTGCATTAGGCCGTCCGTCTAGTGCGCCGCCGGCCAGAGGAGGCGATCTATCTTGTCCACTCATTGCCACTGCAAGAAAACCGCTACACGCATTTTTCGAATTTTCAGTCGTAATAATAGTAATAATCCTCTGTAGGGTTCTGTACTAAGTAACCGCCCACTGCGAGGCGACTGGCCAGTAGCGACCAGCAAACAAGGCACAAGTCACTGCCCCATCCCAGATTCCCAACACAAATTCCATGTGCAGGAAAATCAACTCTGCTCATTTCTTTATTGGTTGCTTATTATTTATTTTCTCACTTTTAAGATGGGCCATTAATGAGGCATAATGAACGATGGTTGGATTAACTAGAGACCAATGACGGTGTCGAGATCACGTGACCTTCCACGGCTTTCTTCCGCCCTCTTGGCGTCGACATCCAAGCTATCTCTGATGCTGATGACTGGATAATAAGCTCCTCCACCTCACGTCCTTCCCGTACAAGAGGTTATCGTTGCCCACGCCCTCCATGGCAGCCGAAGTACAGTCGGTCGCCGATCGATTGATCACCGGTGATCGCGCGCACCCGCCCGACTACGACTTCTCGTTTACTCCTTTCTTGCGCCGCAACTTTGGCTTTGGGCTTGCCACCGACGTCCCTGTATGCAAAGCGTTCAAAGAGGGCCACTGTCCTCTGGGGCCAACATGCCCCGACAGACATCCAACACCGTCGCGCGTGACGACATCGACAACCAACGCGTCGGGCCTCGCGCCCTCGGTGACGCACGGGTCGTTGGTCTGTAAGCATTTCCTCAAGGGCCTGTGCAAAAAGGGCTTCAAATGCGAGTATCTCCACGAATACAACCTGCGGCGCATGCCCGAGTGCCAGTCCTTTTCACGCTCTGGATACTGCCCCAACGGCGAAGACTGTCTCTACCACCACGTCCGCGAGACCGCCCGACTACCGCGATGCGAACACTACGATCGCGGTTTCTGCCCGCTGGGGCCTATCTGCGCCAAGCGCCATGTTCGACAGCGGCTGTGTCCGTACTATCTAGTTGGGTTTTGTCCGGACGGCAGGGCATGTGAGCACGGTGCGCATCCGCGCTGGTTGGAGAATCTGCCTCGGCCTCAGATTCGCGTTGAGAAGACGGAGGAAGATCTCGAGCGGGAACGGCTTTTGATTCGCGAGGAGCAAGAAAAGGAGGAAGAACGGCAGCGAGAGTGGCGGAATGAGCGAGGGCGAGGAGGGTTCATGCGCTATAGAGGCCGGGGTCGGGGCCGGGGAATGTAAAGTTGTTTATGTACCAGTACTAGTTTAGTTACTATTTGCATCTGGCGAGGCGTTTATTATACCCTGGTTAATATACACTGGTGAATTGAGCATGTTCTTCTTCATTTCTACGTTTTGGAAGGATCATCATGTCTACTTGTGTGCATGTGATTTAAGGTTTTCACTGATATCATCAGCTTCAAATGTACTGTCACAGTTGCTGCAAAACAGTCAAACAGTCTAAAATTTGCAAACGCAATTTTACGTTATTAAAGCAATCGTGCCAAGCTACGAGATAGCAAGGAAATAAAATAAATAACAAATAAGTAAAATATTATTCACCATGACAAAGCGTATTTCCGAGGCAGCTAATTATTAAAATTCAGTATATCCGCTGGTCACGCTTGGTAAGGATTTGGTCATCGCCAAAGAGCTCCGGTGGGGCGCCACCAGCCAATCACGCCGCACTGCCGCAAGCATGCCTTCTCCCCTTCCACCAGGCGGGGTCTGGCCTGCTGCTCTCGAGCGCCTCCTATAAATACCAGTCGCTCCAGCCGGTCTGCTCTGCTCTGTGCATTGTGCTACACCCTGTCTGCTCATCAATTGAACCACTTCTCATCCAAGTTATACGCCTATCCCGTCACTCACAATGGCCAAGATCGCTATCGTCTTCGTATGTCCCGCCTGATATTAAATTACATCATGTCGCAGCTAACCAATTCCCACCAGTACTCGATGTACGGCCACATCGTCAAGCTGGCCGAGGCTGAAAAGAAGGGCATTGAGGCTGCTGGAGGAAAGGTCGATGTCTACCAGTACGTATCTCTTGATTGTTGAACTGCCGCGGGGGGGTTTTCCGCTGACTGTGACTCTCTGTAGAATCGCCGAGACTCTTCCCGACGAGGTCTTGCAGAAGATGCACGCTGCCCCTAAGTCTGACTACCCAATTGCCGAGCCCAACACTCTGCTCGAGTACGACGCCGTCCTCTTCGGTATCCCTACCCGGTACGGTAACTTCCCTGCCCAATGGAAGGCGTTCTGGGACAAGACCGGTGGTATCTGGGCCAGCGGCGGCTACTGGGGCAAGTACGCAGGCGTCTTCGTCTCCACTGCTAGCCCTGGCGGTGGACAGGAGTCGACTGCTCTGGCCAGCATGAGCACTCTGGCTCACCACGGTTTCAACTTTGTGCCTCTCGGCTACAAGCATACCTTTGCCCAGCTCACCAACCTCGACGAGGTCCACGGTGGTAGCCCATGGGGCGCGGGTACCTTTGTAAGTGATTTCTCATTTCACCTGTACTTTCTTGTGACGAGTCTGACCATCTATATCTGAACAGGCTGCTGGCGACGGTAGCCGCCAACCCACTGCTCTCGAGCTCGAAATCGCCGAGATCCAGGGCAAGACCTTTTATGAGCGTGTCTCCAATGTCTCTTTCGCGTGACTGCATGGCAGCAGCGAAGATGCGGCACAGCCTTCTTCAGCGGCCAAAGAAGCCCCAAAGAAAGCTACTCCCCCAGCCGAGAGGAAGGCACCGCAAGAAGACAAAAAGGGCAAAGAGGGTCCATGTGGCTTGCCGGCAAAATGCAGCATTCTTTAGATGCATCCATATACCCCTTTGTATGTATTGAGTGATTTGACGATTTTTTTTTTTGGTTTGTTTTGTTTTTTGATGTTATGACACCGATATTAGATAAAACCTATAAAGTTAATAAGCAAATGCATTGCAGCAAGCACAACACGGATTCTTTCGATCCGCGATTATTGTACTGCAAATACCCTCAAAATGAACGGTGGAAAGTAGAATACCATATAGTTGTCACCGTAGTAAGTTAATACATAGGAGTAAGCGTGGTTGCTGGAAACATCCATCGGAACTAGAGCATTACTGCCTAGCCGCATCCAGCTAGCTCCCCGCGGCGGGCTATGACGAATAGGCCTCCACCACCAAGTGCTCTCACCTTCGACCGTCTTCCGGTTTGCTTCTCGTCTGAGCTGGAGAGGAGATGAATCCTGCGCCGACGCATCGAACTTTAACCAGATTCCTCTAATCCCGCTCTTTTTTTCCCCCTGTTCTTGCCCGCCTTGTCTCTCCGCCACGACCTAGAGACACAGAACAGCATGGCCTCTCCCAGGCCGATAGTGCTCCGCTTTGAGAGTCGTAATGGCCAGTTTCGCGTAACTGTGCCCCCATCTATGCGATTTCCTGATCTGGAAGCAAAGGTATTTATTTTCTGTATTTTCTAGAGAGGTTCAGTTTTGCACGAACTTTCGTCACTGGTTTGTGGCTAAGACGCTGGTTGACCGCATCTTATTTAGATTCTTGAACACCTTCCCCCATCCACTGATCCTACAACGATTATACTGTCAAATAAACCCATCGGCGTTGGTGGCCAAGAAAGACTGCTAGCTAGTTTGGGTGGAGTTTCGATCGAGAGAGTTGGATTATCGTGAGTCTGGTCCAGTTTGCCAAAGTGCCTGGCGAAGTGGCGTAGCTCTGACATTCATAATCGGGAACAGACATGGAGACAAACTGTTTCTCGGATACCAAGAAAAAGGATCGCTTTCCAATGACGCCTCTCTGGCCCAACAAGCAGCCGCTCAGAAACCTGCCGCAGAGTCGAGGCGGCTGAACGGGGTCGCTGTCCCTCAGCAAACGACCGTTGCCATTCCGCCCCGGCCAACGTCACCTTCAACCATCCTCAAGAACCCTTGGGAGGTGGTCGAACAGTCCCCCCTCGACAACCTTTTGGATAAGAAAGATGGAAAGATCCCCCGACCGCGAGATACAAAGATGTGCAGGCACGGGCCAAAGGGAATGTGTGATTACTGCATGCCTCTAGAACCATATGCGCCCGAATACCTGGCCGACAAGAAGATCAAGCACCTGTCATTCCACTCATATCTCCGAAAAATAAACTCATCCAAAAACAAACCAGAACTCAAGAGCTCTTACATGCCGCCTTTGAGCGAACCCTATTACCGCGTCAGACGAGACTGTCCCTCTGGGCATCCACCGTGGCCGGAAGGCATCTGTACAAAATGCCAACCCAGCGCTATCACCCTTAAGCCTCAGGAGTTCCGGATGGTCGATCACGTTGAATTTTCTTCTCCGAGCCTAATTAATGGACTTCTTGATTTTTGGCGAAAGTCGGGTTCACAACGCCTGGGTTATCTATACGGAACATACGAGGAGTATACAGAGGTTCCACTCGGTATCAAGGCTGTTGTTCAGGCTATATACGAACCGCCTCAAGTGGATGAGGTGGACGGGATAACTCTCAATGAGTGGGAGACCGAAAAAGAGGTCGATGAAGTCGCTCGTCTTTGCGGTTTGGAAAAGGTTGGCGTCATAGTTACAGATCTCCTTGACGCAGGCAAAGCCGATGGCTCTGTTGTTTGCAAAAGACATGTCGATTCGTACTGGCTATCCTCGCTCGAGATTGCCTTTGCATCACGATACCAGGCACGGTACCCCAAGGCGACGAAATGGAGTGAAACCGGCTCGTTCGGATCCAATTTTGTCACGTGTGTGTTGAGCGGCGACGAGAATGGAGCAATTTCAGTCAGCGCGTATCAAGCCTCGAACTCGGCAGTGGAGATGGTGAGAGCAGATATCGTTGAGCCTTCGGCCGATCCCACCGTTATGCTTGTTCAATCCGAAGACGATGATGATTCGGGCAGCAGGCTACGATACATCCCCGAGGTCTTTTACCGCAAGATCAACGAATACGGAGCCAACGTGCAGGAGAATGCCAAACCTAGCTTTCCTGTAGAGTACTTGCTGGTGACGTTGACCCATGGATTCCCTACAGAGGAAGCGCCTCTTTTCGTAGACAGCACGTTCCCAATAGAAAACAGAGAAGTCATTGGTGAAAGCCAGGAGCTTCGTGCGGTTGCCAGGAAGCTGGTCACTCACGGCGATACGAAAATGGCAATCCGCGCTGTTTCCGACTTCCACTTGCTCACTTTCCTTCACTCACTGGGGACGTTCAACAAGGTAAGATCTTCAGGTCCACAACAATAAAATTATACAGTACTAATGACTCGTATCCACCTAGGACGAAGAGGAACTGCTGGCCCGCGTGGCTACAATGCATGACCCTTCGGACGGCGTGCAGCTTGTGAATACTAGTGGATGGGCCACTCTGGTTGCGATTCTTCAAGAGAGCGGTGAGCGACCCCCTAAGCGCCCCCTGGCATCCATAGCTAGGGATACGCCTGTTGCGTCTTTTGCACAGAGACATGGAAACCTCCAATCGAGATCCGTGTCTCCAAAATCCGATAGTGAACGTCTTGCTAAGAGGTTTAAGGGGACTAGCCTAGAGTAACAGATCACATTACCTCACTACCCTTGGCTACTCTGGTCTCCCAACGAAAACCCAGATTACCGTCCGTCTAATTTTGTTAACGATTAACCGTGCGAAACAAACGCGCTGTGCGCCCCTAGCTGGGGTGTTCGCCCTGACATACATGTACTCGAACGATAGCGAATTTCTTTTCCTTGCGTTATGCTCGGCATTTGCATTATCCGGCGATTCCTCGAGTCTTATTGGTACTTTCAAATGTTACTTTTGGTACTTTACATTGTGGAAACGAATAGATGGCTACCCTGGATAGATCAGAGGTTGAATGGGATCCACTGACGAATTATGGCCAGTTTAGTATTACGACCATTCTTAGTATTACTTGGTCCGTATATTAATGTCCAACTAAATATTCATACCAGATATAGAAAAACCCGTAGTGATCCAACGCCGACCCAACTCAACCCGATTTCATATATTACCATATAAACATTAAACCATATTCACTGATCCATCGATGTGTCCGTGTACGTAAAAAGCACTTTTCAGCATACCCTACTGCTTGACGAGCTTCTTGAGACTCTTCTCCAACACTATTCGCCCTTCAAACGTGCGCCACACCTCATGAGGCGCACCCTTGACAACATCCCACGAGAGCAGATTATCTGTGATTCCCGTCAGACTCTCCTGCTGGCGTGCCCACGACTGGCTACGGCCAACTTCCACGCCAGAACTAACCACAACCAGCGGGGTTTCGGGGGTCTGGATGTTTTTGGCGCTGGCGATTTCACTGGCCGTTATGCTGCCAGCCACCAAGTTTTCCTGCAGCTTGGCCTTGATGAAGCGGCCACCTTGGTAGGCGACTTTGCCGAACATGCGGTCTTCCCTGGTACGGCCTTTGAAGAGCGCGCCAGCCAGACGGTCGAGACCCAGCGGCGAGACGATGCCACGACCCCAGAGCGCGAACCCGCGCCCAGGGTTGCCGATATCACTGTCCAGCCGGTCCTCGTGGGTTGGGTCGATCAGCAGCAGGCCCGCCACCTCGTCCCTGTGGCGACTCGCAAAGATCCGGCTGTAGATGCTACCCACGCCGGCCGTGACGATGATCCAGGGGCCTTCTTCGCCCGCCAGCGCGAGCACCTCGGACAGGACGTCGGCGGACATGCCGGCCGAGTGTGGCGAGGGCGCGTTGTCGGACCAGGCGATGCCCGGGCGGTCCCAGTAGCAGTAGCGAGGAATAGTTCCATTAGCGTAGGCATTGTGAACAAACGGCTGCAGACCGTGCTCCGAGGGGTCTTCTCCGGCCTCGACGAGGATTGTCGGGGGCTGCTTGGCGGAATTGTTGGCATTCACATCGCCGATGCACGCCAGATGAACCTCGTATTTCTCGTTATTGACCAGATATTTCCGGCCGGGGGCTTGCAGGCTGGAATCTCGGGCTCGCAGGACCAGTATGGCCGTGAGCAGGATGGCTACAATGGCAACAACACCGAGCACTACAGTCTCTGCGAGCACAGCAAGCCACTGCAACAGCGTGCGTCTGGTTTCCACGCGGCCCGTCAACCGCACCTCTTCCTCTTTCCTGCCCTTTTCCACAAAGTAGACTTGGACGATATTGTACAGCGCGATGAACGCCGCCCACACCACGGAAGCAATGCCGACCCATCCTTCTTCCAGTCGGAGACGCGGCGCCGCGAGCACCAGGACCATGTCCGCGACAAGCAAGACCGCGAGAACACTGTTCCAGACCAGCATGGGCTGCGACGGGATAGCGAAGAAGAGCAGGCCAATGATGAGATTACCCACGGTTAACGTTGTGTATGAGAAGTCGGTAAAGCCCGAACCACGGTTGTGCATGCCGGGAGGACTGACGAAGATCGATACGAGCAGCAGCACCCACCAGATGAAGCTGATGGCGAGGAAGACGGTTGAGAAGAAGCGCAGGGCGCGGACGCTCCAGAGATTGTATGGCGAGACCTTTGCCAAATTTTATTAGCTGTCCTAGGAAAGTGTTCGATTAATTTTGTAGAGTAAGCTTACAGCTGGGTCGTCCGGACTCAGGTAATTATCATTACTGGTATTGGGTGGCAGCAAACGCGTACGCTCGTCAGGCTCTCGCGAGTCTTGCGCGACTGAAGAATCCTCACGCTGATCAGGCGGTCTGTCGCCTTCTTCAACGCGAGCTTGGTCATTCTTTCGACCTTTTGAGCCCCACACCGACACCATGCTTGGGGGGGGGGATAATAATTATAAAGTGTATCAATCAGTGAAGGTGGTCAGACAGCAGCGACAAGTAATTGATTCAGAATGTTCGTTTTGCAAAGCTGGGACTGGGGAAAAAACCAATGATTTAATCGATCGACTCTTGGTTTCTGCATCCGATCATACAATGAGGCCCAGTAAGGGCTGTGACGTCACCACCATGGGAGCCCCACGTGATGCCATTTCATTTCAGGATTTTTGTACTTGACTGGTGTACTTCCTTGATGAACAAAAGTTTCTCTATTTGACATGTACCTGATAATAATAACCGTTACGGCTCCTTACTGATCTTCCCCCTGGGCCATGATGCTTTCTACAAAATCATGGCCGATATCAAAGTGGATTCCGTCTGGGTTGGTCACGTTGACCAATTGATCTATAGACGATATTAGAAACATGGAAAAGAACAGTGCATAATCATGAATAAAAAGAAAAGAACAAAAAAGGGAAAGACTTACACCAACTCTCATCAGCCTCCGGATGAGGACCCACTAGCCCAACCCATCCTTTCTCAAAGGAAGTCACAGAAGCAGCAATATCGTTGTTGGCCGAAAACCTTCCAAGAATAGTTGTAGACGAATCGTTTAGCACTGATGGTGCCAGTTTCATAACAGCGCCATCCTGAAAATACAGCCACCGGCCATCCTCCTTTTCACCCTTCTTGGCGCCTGTGTGGAAAGTCCAGTTGACTTGGATGACGGTGTTTGTGGCGTTCTTCACCTGCGCGCCATCCTGATCCATTTCGTCGGCGATGAATGAGCCCGGAGGGAGGAGATCGTATCCAAGATGGGGGCCAGCTAGGTACGCTCCAAGGCAAAAGCCGGCGTACCGTCCGCCTTGAGCGACGTATTCGCGGATGGCGTTTTTGTACTTTTTGGTATGTTTCCATCCGGGCTTGAGATCTATGCGAAGTTTGTCAGCATTTCCCACATAAACAGTTGTAATTGTCTGTGGCGATAGAGAAGATAAAAACGAACCGCCGCCTCCTGGCTGAACAAAGAGATCGACGTCACTCAGGGACTCCGCATTGATATCGATTTCCTCATTAGGTCCGGCATACTCGACCTCGAAATTAGACGAAGAACTCTGGAGAAGGGCAGCAACTGATTCAGGACATCCATCGCAGGCTGCAGGCCCACGATAAATCAATGCTTTGGGACTCGAATGAGAGTCTCGAGCGGCCATCACAGTACCGAAGACAAGGAAGGAGAGAATTGACGACCGCATCGTGTGTGGACCTGAGACGATACACAATATTGTTTGCGTAAAATAAGCTTGAGAATAGAGGGCGTTTTTCCGGTATATAAGAATCCTGGGCAGGCAAATATATTCTTGCAGGCAGACATATTCTTTAATCAGCCCGTATTGCCAGGATCTGCACCCAGGGAAAAGGCAAACCTAGATTTCGGAAAAATAAGAAATCTGAGACAGCCGTTCGTCTAAAATGTAGTCCGCTTTAATCCTAATCCTAATCCTTCTTAACCTCAGCCCCGATCCTCTTGGCCTAATTCTAGGATCTTGAATGTAGTATTTGGATGTTAACTGCTATCCACAAATATATACGAATATATTATACTAAAGATAATATTGTAATTCTGATAAAACATAAATAAATGAATAAAAAAGATTAAAGTACAATCCGTGAAAAAAGGATAATTCTATTGTGTTTCGGTTTAGAAATAAGCCTCAACTATAAACCTTAGTAGCTTGACACCCGCAGTTGAGCCGCAAGTCTAGACGGGCGTCAATGGATGATATTAACAACAAGTCAAGAGATTCCACATCCATGGAACGAGATCATTTTAGGTGGAATCTGGACTAGTTTCCCTTACGAATCTATGGCGATGAAGAAATTTCGAGCAATTTGAAAATTTGTTGGAACAGTAACATATGAACATGGGTTGAATGTTAACAGTGGCATAATCTCTATCACATATGTACGTTGTATGCTATATACACAACAAAGTCTCAAATATATACAGAACCGACTCAGCGTCCTTCGTTGTCATCTCCACTGAGCAGTCGAATCAAGCGCTAGTAGGAGCCGCATCAGTAAACGCAAGGCGATGCGTTTACTGGGAGACCTTCCACTGGACTTGGATGTTGGTGCCGTCACCGTTGGTGCTGCCAAAGGCCTCCCAGAGGCCGGCGCACATGTCGATGATGTCGCCACCAGCGCGGTCAGCAATGACAGCCTGCTTGGTGACACCGTTGGGGCCGGTGATGTCAATGGTCTTTCCGCAGAGCTCGTCGCTCTGGTTGGCGCCGAACTGGTCAAAGACCGAGGCGGACAGGGCGATGAACTCCTGGCCGGCAGCGCTGGGGAACTGCGAGGTGAAGTAGGTGGACATGCCGCAGGCGCCGGACTGGTAGAAGACGTTGTTGCAGGAGGCGTCATCGGAGAAGGAGTAGATGGAACCGGTGATGTCCATGTTGGAGTAGTAGGACGAAGGGATGTCACGCTTCTGGATGGGAGAAGCGGAAGCGGCGACAGCGAGGGCCGAGACGGCGACAGCAGAAGTGAACTTCATTTTGACTTTTGTTGTTTGGTGGTAAGGAATGAATTGGTAAGGAATGAAATCTTGACAAAGGAGTGTTCAAGAGGTTTGTAGATCTTTTAGTTTGTTGCTAGCTGAAGAAAAGAAAGAGCACCAAAAGCCTGGGGGAAGAAACTTCCTTTTATCTCTTTTTTTCCTTTGGACAAATACCCAACAGTTGCATCTTGACCATGTTGACAGCCAAGGCTAGAAGCTTGAGTGTAGCAGTTCTAGCACGCTGACATATGGTTACATCCGGCCCCCAGAGATGGCCGTTTGCTGACGGCGGGAAATGAAGGGGTCCATAAAACACGCAACGCGGGATTCTATAAGGAGTCGAATCGGTTTCGTCGGACCTAGCCACATTGTTAAATTTTATAAATAGTCTTACGCTCGTGGTTAGTACCGACTTGCTGGGCGCATGGTGTTGGTGTTTTAGGTTTGACGTTTGCAAGTTTGGAACGTCGGATCGACAAACGGATGTTGTAGCACCACCGGGTTGCTCCTGTTGAGAGCGGTCTAGTGTGTGGTCTACTACGTAGAGGCAAAAAGGATAAGTGCTGATTTTCAAGGCTTTTTTTTTTATCCATACTAATAATCCAACGTGGTGGTGAACGTAAAAGGCAAATCGTAAAACGCTCTGTACTCCTAGTCGGTCCTTAGGGCTATTGCCACTAGCTAGTTGCAGTAAAACCTCTTTGTAAGGAAATAAATGAAACCGGCACTTCATTGATGTGCTTATACCCAGGATTTGCTTGTGGATAGGTAGGACTAATTTATATTAAAATTAAAATTATTAGTATTAAGAAGACTCATGTTTACTTTGAATGGACTATAAGCAAATTTACAGATAAATTCAATTCCATGCACAGGATCTACTTGTTTATAACCAGGTTTGCTTATAAAAATGGTTGCTTATAAATAGGGTTTACTGTACTGCGCTCTACTAACCACTTATAGCTAGTGGAGAACGTGGATGCTTTGGGCAGAGTGTATTACTATTTGCGTATATGCATTGATGCAACGCAACTGTCATCTATTATTGTTATTGTTGTTTGTTGTCACTGATTATGTCTCTTCATTAGTGCGCATCGTGGGTTTAGAGTCTATTTTACTTGTGCTGCTGCTCTTTTGCGCACCACGTCCAGCTGTCCACTCAGGCGCCAAGGGTAGTCGAACTGGTCCATAAACACTTCACAGAGCTGCAGGAACACACACACAGTCAGCAGGGTATCCTCACGAGGACTGAAACGCAGGGTTTGTATTACTCACCTGGATGTGATTGGCCTCGATAAACTCTTGGTCCGCCAAAACCTTCTCCATGTCCTCGACTGTCTTGCACGCAAAACTTCGGCTTTTTTTGCCGGTTTCGCCGCGGGCGCCAAAGAACTCTAGCATCTTTTGATGATCCCACAGCATGCTTACATCGTTGTACAGTTGGTTGGGCCCATGGATGGCACGCTCGATCGAGTATCCGTTGTTATTGATTACGAAGATGAGTGGCGTGTAACCGTACCGGATATAGGTGCCGATTTCCTGCACGGTCATCTGCAACGAGCCCTCGCCGACGAGAAGAATAACTCGCTTTTTTTGCGCGCCTTCGATTTCCCGTGCGGCGGTCAGGGCCCCGAGACATGCGCCGACGGTGAAGCCAATGGACGACCAATATATCTGCGTGATGAAGCTCACGTCCTTTGAAAATACTGCATCCGGGATGCCATACTGGGCTGTGCCTGCTTCGGCAAGTACAATATCTCCAGGGCATGTGAACCTGCCGATCCGTTGCCATATATAGGACTGCGTGATGGGACCTGATTTGGAGTCGTTCAACAGAGGTGCCTAAATTTGTTAGTATTGCGGCATAAATCAGGTAGGACACTGCTTACCTCGACTCGTGGGCCCTTTTGGGGTCGTGGAAGTTTGTATTGGGAAGCTTTTGTTTCCAGTTCCTGTACAATGCGTTTCAGAACAGGTAGGAAATGTACCCCTTCAAAGCGCTCTTTCTTCACAGCGCAGTGATCATGCGCCAGCATTACAACATTCTCATCCAAGAGACCCCTCGTAAAACCGCCCGTGTTGGAATCGGAGAGAAGTGGCCCAACATTCAGGACCAGATCTGATGCTTCGAGTGCAGCCTGGGTTTCGGGGAATGAGACTGGATGTGTGGTTAGTCACTGCTAAGAAAAAAGGAAAGGAAAAAGAAAACAATAAGAGAAAAACAACAGAGAGAGAGAGAGAGAGCACCCACCTTGTCCATTGTAAAGGCCATTGTAATATTCACTATCCTCATGAATAATCCCCTTGGACAGAGGCGTCGAATAACTCGGAAAACGCGTCAAATCAGCCAGTCGTCTCGTTTCAGCCTGCGCATTGTGGCGAATAGCCAAAACATCGGCCAGAATAGCCGGGTTGGAAGCCTTTTCAATCTCCTCGAGAACGCGAGCCACCACCTTGTCTTCAACCTGAGGGTCGTTCTTGATCTCAAGATCCAGCGGAACTTGCAGACGCTTTGCGTCCAGCGGCACCGAGACGGCGTCCATGGGCACGTAGATGGTGACGGGCAGTCTGGTCTTGACGGCCTCGACGATGACGCGGTCTATCTCGTCGGCCATTGTTGCGTCGTCGAGCAGGATGGCTTGCGTCTTGTTGATCGGCTGGCCCATTTGCGTGTAGACCAGGTGGTCCTGGTTGGCTTTATACGTATGGTGGATCATGATTCTTGCATTTTGCTCTATCAAATGTTAGGCACTCGGCTTTCTTATGTTTTTCACTGGGTGAAGAAGCCCTACGGGGTCGAGATGTCATTCCAACAATGTGAATCATGCCCGTGTGCTCTGCATATGCGCCGGCCACACCGTTCATGGCAGATAGCTCTCCAACACCGTACGTAGTGACTAGACATCCTGGCAAGTCGCGGATGCGCGCAAACCCGTCGGCCGCATACGCTGCATTCAGTTCGTTGCATGTGCCTTGCCATGTAAGCCGGGGGACTTTGAGCAGCTCATCGAGCAGGAACACTAAACATTACGTTAGAAAACACACACACACACATATATATATATATACATATATATATATATATGCTTTGTAAGGGTGCGGATTGTGAACTTGCAGTTGAAATCTCCGGGAACTCCAAACACATGACGAATCCCCAACTGTGCAACACGCTCGAAAATATACTTTCCCGCAGCGATAGTGTCGGCCATGATTGAAGTGGTCGTTTCAATGATAGAGTACTAGGGGGGCTAGAGCTGCGTCAGTGTCTGCAGGAAGAGAAGATAAAGGAAGAAAAGAAATAAAAAGGAAGCAATATGATATAACGAGCGACGATAGCCGGTATCGCTGTGGATCCGTCTAAACAAAGGCGCAAACCCCCGCTTCGCGCAGGCATTCTGGGATTTCTGCTGGTCGGTGACCATACGACGTTAGGCAACCTACCTGGGTGGCTTGCAAGGTACGGGTCAGTTTCCAGTCTTTGGTTATTGTGTGTTGGACTGCTGTTGAGGTCTATACAATTTACTGGAAAGGAAAGAGGGCGCAGGCATTACGTATTGGTTGCTCGCGTGCCGAGGCTATCCGCAATCTTATCCTTATCAGCTCTTATCAGCTCTTATCAGCTCTCTATCATGCATGATTTATGGTATGCAACTTGAAGCTCATCCCCTCTCCATCGCGCGCGTAGCCATCATGTCGCCTACTTTCGGCGGCAGGACCAGAGCCCCTCGGTCGTTGCGTTTAAACAGGTCTATCAAAAAGCCCGCTGTTTTTGCAGGCTGGTCTTCTTGCACAAAGTGGCCCGCAGCGGGCAGCACTTGCAGCGAATATTTACCTTGAAAACAAGACTGTCAGCGATACAGACCAGACGCGAGACAAGTAAGAACTAAATAGAACAAACCTTGCATCTGCGCAATCAGAAGCTCCTTGTCCAGTCGATCTGTGCCGGCCAGAATGAGCAGCTTGCCCCCCTTAGCATCCAGGAACTTGCGACTCAGCCCAACAAACCAGTCTTCCCAGAAGGGCTTTGTCTCGGCCAGATTCGTCCTCCAGACCCAAGGACGTGAGGGGTCAGACGGAGGGTCTTCTTCTCTTAGTAGTGAGGGAACAGAAACCCTAGCAGAAACCGTATTGCGTATCGTTCGCGAGCGAAAACTGCAGTCTTGAATTAGAACAGTCGAGACAAGAAGTAAAAGAGAGGGCTTGCTTACTGCCAATCAATTGCAGAAGTCAAAGAAGTAAACTTGGTTGGCCGCGTAGATAGATATGTGTCCATGCTCTGCAAAGCATCCATTGCAGAGCCTAATACACAGCACCAAGTCAGCATCATTTCAATAAACACATCATTGTATAGAGGGAGAGAGAAACTCACCTTCAACCACATCAAGAACCGCATGCGCCAGTACCTTGTTCCCCAATTCTCCATTCCTGGCAACATCGGTAATCACCGCACCCCCAAGACTATGTCCAACCAGAACCAAATCCGGCATGTTCTGCCACCGCATCTTTGCCTGCGTTTCTTTAACCACAAAGATCAAGTCGCGACTCAGCGTTTCCAGACGATAATCGGGATCCTTTATTTCACCACCTTTCAGTGGCTCCACAGTTGTACTTCCATGATGGCGGGCATCCAGCGACAATATCCCCGCCTCGGGGAGTGCTTTTCGTATCTCTGTAGCGCAGGCGGCAAACGAGAGGCCCGAAGATCCAGCGCCGTGGTGCGCCACAAACAAAGGGCCCGAGTTTGTTGGTGGGGTGATGTAGGCATGGTGAACTATGTGCAACCCTTCTACGTCTTCCTCAAGATAGAGCTCTTGCGCATAAAACTCGGTCCAGCTTAGGGACTTGCTCGGATCTTTTCGAGACGATTCCAGTCTGCCCTTTTTGTTAGAAAATTAAAAACAGCGTGTATTTTCGAAAAAGAACAAAAAAGGTAGAACTGACGAGCCCGATCGAGCAAATAACCTCTGCCTCGGCGACGGAACAATCGTCCCAGTCGATGACGCCGACGACGACGAATCCTCGTCTTCCTCAGCTATCGAGCCAATTTTTGCACCGCCGCTGCCACTCGAGCTTTCATTATTACTTGATCGTTCTGAGCCGTCTTCAAAAAGCGGGATGTCTGGCGGGAGTTTGGCGAGTCGCGATTTGGCAAAGCTCTTTTGGAGGTCGCTCATGTTGTCCATCAAATAGAGAATTAGTAAACACACGCGACCAGGTCGGAGACGGCGGAGTGACGCGTGTTATTTGGAGTCCATGCACTGTTAAAAGATCGCCGGTGTATATTTCACTGGGGTTTGTTTATTTGACGTGTTCTGCTACAGTTGTAACACAGAAGGCAGCGACAAACCGATGTGGCGACTGTTGTTAAGTCACCCCGCTTTTGGGTCTGTTGCCGGCCGCGAAGAGGCAGGGTCAATATGTAATCAATTGATGTTTGCTTTCGTGTCATGAAATTGACGTGTACCGTATGTATTCAAATGTCTACCTGTACCGAGCGGGGCACTCTGGTCTACATGAATTGATACATGTACTCTCCTGCTATTCATATAATTACACCGTGGCTTACCTACCCATATCCATTTCACTTGATGTCAGATAGAAAATATATATATTTATATATATATATATTAGGCGATATATTTCTAATTCCGAATAGATATAATGTCGTCCAAATGTCGCCCGCCGCTCCAACCTTGACTAAGTATTCAATTGATATTATTATCTTCCACAACTCCAACCCCAGGTCAACGCCAACTCCAGACCGAACGCATGATGTCATATGAACAGCAGAAAAAAGCCAACAGCAATATTACTATCTATGGTAGATAAGCACCCCCAGCAACAATAAGGTTCATGTTCGTGAACTTAACCTTGTAAACCGGGCTCTTCTTGGTTGGAAACGCGCTGATCTGGTCTGGGGTCACCACGTTATCTTTGCCCTTTTTCTTGCCGCCCCCAGGCCCAACTGAAGCCGAGGCCTGCGTACTGGAACCACCTGCATTGGCATCAATCTTGGTGCTGCTACCGGCTTCCGCTGTAAGCCGTGTCTGGTTGGATGCTGGTTCCGAGGCTGGAGGAGCAATGTCCCACACTCGCACCGTGTTATCGGCACCGGACGAGACCAGCACGGTCGACTCGACACTCCAGTCCAATGACCAGATGCCACCCTTGCCATGGCCACGCATGCGCTTCACGAAACGACCCGAAGCAAGCTCCCACAAGAAAATAGAGCCTTGGTCGTCGGCTGATGCCAGATATTTGCCGCTGCGACTGCAAGCCAGAGCGGTGATGTTGCCAGTATGGCCGGTGAACATACGCACTGCATTTCCAGTAGTCACTGCCCACATGCGCACGGTGCGGTCCGAGCTTCCCGTAAAAACGTACGCCGAGTTTGGATGGAAACAGACGCAGTCGACATCTTGGTCATGGCCGGCAAAGATTCGCTGTTGGCGGATCCGATCGGTGGCCCAAAGACGAGCGGTTTTGTCGTGACCCCCAGACACAAAATAATAGCCAAAGGGTCCCCAGCTGAGATCCCAAACTGGCTGATCATGTCCCTTGTAGATGACCATGCACTGCCACATATCCAGCGACCACAGCCGAATAGTTTTGTCGGCCGACGATGAGAGTAGCCAACGTGCGTTGGTTGGAGCTATTTCACCCTCAGAACGAGGTGCCGACGGAGCAAACTTCACCGAGTAAACCGGGCCCGAATGGCCAAACAGACGTTTGGAGTTGGAAGGCGGACTGGTAAACTCTTCTATGCCTTCATGGCTCGGCCGGATAGGTTTGCCATCAAGGCTCCAGACGCGAATGTACGAGTCCTCGAAACCGGCAGCGACCAGCATGTTGTCATCGGAAAAGTCGAGACAGACCATGCTAGAACGAGTTAGAATACTGTCAGAGAGATAAGAGTCTAGAGAAACCTACCGATCGTGGGTGTTGTGAAACGTGAACATGCAAACCGAGCATGCGACACCAACACCGCCTGAACGGCCCTCGATTCGAAATCGGTCGCGGTTTTCTTTGACTCGTTGCACTTCCATAGCGACGTCACGGGCTGTGGATGGCGGAAACGGAACATCTGCATGCGTCGGCGCCTCCTCGTCTTCTTCCTTTTTGATCATTTGATCATATTCCTGAATCAAGGAGTTTTGACCAGGCGCAGGCGGGTTTTTAGAGTCATGGTCTTCGAGCTCTGCGCGCACATCGCTTTCCAACTCTGCTTCCGGAGGGAATTTTCCGAGTCTCAACCTTGGCAACGTACCAGTCATAGCAGGATTGTCGCCAGTATATGCCGAGCCTGGATGGTGGCCTGGGATGCCCTCGTCTTCAGCAGGAAATGTGTGGGTTTCGTTAGAGCGACCTAGCATAGCAGCGAAACTGAAACGGTCGTCCGCAGCTCGATCCTTGGTGATGACATTGCAATAGCTGCTCAGGATTGCAGACATGACAGAGCCGCCCTCTTTTTGCTTGTTCTCCAGGAACTGCATCAGGTTTGAAAAGGCCGGGTTGCTAAGAATCAAACGATATTTGTTTCCGCGGTACAATCTCGCGGTCGAGTTATCCTGGACATGTTCAGGAAGGGTGATTTTTTGAAGTGAGCGAATGTCCTCGGCATGTTCGGGAAGGAATAGATTCTTGTTCGCTTCAAAGTATTGTTGTGCTTCTTGCGGATACAAAGCTGTCGCCAGATCGAGGAAAGAGTAGACAAACAACGGCCAAAGCACGCGTCGGAGTTCCGGCTGCAGAGACTGTTAGTGCATCAAGAAAAGGTGGGGGGTAAAGTCCATACTTTGTATAGGTCGAGGTTATCTTCAATCCAGACCTTCAAAAGATCTGCCGGTTACTTTATTAGTAGCAGTTTTGTGGATGTAAATGAATGAAACGAACATACCAAAACCAGCTTGATACTTTGGACGTTGATTCTCGTTAGACTGGGGTAATGATCGGCCATCGATTTCTTGACTGGCAGACTCCATACGGAGCATGGCCTCGGTCCTGGTATAGCCTTTCTTGGCCAGGTAGTCTATGACCTGTCCAAAAGATAGTTAGATGATAATAATCGATGAAAACGGTGAAGGAAAGAAGAAATCCAGAAGAGGTGTCCTAGACGTCAGCTCCCCACCCGCAAGTGAAGATTGCAAAGAGGCGAGGCTGACGTCCTGGACGAAACAGACTGTGCTTGGGACCAAACAAGATGTGCGTGTCAAAAGGGCATGTGTACTACACGAATGGCCTGTGCGTGGAGAGCTTTGGCATCCATGGATGATTCGACAAATGACAAGGGATAGCAGTGCAGGTGATGAGAGAGGAAAATGGAGAGGGAAGAGACCAGAGCACGGAGAGAAGTTTGCAGCGGGGTAGCGCCCGTCTCTGTTGCAAACATGGTCGCTGTCAGCGCACCAGGGTTGGTTGGAGTGGCCCAGCTGTTCCCCCGCAGCTGCCTTTAAGGACTCTGTGTCGTTGCTGTCTCGCTTTTTTGTCGGAAATGCCCGCGGACGACTGTGGAAGACTTTTGCGGCAAGGCGGAGAGGAAAGGCAGACGCTGGTTCTGACGATAGGCTTGGAGATGACAATGAAACCATCCAAAGGATTCATCTCAACCGGCTGGAGGAAAAGGATATGCTATTCCGCGGAACATAACGCAAAGAAAAGAGCCCGACTCACGATTTGATTGAGATTCTGCTGCGAAACCGGCGCGGGCGGCGGCCCCGAAGGCCCCGGGGTGGTCGGCGTGTGCACGACAGGCGCATTGGCAGCCATGGGCTGTTGAGCAGGCAGTGGTTGCATTGAGGCATTTGCGCCGATGCTGCCACTGCGCGGAGCTGGGCTGGGAGCTCCAGCACCAGCACCAGCACCGGCACCTCCACCTGGCGCAGACATGGCGCTATGTTTGCACGTTCTCGATCTGCCAACTGGATGAAAAAGGAATACGGTGCGTAGTTCTATATTCTGCGTCTGGGCGTATATTCTGTGGGCGAAACATGCGCATGGCCATCCAGGCTGGTTCTTTATTGAAGGTCGAAAGAGCGCGCTCCGCGACTGCCATTGCGGGTTTTTGATACTGCGCTAGCTTGTTCAGGCTTAGAGCGCGCCTCCCCTTACCCGATTTAGAGCCGCTTTCCCCGGCGTTGGCACACGTGATTTCTTTGTCCCAAAGCACACCTCTCGACTGTTTGTTGTGTTTAACTCAACACATAACACGAAACAACATCTGAAAATTGGCACTGCCTACTACAAGTGGGAGAATATGGACGAGCCGTCAGACTCGACGTCGCAGACGTTCTCCTCTGCCGATCGAATCCGGCAATTGAACGATATTGACAGAGTGCGCACCTATAGAAAACAAACCAAAACGAAAAACGAAATTTATTAACATGCCATCTCGCACAGGACATTGCAAAACTAGTCAACTCCGCCGGTCTCGCCATCAAGGTGCTCGCAAACGACAAGTCCGATGCTACCACGCACAAATCCGTTGAGGAACGAAAAGCCGCGTTCAAAACTGCCACGTCCCAGTACTTTGCCCTGCTCTCGTCCATCGATGTTAGGTTGCGTCGCCAGGTGTATGCCTTGGAGGAAGCCGGGATTCTTGATTCAGAGGCTGCCGGTACTGTTTCTGGGTCGTTTAGAGGCGACACAGCGGGCGGCGGCGGGGCTGGGTCTAATGCTGCTGTTGCAGCCGGTGCTGGTGGTGCGGGCGTGGGACAGTTCAATCCGCTTGAGATAAGCTGGTTAAATAGTCGCAAAGACACAGTTGGCAAAGACAAGGAAGCAGAGTCGTGGGCTGCTGCGAGGGAGTTTGTTAACAGACTGCAATCCCAGAACGGCCAAGCAAAGGACAAGGTGGACAAGATGGACACCGATTGAGGCAGAGACTCGATGCCTGAATTATAAAATGTTGAAATTCGGACAGTGGTCTGTTTTTCAAAATCCCGAAAATGCTACGAGAAGACTGGCCAGCCCTACTTGACAAAGCGTTTACGACCGTCTGAGCAGTTCGGCGTGCTACATCAAGACATGGCCCGTAAACATACTCGCTTAGATTACAGCATACATTCTCACAAGTTACGCTCAAAGAACTAATTATTGCGAGGAAATCGACCCAACTATCTACAGGATTTTCCTGCGACCAAGAGCACTGTGCATGTCATCATCAGATAGCTCTTCTGCCTCTCAACCGGGCAATGCACATCTATCTCTTGCCCATCGAGTTGATCATCTCTCTGTGGGCGGCTCTATCCTGGTTTGTTTCCGACAGGGATGCGAGACCTGGAACAATCTAGATTAGATCTTGAATATACTCAAGGAAAATGATAATGCACTCACTTCGAAGGTCACCGACGACGTCCTTTGCTTTGCCAAAGTATACCTCTTCTGTTTATTAATCAGCATCACCCTTTTCCCAAGAATGGATAGAGTATCAAACATACGCAGTAGATTCCTCATCTTCAATTCCATATCCTCCACAAGCCTGCCAACATTGGCAATATGGCTCGCATCCGACTCAACAGGGAGATCCGCCTCCACTTGCCGAGTCATGTTCCCACTGAGATTCATTTCGCCCAGGGCATCGGTCTCGTTGGCCAGATGCAAAATGACAGTGCTGGTCAGGCGGTAGTGTGAGGAGCGCGCGCGGTCGGTTGCTTCAAAGACGTGAATGCTGTCCCATGCGCCAGAGCTTTTTCCGCCGGGAGTTACGCCTGCCCAGAAATCAGTAAATGCATATTCTCTGGGGTTTTGATATTTTTGGGGGCAAGGGGATGGATACCCTTCTTCAGCAACACAACGCCGGCAAACCCATCATCCAAATCCCAAAAATAAACACTTCCAATGCCCCCCTCATAGTACAAATCACGGTACACATCAAAGGCCTCGTTGGCCGCAACCTCGAGCTTGCGCACGCGCTCACTCGGCACTGTGCCGTCCTCGAGCGGCGGGTCAAATTCGTTGCTCCAGGGGGACCGGTAGCTGTCGCCGTCGCGGTTGTAATCGCAGAGCAGGTAGTCGCGATTGGACTTGGAGCATCTCCGCACTTCGAGCGGTTGGTCGATGGAGGAGAGGAGGTCTTCGGTTAGGTCGGGCACGAGAGTGGTGATTGATTGCAGGCTGCGGCCTGTGTCGCGCGGCGAGAGCCGGCGGAGGAGGTCTCTGTTGTTTTGCTTTGTTAGTGGAGATAGAGAGGGTGAGTGAGAGCGCGGGGTTCAGGATACGGTGGATCATGGAGGACCGGCGGGCAATGTCTTTAAAGACCGGGCCATGACGAGGTGAAGAGGATATATCTCTTGCAAGGAATTGAGATGTTCACTTACAAAGCACTGTCAAATTGGGTATCGGCCATGGTTGGAGAGCGCAGAGTTGAGGTGGTGAGTGTCAGGTCAGTCAACTGACTTGACGGGGCAGCTGCGTGGGGCCGCTGCAGCTTCACTAGGGGCGACCAATGCTGTATAGCACCAACACTGCAAACATTGCACATGGAAATTCTTTGAGCATTTTCTTGTTGTCTTAACTCTACCAAAAAAAAAAAAAATCTAGCCGCTTTAAATGGTTGTATATCACAGGTCAACCGTTTCTTCATCCTTGGCCTGAATCTAGAACAAACTAAAAATCGTCATCGTCATCGTCATCATCTTCAATTACACGGCGCGGTCTTTTCCGGGTCTTTTTTGGAGAGTCGGGCTTATTTATTTGACGAGCAAGAGTCTCCAGGTCTGGAAAATCATGGTCCACATCGTCCAGGTTGCTTACTTGAGACACGTAGAACGGTCGATCATTGGGATCAGGGCCTGGGTAAGGTGAACACATCAGTGGAGAAGAGCGGTCCGTTTTGCGATTCGGAGATGGGAATATTGTCGTTGAATTTGAACTTGTAGGAAGCAATGCCTTCTTAGCAGGTTTGTGGGCAGTGTTGCTGGGCTGTATAGGCAGCGTAGATGCTCTTTGTCGAATCTCATCGAGAACAGAGTCATAATGCATCTCACAATTCGGCCGTGTGGCATCCATTTTCTTAAAGGTATTAACCATCCGCCGTGTCAAGGAGCCATGCGCAATCAGCTTGGTCGGTCGAAGAGTTCGTTGTAGCCGAGGAAACGCATCTTTTCGAGGTCCTCGGATAAACTGAGGCGTAGTGCCTCCGACGTTGCGGTATCTAAAATCCAACTCACTCTCCTGCTGAGGTGTCAGTACGACCTCTTCTGTGCGCGGAATTTCCGCTGGTTTCGGAGTAGGCGGCGTGGACGCGTTCTTTTTCGGTTTCTTCTTCACCATGGTGCGTATATCGGCATTTCCCCTTGCCTCCCCAATCCGAGAAGCTGTTGTGAACCCGGTTTCGACATCATCCGGCATATGGAACTTTTTTGGGGGTCGTTTCGGAGCCCGGCCTTTCTTTTTGGGCTCGGGTAATTCTTGCTGCGAGTTCTCAGGAGGTATATCAACTTCTCGTTTGTCGACATCGGGTTTGACGCCCTTGGGAAGAATACGTGCCGACTGGTCATCGTGAAAGGCAAACCGAGCGCCACTCGCGATGAGCTCCTGCATCTTTTCATAATTATCTTTCGCTTTGATATACGATTCTTCTTCTTTTCCTTGCATCAAAAGCAAGACGATGTTACCGGCTCGCTTTCGACCGGTACGGCCCATTCGTTGCAACATCCGGATAGGACTGGCAGATGAATCGTAGCATACAATCAGGTCAACTTCTCCGATATCCAAGCCTTCTTCGCCGATAGATGTCGCGACAATTGTATTATAAGTGCCGCTTTTGAACTTTTCAACAACGCTGAGTTGTTTTTTCTGGTCCATCCCTTCCGAGCCTTTAGCACTCGCCTGTCCCACAAAGACATGTGGTCGGATTATCGGTTCATGTCGCTTCAGTACTCTGGTGATCTCTTCTGCGCTATCTCTGAAATGAGCAAAGATCATGATTCTTGTGTTTGACGGGGATGTTAGATCTTTTCCCTCGCCAGCATCCATGAAATGATTCAGAACAATTTCTCGCAGATATCCCAACTTGGGATGACCAATAAATTCCGGGTTTTTGCTCCAAGGATCAAGATGGTTCATCAGCTTCTTGAAATGATCTTCCTCGACGATGGCTCTCTGGTATTTGCCTCCCTTTTGACCATCGGTGTTGGACCTGAAAGATACCAAATGTCTATAAAAAGGAACAATACCGTGGAACTTGAGCAAATCGATGGCATGAGCCAGGCTGGCCAAAACAGTGAACAAGGCGTTTACTTTCCCCTTTAGTCCGAAATGCGCATTTCTCCCTGCGTCAGACGCCATCCATTGTTGCCGTGCTTTGGTGAGGCCAAATGCAGTAAGAGCCATGGGATCACGCCCCCAATAGGCGTTCAAACTCCGAAGCTGGTCGACGCTCGACTGTAACGCTTTTGACAAAAGGTCCATACAAAGTAACATCTCTTCAGTATTGGTAAAAGTCTGGACATCGACATTGCGAGCGTGAACATATTCGCGAATATCTAACGACTGCTCAGTTCGGATTTCTACCCTTGCGATTTCCAGGCCGTCAATTACGGCCTGAACAGCCTCAACAGTCGACCCAGGAGTTGCCGTTAATGCCAGAACTCGAAAGCTTGAATTGAATCGTCGAAGAAATTTGACGACCTCAACATAGGCATATCCACCCGTTGCGCGGTGCGCTTCATCTACCACAAGGAGGACAATACGTTTCGGGTCGGCAATTCCGGTCTTAAGATCGTTTGTCAGAGTTTGGGGTGTCATGAAAAAAATACGTTTAGTTTGCCACTCTTCTGCTCTGATTCCTGGAGGCACGTTTCCCGTCAGAAGGGTGGTCTGAGAGCGAGGAATACCTGCGATTCCCAAACAAGCCGATACCTGTTGTGTGACCAAGGGTTTCGTAGGCGCAACAAATACGATTTGGGCTGTCTTTGTCCATCGAAACCAATTCAACATGATAGTGGCGGCAATAAACGTCTTTCCGAGACCGGTAGGCAAGGCGACCAGAAGATTGTGGAAGAGACCTTTCTGGGTGATGTTGAATTGGTAGTCTCGAATTCTACCTAGATTGGTGGGGTATACCCATGTCTGCATAGCCTCGGTATCTAGTTTGTGGTGGGTAGGCGGTTCGTCTCTATCAGGTGGTGACCAGCTCCGAACTACTTGTGAGGGATTTCGGGTGGCTGCCTGGAACAGTGTCGTCTGGCGGAGGTTTGTACGCTGTATAGGTGGTGGTCTATTTACTGCTGGAGGAGGAGGAGGGCCCATAGCCATGTTTTGAGGCGATAAGCATGGAGATGAGTCGAAAGCATCTTCGGGAATGTCGTCGATGTCGAATCCTATACCATCGGGTTGAGATACGGCGGGCCTAGTCATTGTTGTCGCGCTCGCAGACACTGTACTCGTTTTGGGTTGATTGGTTCCCTCTTCCTCGAATGACTCCAAAGACGCCGCGATGGCAGCGCGTAAATCTGCATCATCCTCGTCGTTTCCGTCTTGTCTAGCTGGACCACCACTAGTTTCCGGCGTCAATGTCTGCCGAGCTTCCGGTTCTGGTTTCTTCCACCGAGGACCGCGAATTCGGGACGGACTGGAATGAGGCTGGGTCAGCTGCGAGACAAAGGTGTTTTCTTGCAGCCTCGGTTTCTTGGGGACGAAGATTTTGTATTTGGACTGGTATCCGTCGTCGCTTTCGTCGTCTTCCGAGTATCGATGGCGAGGTGGCAGGGACGGGGTGCCATCCGAGTCCATATCGTCGTCTAGTCCATCATATTCATCGTCATCGCTGAGTCTCGTTGCAGCTTGTTGACGGGTTGAATTGCTCAAGCGCCTTCTCTTGGACGGACGCGGGGAATCGGCCACGCTCGCCTGGGAGTCAACGACCTCGGATTGACTGGCGACGATGAAGTTATCGTCGTCGATGTCGCTGTAGGTGTCGGACATTTTGATGCACAGGCCGAGAGGCCGTGGTGTTTAGGACAGCGCGCTCGACTGATGGTTTACCGTCATGTCGCCGAGAACGCGGCACGACGCGCCGCGAAATCACGTGACATCCGCAATGGGAATAGTCTACATATACCTCCTTTTTGGGCGTTTGATAACAGCCACCCGGAGTTTTAGTTTAATTAAATTAAAGGCAGGAGGTGCAGAAACAATAGTCTGGTGGAAACCCGACGATTTGTCAGGACTGCGAGATTCGTGTGACCAGGCTATTCGCCCTTGGTGGTCACCGATTGGCACGAGGAACAGCCACCTAGTCATACTTACTGTTCCATATCGTAAAAAATAGCAATACCTCGAGTCGTTATGCGCCGACCCCCGTGCATGGTGGCAATTGAAAATGGCCACCACTGTCTGTATTATTATTTCAATATTATTATTATTATCATCATCACCCTTCCATGATTCCAATGACCTAATCGGTCGCGGACCCACATATTGACTGTTGATCGTCAAGCTTCCCCGGATTCGACGTTTCCAGTGCTCCAGACCGGGGAATTGGCGATCAGCACGCAGACGCGCATCGCCATTACTGCACCGTGTACGGAGTATTTCTGCCGCCATGCTCTGCGCTCTGCTGATCCGAGCGAGCAGGGCCAAACATGCCACAACGAGCGCAGCCCCGAGACAATCCCTGCGGCGCGGAGGGAGCTTTCTGAGACGCAGCCAATCAGGAGCCACCTTGGCCACGCGAGGTCCGCAGTGGAGCCTGTGCGGCCAATCAGTGGGCGCGCCAAGCCTGGGGTGATTCCCAAACAGAAGAAGCGATCCGCGCTAAACCGTATTTGGTTACAGGCCTTAAATACCCTCGCAGCGTTGCTTCCCTTTTTCCTTGCCTTTTCCTCTGCTACTCCTTCCTCTTGTCTGCTCCTGGCTCACTTCTTCCCTCACGCTCGCTTCTGCCTCTTCTGTCGCTTCTGTCGCTTCTGTCTATACCAGTTACTGCTCAATTCCCACCAGCAACATGAAGTTCTCCATTGTCGCTCTTTCGGGCCTGGCTGCCATTGCTGCCTCCCAGACCACCACTGGCACTGCTGCCACCGCAACCGTTTCTTTGTCTCCGGAGGCCTCGTGTGCGGCCAAGTGTGAGCAGCCTCGACGTTGATATCTCTGTCTGACGACGCCTTTTAACTAAACAGCTTCTTCCTCTTTCAGGTGCCGACGCCGACGTGTGCTGCAAGGCTCAATGCTACAAAGTGCCATGTCCCAATGCCTCCATGGCCAACGACACCACCTCTTGCGTAGCAGCCTGCCCCCAGGGTAGCGGCACTCCCCAAGATACTGATGCGTACGCCAGCTGCGAGCAGTCCTGCTACAGCTCCCACTTCTTCCCCGCAACCGCCTTCACGAGCGCTGCCACCGGTACTGTCGCCAGTGCCAGCGCAACTGAGACTGGAAGTGACTCGTCCGCCACTAGCTGTACGTATTGTACCCCTCGAGTTCTTCCTTCTATAACAATGCTGATATATGACCGTGACCGTTTAGCCTCGGGCTCTGAATCTGGCTCTGCTACCAACACAGGTGCTTCAGGCACCCACTCTGGCAGCGCCACGGCCAGCGGCACTGGCGCCAGTTCCACCAATACCGGTGCTGCCAGCCAACTCGGTGTGCAGGTCGGTTCCGCCGGTATCGTTGGCGCTCTCGTGGCCGCCATGGTTCTCTAGATTGTGCTTGATCTAGGCCTGTGGCAGGACTTGTCTAAAAACCCATTCGATTCTGCATCTTAGGAATGCATGTAGTTTACCAACAAATAATTACATATGTAATGTGACGCTTACGGATCTATCATATGTCTTGAAGAAAGCACTTGAAATAAGCTACAAATAAACATTAATGTAGATAACAGCCGCATCGCGCTATAGACGCTAAAAAGTAGAGCTGATCGATTGCGCCATGAGCGAGAATCCTGACTCGTGCGAGTTTTTCGTTAAGGAGTTGAACTCCGTGACAACATACTAGAATTCCGCTGTTTATACAGTTGACAATTATCTGTATCAACTGATGTGGATATTTCATTCAATACTGTAAAGGGCATTATTGCCTATTACGGTATAGCGCATCTCCTTCTTAGATCCAGCCAATCAAAGTGCTATTTTCCCGTCGCAAAACTCACCAACTTCTTGCATCGCTGCAGGAAGTTTTGCTGGCAACTGGAGGGAAAATATTGGAATCATTCGAAGGAAAACCATAACCCGGTAATCACAAACAACAAGCAGTACTCTAGTTATCAAACTGCCAGGTGATTGCGCCGGTCGGGAACGTACCGCCTGCGCCGCGACTTCCTGCTGCTGAGAGACTTGCTGTTGTGACATGCCCGAACCCAACGTCACCCCCGACTCGGCTGCTCCGTCTCCAATACGGCCCTATCGATCCCACAAGATCCCCGCCTGCGACTTTTGTCGAAGGCGGAAAAGCCGATGTACACAGGACCTGGTGGACCAGCCATGTCTGCTGTGTCGCATGCACGGGGCTGCATGTTCCACGGCCAAACGTGGTCTTGGTGATGCTAGTCCTCGTGCTGATACCCCAACTACCACCACCAGGAGACGACGCGTATCCCGCAAGGCATCGCAAAATACCGATAAGCACCAAAGCAGGTTGTCGAGAACTGCTGCCGCTCGGCACTCTCCTGTTGAAGAAGAGCAGCTGAGACCTGCTCCGCAGGTCTCTACGGCCAATGATACAAACAATCAGTCCAGCCATATTGTCGGACCAGCTATGGCTCGCGACGCCCAGGTCCTCCAGCGATATATGTCGCCGGTCTATGATACTGCTGTTTCCTATGCTCGCCCAAACCCATACAGCGTGTACTCGCACGACCCACGAGACCCTGTCGTGTACATGAAAGTTCCTCGTCAGCGCAACATTGTGCCTTCTGGGAACGGAACTGCTGGCTTCAAGCAGTTTGAATCGATGGAAAAAATAATTGAGCCATTGGGGCCCGAGCTTTGCCATGTGTAGGCCCAGTTCTCCGAGCCATCTATCGAAGAATTTTGCTAATATCAGCTACAGTTATTTTGAAAATATCCATCCTCCATTTCCAATTTTGGATGAAAACACAGTTCTTGAAGCTTACCGGCAAGACGGTCTTCCACATACTCTTGTGTGTGAAATATATGCCGTTTCCCTCATTCTGTGGAAAACGTCGAGGAAAATCGCTAGCAGTGGTCGCCCACCTCCAGACATTAGGTACATGTGGAACCTCGCCGTCAGTGCTATGAATGACGACTTCTCGGCACCGGATTTTTCTACTGTCTTGGCCTGTATCCTAGATCTTCTTGGACGGCCAATTACCTCTATCACGTACAATGCGGTAAACATCGGCCGAGTTGTCGCTCTATCCCAGAGTTTAGGGCTGAACCGAAATCCCCTGAAATGGGACCTTGAGTTTAGGCAAAAGAGTCTACGTATTCGTACTTGGTGGGGGATTCTAATCCACGATCAGTGGTAAGTTAATGAAATTTTCACAACTCTTGACTAACTTTTACAGGGCGAGTCTTTCACATGGAACCCCTCCCCATATCCATCGGTCCCAGTGGGATGTTCCACTACCTGACTCGGGATCTTTACTAATAAATAATGCTTTTACGGATGGCTTTGTAGCAGATGCTCGAGCTCAAGGCGGCCGGTCTTTTATCGCTTTGTGCGAATTGACCGTCGTTCTAGGCGGCATTCTGTCGTTGCTGTACACACTTGAAGATCAAACACGGGAACAAGCATTTAGGGCTTTGCGAAGGCACGAAATGGCTCTTGATCAATGGGAAGAAGGCCTACCACCTTGGCTCTGTCCCGGCAGTCTGTCATTTAAGCGAAAGGCCGCTGGGGCCCTGAACCTGCATCTCTGCTACTTGGTTGTGCGGATGTGTCTGTGTAGAATAGGGCTTCTTGTAGGTTTTCGATTTATTTATCTTCAACCACTAACTTATGTACCAAGGAACTTCATCGATCAGACGACACCGACATAAAGGAAGATAGATTATACTATCAGGCAAGGTGCCGAAAGACTGCCCGGGCAGTAATCGATTTTGTTACTTCGCTAAAGAAAAGCGAGGTTGATGTGTTCTGGCTACCCTGTAAGCAACCATTCTGCAACTAGTCTGCAACCAGCTAAACAAATATCAAGACACCGCGTATCACTTCACTTCGGCAGCGACGCTGATTCTTCGATGTGCACTCGAGGCCGAAGATACAGATACTGCTCAAGAGTGCGTAGCAAGCGCAAAGAGACTAATTGATTTTTTGCGCAGGATGAAAAATGAGGTCAGTTGGGATTTAGCAGATATTTGTCTGGGTCACTGTGAAGCCGTCGTTGAGAAATTGAGCGACAGTCACTGTCTTGAGACGTGGCGCAGAATTCCACACGGGGGACAACAACAACAGGTTGAAGAAGATTCCGCTAGCAGGAATATGCCGGCTCAGTCAAGTCACGAGGGTCCTTCCGAACAGATGGACGGTATTTTTGAGCCGTTGAACCAGCACGTGAACGAACCAGGAGCAGAGAGTGCCCAGACCCTTTTTCAGGATCTTATGGGCTACAATTCTACGCCGGGGACGATTATTGACAATCCCATGTTTCCAGATCTGTGGCAGTTGCCATATTTGGACGAGTATAGCTATCGCAATTTCTAGGTCACCTTCCGACGGGTATTGGGGATTGCTGATAAGATAGAGATGTTTTCCGACGGAGAACACTTGGGAGATGCCAACCCCGCATATAAAAGACATACGTCTCGACTTGTTTCATTTCAGAATTTCTTTTTCACTTCGCCTTGAAAGTTACAAAATTTACAACATGCAGCTCCCACAACCCTTTGCCGATATCCCGCGAGAATCGTTCCTCTTCGGTCCGTCGCCCATCCAGCACCTCCCCAACATTACCAAAGCCCTAGGTGGACAAGTGCAAATCTATGCAAAGCGAGAAGACTGTAACTCTGGCCTAGCATTTGGAGGAAATAAAACTCGGAAATTAGAGTGAGTATCACAGGGACACATCAGTTGCATTTACGGGGAATTGTTAACTCAGAGAGATCAGATATCTTGCATCAGACGCATTAGCACAAGGATGCGACACTTTGGTCAGCATTGGGGGGTTTCAGTCCAACCATACTCGACAAGTATCAGCCATTGGCGCTAAATTGGGAATGCAAGTAGCTCTTGTCCAGGAGAAGTGGGTGCAGTGGGAGGACCCGGTGTACGACAAGGCCGGCAACATCCAGCTTTCACGGCTAATGGGCGCAGACGCGCGCCTTGATCCATCTCCATTTGGAATTGAGCACAAGCAGACACTCCAGAAGCTGCAGCAGGAGATGGTTGACAAGGGCAGGAAGCCTTATTACATCCCGGCGGGGGCTTCAGATCACCCACTGGGCGGGTTGGGGTTCGCACGGTGGGCGTTTGAAGTTGAGCAACAAGAGAAAGAATTGGGTGTCTTTTTCGACACAGTCATTGTGTGCGCAGTCACCGGGTCGACCATGGCGGGCATGGTGGCAGGATTCAAGCTCGCACAGAAGAAACACGGGTCACGCCCACGCAAGGTCATTGGCATCGACGCCTCGGCAACAGTCAAGCAGACCTTTGACCAGGTTTTGCGCATTGCCCGGACCACAGGTGCCAAAATCGGGTTGGCTGAAGACGAGAATGTCACGGCGGACGACATTATCCTCGACGACAGGTATCATGCAGGCGTGTATGGGATTCCGGACAAACAGACCATCGACGCTATCAAGTTTGGAGCCTCGACAGAGGCTTTCATCACCGATCCCGTGTACGAGGGTAAGAGTCTGGCGGGCATGATTGATCTGGTGCGAAGGGGGGAAATCACCGCGGGATCCAATGTGCTGTACGCGCATTTGGGAGGGCAGTTGGCTCTGAATGCGTACACGGGGATGTAATTTTTATTTATTTATTTATTTATTTTTTCCTCGTTGCTATTATTTCTCAAGAACTCAGAAGCAGTCGGAGTACTCCAGATGTATGACGGATCGGCGGCTCCCCGGCGTACGGCGGAGATTAGGGCTCTGTCCCTTCCTTCGTTGTTCACATGTCTTGGCGTGTTGCTGCCTACTCGTGTAGGATTGATTGATCCATCCATATCAACACATTTGTTACTAAACAGTTTTTTTTTCTGGCCCTCCTCATCCTCCACTACATATATAGATAGTGACGCCTAGCCCAACAAACCTAGTTACACACACGTACACCTAAACTCTTTCCATGACATTTACCCCGCCAAACATCACGAAAGAAGAAGAGAAGGGAAAAAAATGGCAGAAGACATGCAAGCCCTCATCCAGGCCATGACAAGCTACATGACCACATGCATGTCCGGCCACGACCCATCGCACAACCCAGCACACGTACAGCGCGTAGTTCGCCTCGCGCACGCCGTTCTCGAGGGCGAACTCTCACGGCACCCCAGCAGCGCCGCGCACTACGACCACGACATCATCACGCTGGCTGCCACACTGCACGACATTGGCGACCACAAATACCTGCCACCAGCCGCCACAACGCCGGAATCCCAAATTGACCCGAAGCAAATGGTGTTCAACGTGCTCCGCGCTAACGGCGCCGACGCCTCGCTCGCGGAGCGCGTGCAGACCATCGTGTCCAATGTCTCGTACTCGAACGAGATCAAAAACCCCGCCGCGGTGCGCGCGCTGATTGCCGATGCGCGGTATCGCGAGCTGGCGGTGGTGCAGGATGCAGATCGGCTAGATGCCATTGGCGCCGTGGGCATTGCGCGCACGTTTACCTATCTGGGGTCGAGGAAGAAGGATGCGGGCCAGCGCTGGGAGCTGGATGACTCGATTGAGCATTTCGATGAGAAGCTGGAAAAGCTAGAGGGGATCATGAAGACGGATACGGGCAGGGAAATGGCTCGAGAGCGTACCAGGCGCTTGCGAGAGTTCAAGGCGTGGTGGTTCGAGGAGACTGGCGGTCATGTCTGAAGAGTAGCATGGTGTTTAGGGAGTGATGAGTTCACAATTTTTCTGAGTGTGTATTTGAATCAAGTGTTTGGAGTTACAAGCTTATGAGAGTATATGAGTGTATATGAGTGTATATGAGTAGATATGAAACCGAATCAATAACTATCTGTTTTCTGGATTTCTTCTTTATACAGTTTTTTTCGTGTTTCATAGTGGAGAGTCGTGCCCAACTGAACGGAAAAGGGTATTGCAATGTGTTGAACAAATTGCACTCGAAAATGCACCCAACAGACAATAAGCCTAAACTCCTGGCCATGGCCACAATCAATAACAATGTTGCAAAAATACCTCGCCAGGCGAATTCTAACTCCAAAGCATGTCTATAAATGTTGTTTGTCGTCGGGGAAAATTAGTGCCGACGTAATGAATAACCAAACAGAGGGGGAAAAAAAACAGAAAAACGATAATCCTAAACTCGATCTTGAGCAAAGTCCAAAACATCGCAGTCGTCTTCGAAGAATCCGTCGTCATCATCACGTCGAGCAGTAGGAGACTGGGTGCCAGATTGCTTCTTCTTCCGCCTTGTAGTTATAACAACTTCTTCCACCTGATCTCTGCCATTTCCGAGAGTGATGAGGTTTTCCATTTCCGGAGCCCCTGCTACCTGGCCAGGCGTCTCTTCATCGTCGCTGTGCTGAAGTGGCCGAACATGAAGCGTCTGGGTTGGAATGTCGTTTCCAAAGACCCATGACCCCAATGCAGGTCCTGATGCTGATTCCGGGTCCACCAGGACTTGAATATTTACCCTGCGATCTGTATGGAACGGCTGGTACGGAGTGTTTGTCTCTATCTCGGCCTGTGAGAGTGGCTGCGAGTTCAATTTCGTGGTCGACGAAGAATAAGGTGCGCTCGACGATAAAGTCCAGCTGCCCCTTACTTTCTCATCCACAGGGAGACCGATTTGCAGAGGCCCGGAAAGGTCTTGTAAGTAAGCTGGTAACTTGATTTCGCAAACTCTGCTTCCTATGACACTTTGGTGGCGTCGAGCTTTGTTTCTATCTGAACTGCGCTGGACCCTATACAGCCTGAACAAGCCGTGGTCGATCACACCCAACAGGCATTTATTGTGAATAGTGATCCACGTCACGCGAGATGGCACTGGATCCTTGCTAAAACCAGTCAGGTGCAGTCGATTTTCTCCCACATGCCGCAACGTGTTGACCGTCCCAGTTGCTGCTCCCATGGATTTGCTGAGACCCGCGGCAACAGCTTTGCCACTGATTCCAGCGGCTGACGAAATGCCAAATGTAGGAGTTCCAGCGAAACTGCTTCCCACACTGGGAGCTCGACCTCTGACAGCAGCCAGGATAGGCTGCGTAGTACCTCCCACCAGTTTTATAGCAGCTGCAAACGGGCTTGCAGATCCAGCCTCTTCTGATTCCGGGCCGAGTGCCGTTTGATCTTCTGCACTGGGTCCTTGGGGCTTGGCTTGGACACGCCGGAGGGGTGGCCATTGAAACGCAGCTCGGGGAATGTCAAACACATGGACAGTACCTTTTCGTGTGGTGACAGCGAATTTCTCCCCAGTAGGATAAGCCCAGACAATGTCGACGATGCTCGAAGTTGTCAATCGGGAGTGCCTTGCTATCAGCCGTACGTGAGGGGTGATAGCGGCATTACCCGTAACATCTTCAGACATGAATGCAGCCGATCGGTAATGTTTCGCCTGCATGAGATCCCATACGTATTGAACGTCTCCCTTTTTGCTTGCTGTTAACAGCATATGCCCATTGGGAGAAAAAGAGAGAAATCCACATCCGTTTGGTGCTTGAAAGGTCGCAAACGGCACTAGAGCGGTGCCTTTCGTATCTTGCCCCTGTTCAAGCCTCTTCATATCAATGATTGAGACCAGGTCTGGCTCTGAAGATAAAGCCCCTGACGTATCTTGGCCATGAGTAGGAGGAAACAGTCCATGTGGCCCTTGTGCTGTTTCCGAATACGGAGAAGATCGTCGTACATTTCCCCCCGGGCTCGATTGATCCTTGTTCCAATAGCTATTCCATGCTTGCAGGCCTTGGTCACCCATCCATCGAGCCCCTCTGAAAAGCTCCTGGGTGACGCCTCGAGCCATCTTGTCGAAAAAGCTTTCGCCATCTCCAAGGTCTGTCGCACAATTAACAGCCGGCTTAGATGGTGGAATATGTGTATCCAGTCCCGGGATTTTCTTTTGTACTAGGTGCGCCGGGACTGTGCCTAAAGGAGGAGCTCTCGAAGATGACGCCGGTGGGACAACGGCTAGCCAGCGCCCATTGAGCGAGATCATAGGAACTTCAGAAGAAACTGAGCCATAGTGGCTATCTGCTTGCGATCCATCCTGGTCTGTAGAGCTCGATGAAGTCGAATAGCGTCTGGCTTCTCGCGACTGTACAGCAGTCCATGTTTTGCCCAAACACTGGTATGATGAAGAAACCAGCCCGTAGATAAAAACCTCTCCGCTTGTTCCGGAACCGACGACAACATAATTCATGCTTGTATATAGTCTCAAGTTCCCCACAGGCGCCGGGGCGATCAAAGACAAATTGGGGTAGTTCTCGAAACACGGTGCGGGCTTACTCTGGAAAAGGCTGGTGATATGCTCGCCGGTCTTGATGGAGTATATTTCTACCCGTGTCTGATAAACCGTTTCATCTCTAGTCTGTGGTTTTTCGCTAGTCGTTGACTTTCCAGGCAGGCCAGGGAGAATCTCGTTGTGTTCTGACCCGGTAGACGAAACATCTCCAGGCTCGTCCTTGGGAGCTAGCGGGCCATGGAGAACCACGGCAACATGAGGACGAGAAGAGGCATATGGATCGGATCTTGCTGTGTATGTAAGAATTTTCGCATCCAGCACTCGTCCATTCAGGCCGGTCAGCGTCCCTATAGTGCGTGTCTTTTGATTTTCTATCGCGAGAATGTTTAGTTCGCCATCCGTGCCAACCACAAGCACCTTTCCCCCAATCTTGCTTGTCTTGAGGGGCAGCCCTGGAACATAATCCCAGCCGCAAAATGAATAGTGACTGTCGGCACTGGGCCTATGCGGCGAAGGGATGTCGATCTCTGGGGCTCCATAGAAATGGGGCTGGGGAAGATGGGGCAGCGGTGGTTGGTTTTGAAAGTGAGGTCCCATTGAATGGCGTTTCTGCCTATCTACAGACGTGTGGCGCGGCGATGATGATGACGTGATGCCGATTTGGCCATAACTGATTGGCCGCGCTGTAGCTGGAGGGGGGGATGTCGATGATGAGACAAACGCAGCTCTTTCAAAAGTAGTTGGAACACTGCGAGGAGAGCCACTGGCAAAGGCAGGATCTGACACGTCATTTGGAGGGCTTTTTCCAAAGGGGATGGACTTGGCCCATGCATCCGTCCGCAAGACAGTTTCACTCTCGGGGTTGTTGTTGATCTGGCCCAGTGCGCCTAGGACCGGGGATGGTGAAGACCCAACGGGGCGGTCGGCGGCAGGGATATAAGTGTTGCCGGGGTAGGATGATGGGTCAGACTGAGACGGGGGGGATGGTTGGATTCTAGAGAGAGAAAGAGAGAGTAGGGTATTAGGCAAGAGCATAGTCAAAAACAGGTCGGAGGGGGGCAAAACATACTCCTCTGGTGCCATCGGGTCCGTTTGCTGGAGTAGGGTATCCTTTCCTTTTGTTCCATTCTTGTTCTTGCCCTTTTTCTTCTTCTTCCCAGTTGAATCCGGAGCGGAGCTGGGACTTTGGGACAGCGGGGTGTTGTCAAGCGAGAGCTGGTTGATATGGTGGAAGATATCCTCGGACGCTGCCGGTGGCATTCACGCAGGCCCGGGTAAACGCTGTTAGCCGGGGGATTCTGGCGCAGAAGCTGGAGTTGTGTGAGGAGCGACCTGGCTCCAGGATAGATGGAGAGATCGGCAGGTTTCCGGGGGGGGAGGCCGATAAGGCAGCTACGGCCAGATGAAACGAGTCCGGATGAGCTGGGCGACTCGCAGAATGTGGTGTGGAAGGAGCAGGAGCAGATGTAGACGCAGTATAGCACTCAAGACACAGAATAGGGCGTCTCCAGGACACCAGGAGCAACGATGTCAACGTGCGTAATCGATAGACAGCGTCGGCGAGGGGAATGTTGGGGTATATATATACGGTGGAGAGCTTGGCGGGTCGAGCGCGTACGTATCTTATCGATCGGCAGCACACCGGTTTGTTCTCAAGGGCTTCTTTAGACGCAGTCAGTTGGGAACGAAAGCGATATGGTCCCGGATCAGCACAAGCAAGCAGAGGAGGAGAGAAGAACAAGAGGGAGAGCACGATGATGATAAGGGGTCGCCGGGTCGATCGAGGGTGGGGGGAGGGGGAAGGCGCATGGGTGATGCAGCCGCCAGGTCCGCGCCGGGCTAATTAATAGCAGCGCGCATGAGAGGGGTAGGCAGAGCGAGCGACACATGGAGGACAGCGTGCTTACACTGGACAACCAGAGAAGAGAACCATCGTCATGGCGCCAGTCAGTCACCCCATCCCCGCTCACCACAGGCTGGCTGTCAGGTGATGCGCCACTGAGTCACGGGTTCCCAGGCATTTGCCCATTCGCCCCTCGTGCCAGACGGTTGCATAGTCACCGGCCCTGGTCAGCGAGCAAGGTACGTACTGTTTCTGTTGGGTACTGTGGCTCGGCCGCAATAGCATTGTATTAATAGATTACTATAGGTGTACATGTACATGCGCAGACGCAGGCAGGCTGACCCTGCCGGCGAAGCATGGCAAATGCAGGAACAGCGACCGACCTGTCCCTATGTGTTATTTTCCAGTTGCAAAAACCCGTATTGCGACCCAATCATTGCAACACATGTCGATATGATCATTCATGGCCCCGACAGACAGCATTCCTCCGTTTCCAAGCCGAGTCCAACCAGAGTTCAAGCCGCGTAGCAAGGCCAAAAACAAAAACAAACAAACAAATAGACATTAATGCAGTATACTGCATTTATGTCTTCTTTTTGGCCGCCGCCGCCTTGGCCTTTGCCGCCTTCTTCCTGCTGCTGCGAATCATCACGATGCCGAGGAACGAGCCGACAACTGCTGAGCCCAAGAGCGTGAGGATGACGGGAATGCGGATTGCCCAGACGCGCGGAGGGAAGAAGTCATGGAGCGGGTGGCCCTTGTCGACAAATGGCTGTAGCATTGATCAGTAAGTAGATCATGTCTCTGGGGCTGCAGGGTGGTGTAGCAATACCATGAGTATAGTCCATGCCGTGTAGTAGAGAAAGATCGCAGTTGCGACCAACAACATTGCGGAACCGACAATTGGACCAAGCTGGTGGCGGGCTGGTTAGTGACGTCCATAACTACACGAGAAATGAGGGTTAGGTCAAATTACCATAATGTTTGACTCCCGGTCCGACGTTGTTTCAAGTGAACGCTGGACAGAAAGAATGGATCGAAATAATCTTCGCTTTATTGTTGCTGCTTCTCCTATCGCGGATGCCAGATGGTCGCAGATCACGTGAGAGACCCACTTGCCGCGCTAGCTGCTCTCGACCTTCAGAGTTTCTTTCGATTCTTTCTTTCTGCAAGACTCGAGCCGGCGACAACGGCACCGCCTCCTCACGCCTCACCAGCAAATTTACATCCAGACCGAGGACAGACTGACCGAACGAACGGGACATGTCGGATCCCGTAATGCTTCAGTCCGCGGTGCGCGTCCCAACGCCGCCGCCAGGAGCCTCGTACACGCGCAAGCGTTCTCCTCCTTCTCGATCGCCGTCCCCTCAGCGCAGGCGATCGCCTCCCGGAGACAGCTCGAGGGACGTCGGAGATGTCCCCCGCCTTGATTCAGATCGTGCCCTGGAAAGAGAAAGACAACTTGCGGAGAGGCTGCGACAGCATGATGCCGCGAAAGACGCCCCGCGAAAGCCATTGACCGAGGAAGAGAAGCAGGCTTCAGCCAAGGCCGAATACGAAAAATTGCTCAACATGCGCTCGGGAGGAACGTATATTCCACCAGCTAGGCTGCGTGCTTTGCAGGCTCAGATCACCGACAAGTCTAGCAAGGAGTACCAAAGAATGGCATGGGAAGCCCTGAAGAAGTCGATCAACGGTTTGATCAACAAAGTCAACGTGTCCAACATCAAACATATTGTTCCAGAGCTCTTCGGGGAGAACCTCATTCGCGGGCGAGGTCTGTTCTGCCGAAGCATCATGAAAGCACAGGCAGCCAGTTTGCCCTTCACACCCATCTACGCGGCCATGGCTGCCATTGTCAATACCAAGCTTCCCCAGGTGGGAGAGCTACTGCTGGGCCGGCTGGTGGTTCAATTTCGCAAGGCGTTCAAGAGAAACGACAAGGCGGTCTGCATCTCTTCGACAACTTTTATTGCACACTTGTGCAACCAGCAGGTGGTCCACGAAATGCTTGCAGCCCAGATATTGCTGCTGTTGCTTCACAAGCCCACAGACGACAGCGTTGAGATTGCAGTCGGCTTGACTAGGGAGGTTGGCCAACATCTAGAGGAAATGAGTGGCCCCATAGCCCTGGCAGTCTTTGATCAATTTAGAAATATTTTACACGAGGCCGACATCGATAAACGGGTGCAGTACATGATCGAAGTCTTGTTCCAGGTGCGCAAGGACAAGTACAAGGACAACCCAGCTATGCGAGAGGAGCTTGACTTGGTGGAAGAAGAGGACCAAATCACGCATCGCTTGGGACTGGACGATGAGATTGAGACTCAGGATAGCCTTAATATCTTCAAATTCGATGCAGAATGGCAAGAGCATGAAGATGCATACAAAAAGCTCAAGGCAGAGATTCTCGGCGAGGGAAGCGACTATGACAGCGACGATGAATCGGAAGATAGCTCGGATGAAGAGGAAGCCGAGGAGGAGAGGCAGATGGAAATCAAGGACCAAAGCAACACTGACCTTGTCAACCTTCGACGTACCATCTACCTGACTATCATGTCAAGCATTGACTTTGAAGAATGCTGTCACAAACTCATGAAGATTTCTCTTCCGCCGGGCAAGGAGGCGGAGCTGCCGTCGATGATAATCGAATGTTGCTCTCAGGAGCGCACATACTCAAAGTTTTACGGCCTAATTGGTGAGCGCTTCGCCAAGCTGAATCGTTTATGGTCGGATCTATTCGAAGAATCATTTGCAAAGTATTATGAAACTATCCACCGTTACGAAACGAACCGCCTTCGCAATATTGCTCGCTTCTTCGGGCACATTTTGAGCAATGATGCTGTCGGCTGGCATGTGCTTTCCATGATTCACATGAACGAAGAAGAGACGACGTCTAGCAGCCGTATCTTTATCAAGATTCTATTCCAAGACCTCGCAGAACACCTCGGTTTGCCGAAGCTAAGAGAGCGATTGATCGACCCTGTGCTGCGACCGAGCTTTGACGGGCTATTCCCTCTGGATAATCCGCGCAACACTCGTTTCTCTATCAACTACTTTACTAGTATTGGCATGGGTGCTCTGACCGAGGAAATGCGTGAGCATCTGAAGAACCTGCCCAAGCCAACGCTACCTGCGTTGCCTGCGGCACGCGACGAATCCGACCGCGAGTCAGTCAGCTCGTATTCCAGCTATTCCTCATACACGGGATCCTCGCGATCATACTCTCGGTCACGCTCGCGCTCTCGCACCCGCTCACCGCGTCGTGATGGCGACACCCGCCGCGGCCGGTCTTATACACGGTCAGCCTCTCGGTCCGCATCATACTCGCGCTCTCGGTCTCGGACTCCTGCTGGTGCCCGTCGCGGTCGATCCTACACACCATCTCGCTCACGCTCACGCTCACGTTCTCGCTCGCTCTCTGGCTCCCGATCGCCTGTGCGAGCCCGCAACCGTGGCCGATCCTACACGCGCTCCCCATCTCGGTCTCGATCCCGGTCTCGGTCGTATACGCGATCTGTTTCTCCTGCGCGCCGGGGTGCCCCGCGCGGGCGTTCGTACACACGGTCCCCATCTCAATCGCGGTCTCGGTCTCGAAGCAACTCGTACACACCTCCGCCCCGAGCTTCGCGGCGGTGAGGAATTTATGTATAATTATTAGCATTCGGTTTATGTATAGCTGGTAATATCTTGTCTATTCAGCTCGGGTTATGCTGGGGTTATCCTTTTTGGGGGATGGAATTTAATAAATTGACGAGCACTTCAAAGAATCAACATTGACCAGACCACATGAAAGAATTGATAACATTTCTACACATGTTTAAAATTGAAATCTATATGCATACATACATTGATGCAGGCAGATACATGGGCAGTATTCAATTGTAAGGCAGGTAGAATCGACATGAACATAGCATCAATACAATCATGAATTAAATCTTACCAGAAAAGGAAATATTTTAGCTTTTTTTTCTTTTCCTTTCTTACATCTTCGCGCGCCCACTCATCGACCCATTAACGACGAGGGGCTGCTTTGCTGATGAAGTACACGTACCGGAATCGGTCCTTTTGGCATCGTCTTGACCGATTAGCTCCTTTCCAGAGTCTCGGCGGGGTCTATCGCTGCTGGAGGAGTGTTTGGTGGCGCTTTGTGAGGTGTTATTGGATGGTGATGATAAGGGTGAGGTGGTGGTGGTTGTTGTTGGGTTTGTGTGCGAGGTAGATGCAAGCACAGATGAGGAAGAAGCAGTGGGTGAAGAAGACGAGGAAGAAAAGGAAGGAGAGTTTGAGGAAGTCGTTACTGTTGAATGAAGCAGATTCCAGCCCTCTCCTGAAAACGTAGGTGAGGATGAGGACGGCTGGAAGTATGATGACGATGACGACAAGGGCGTCGTTGAGACCCAGTCTTCGTCGGCTTGAAGACCTTCACCTCCACCTCCACCTCCACCAGGAGGGAAGATGGCATTGGTGCAGTCCCGGTCGAACCGGACCACAATGCGATTCCCAACGAGCAAAGTTCCGTTGCACAGCGAGACGGCCCTGGTGGCTTCATCCGCGGATGAGAATGTTGCCATGGCATAGCAAGCTTTGTCTTTGGCGCCATGATGAGGAGAAGGAGGAGCGTTGCCATCAGAAGGTACCACGACGATCTCGCAGCGTTCGACGGCGGCGCCAGCGGTTGTACGGAAATGGGCCTTGAGAGTCTGTACGTCCACGTTTGGATGCAGATTGTCGATGATCACGCTTCTGCTGCTGCTGCTGCTGTTGTTGTTGCGACTCGGAGCCAGCGTGAATGTGGTCGAGGTTATCATTTCAGGATAGTCTGCCCCTTGGTAGTAGTAAGGCATTGTCTGGACAAACATGGTAGGATCCATTGTCGCCGCGCCGAACATGAAATGTTGGGCAGCCGGCGTCTGTGGCGGTGGATTCATCGGATAGTATTGATAATCCACCTGGCCAAAGGGAAACACAGCCGGAGATGGCGAGAATGGGTGAGCCTCTGGGTTTGCAGTCCAGGACGGGGTGCTTGCAGGGTATGCTTGGACATAGCTCATGAGAGGAGGCAGATAGGCTGCTGTAGCCACGGAGCTCGATATCAAAATCAATACCGGACATATTCTCTGAACAACGAAACAGAAACTTACTCGCTTGTGACAGACCCGCCAAAGGTAATCCGAGGCAGACTCGCAGACGGGCTTTGCTTGGGGCCAGCAATGGGTTCCGTTGGAGCGTTGGCTTTTGCCAGCGTGACGGTCAGAACTTGGCCATTCCACCCGTTGGCTGCCAGTTTTCCTGCACAAACATCAGCATGGAATCCTTTCTTTTTAGTCTGAACGGAAACTTACGAAAAGTACGCCACGCCTCATCTTCGTTCTTGACGATGATCTGGCCGATGCCCGTGGGAAAGCCATGCGGATCATCGTAGACGACGGCTTGTCGAATGTGCTGCGCTGTCTGGCGCACAAAGTCCTTTAATTCCTGCCATCGGCAGTGAGCCGGGACCTGCAAGATTATCATCAGATTAGCATGGATTGGTGCTGGCTAATTTGAGATTCTAAATGAGCAAACTCACGCCCTGGAGGTAGAGAACAAACTCGTCGTCGCCCACTCTGGTCCCCCGACGGCCTTTTTCGTGCGATGGAGCCATGCTGCTGGAATGAACGCTGTATATATAAATATAATATAAACCTCACACACAGCGCAAAGTCTGTGCATTCAGATATTCAGCAAACTGGAAAGACCAGACTGCGGGGTCTCGTCGAGACAAAAAAACAAAAAATAACCCGTGTAATTGTCGACCGATCGCGGATGGAGAATTAGGGCAAAAGGGAAACAAGTCTCGAAGTTGAGAAATGGGCGCTTTTTTTTAACGCGCAGAAATAGACAGCAGATTACATTGGTGAAATGGAAGTTTTAAAAAAATAAAAAAGTGAGAAGAAGGAAAATGGAAAGAAAAGACTGTCCCACAGAAATTGAAGCCTTGCACAGCTCGTCATGCCGCCCACTTGCAGCAGCCGGCGGGCTGATCAGTAACTAGAAAGGGCAGCAAACAGGATGCAGACGGGGAGGCGAAGGCATGGGCGAGGGCGAGGGCGAGGGCGAGGGCGAGGGCGAGGGCGAGAAAAAAAAAGGCAAAAAAGGCAATGCAAAAAAGGAAAAGAAAAGAAAAGAAAAGAAAAACAATAAGATGCAGCTGACGCCGTCGCCAATCAGAATACAAAGGGAAGATAGCCTACTGCAGCCTCGTTTGAAACCCGGTCGGTGCATTTCCATTTGAATTTCTTTCTTTTTTGGCCCTGCTATTCGTTTGTCGTTGCATCTCATCTTTGCGATACAGATCTGCTGCAGGCGCCCATCATCATCTATTTCGTTTCCAGCCGATTGAGATGCTGGCTGTTCAAACAGTGAAAATGGACAAAACGGGGGTGTTGCAATGCTAGCAATAATTAATTGGTACGTAGGCGCAGCCTACTCGGACTAACCATTGCTTTTTTTCAACCCTCCGCTCACAGCCTCCGAGTATCATATCTGGTCTGGGGAGACTGGACCTGGGTGTGTGGTATGGCAATGCTTAGCACTTGTCATATTAATATACGTCTTCCGATTTCACACCTAGCCAACATCGATTAATCAATGCAGGTACGGTGTTAATCTATCAGCATACTTCTACTCTCTATTTCCTTATTCTTTTCTTCCCGTCGAGCTAACAGTAACTACGAGAATACGAGAAAGCTGCTACACGCTGACCTTGCAACATTGAAGGTCGGCGCAATCCTTTTTCCGCTTTTACATTTGACTGACAGCCTGCTCCACTTGGTACCAACTAATATCCGGTGTCATATGTCTCTTTAGGCCTTGGCTTCCGGCTGGCCTGAGCGCAGCGATCACCGGCTGGCTGGAAGGACAGATTGATACCATTGGATTGATCTGTAATATACCAGCATAGAATATCAATATCAGCTAATAGATGTAGATGTAGATGGCCAATCAGGCCAGGTGATCAACCGCAACCAACACCCATCAAACAGGCCTGGTAGACTGATAATAGTCGCTCATTCATTAAGATGACATACTGCTGTATCGGCGGCTCACTTGCAGTGTGGAGCGAAGACATCAATTGATCCGAACCACTATTGGACTTTTTGATCTTTTCTCCATGCATATGCGCGTTTGTAGCGTGTTTTGGTTACTGGGTCTCTCGGCAGTGATTCAATGTGAGCTATCACTTTTCTTCCTGCTTTCTACGCACACATAACGTTTTCTTTTCGGATGCTGCTTTTTTTTTTTTTTTTTTTTTTTTTGCGTTTGCTATGACCGCGGATGTGCATGCTGGTCCACCCTGTTGTGGTCTTGAGTACTGAAGAAATTAGGGTTTGCGACGGTCACCTGGTCAGTCGGTCGTCCAGTACATGGACAAACGAGCATCAAAACAGCGCAACATGTTGGTAAGTGGGTGCATTTCCGGGTGCATTTCCGGATGAATCAAAGAATAAATTGATCTATTAGCACTTGACATGTGGGAATTCCCATGCTTCCCTTTTTTTTTGGTAGGTGTACATGCATGAATACTTGCAGCATCGTTACCACGCTGGGTTGATGTTGATGGACTATGAGATGCATTATCTGAAATGTGCATACATACAGTATGTATTATGGTGTGCGTGCATGAGACTGCTCAGAAGAGAGCATTCAATGTTGACTGGAGCAATACGAGGGCCGCTTCACCGCTTCGAAAGGAAATCTGGATAATTCTATTGGCGTTGTTGTCCTCTTCTATTTTTATTTTTATTTTTATTTCTTTTCTTTTCTTTTCCTTTCTTTGATATTCGATGTATGTCAACTGAAGAACTACACCAAATTATACAAAAATGGGCAAGACCGAGGCCAACCAAGTGGTCAAGCACAGACAAGCGGTGTGGCTTAAAGTCTCATCCATGCAAATATAGTCACACATATGCTTGTTCAATGGTGAATGGATGCATCACAGGCCCTGCGAGTTGCGTCGCAAGTCGTACAGATGCTGCGTGACATGCTGATTGGCAGGCTGGTTTTATTAATAATAAATATAACCAGCCAATTGCAGGCAGAGTTGCTGACTATTTTCATAATAGTGCGAATCCATGTTTTAATTATTTGATATTATTTGTAAACCAATGGTATTAGTAAAAATAATATCAATGATACTAATAATAAAATTAACAAAAATACTCGCCGACACCGTGGTCTTCCCACACTGACTCACTGGTCGATCGATAGTCGGTTGCTCAAACGCCGACTAAATCATTAGTTTGAGACATGGAGATCGAGCACTTGGGGTCCGAACGATAAGCTGTGTCGGCGATTCATAGCCGACCAGGTGCTCGGGAACAACAGTAAAATAAAATAAAGATGCATGTGTGAAAATGTATGCATGTGTAAAAGTAAATAGACATAAAAGGGTATCTCAAAAGTAGTATCTCAAATATCCATGGGTTGTGAGTTGGGTATCGCATCAAAAAAAAAAAAAAAAAAAAAAATCTCAAACCAAGAACAAGCTAAAAATAAAGCACCTCGCGATTTGTACCGCATTCACCAGGAAGGGGTTTAGTCCTGTTGATACCCACATGTAACCAAGACACATACTCAAGAGTTGTGGTACTCGGTACAGGTGGCGGTTGTTCAGTAGTAGCGTCAGGTACTGAAGTGGATGCACAATAATAATACACAAGATCGGTTGCGTGCATGCCAGATGCAAGCGCGTAGAATTCATGTCCAGTGCTGAGCTTTCGTATCCAGTTGCATAGTCGCTCACCCATAAACCGCTGTCAACGGAACAGTGGATGAGGATTGCTGTGTTTGTTTCCGACGGTCGGATCGGTAAGGACGCGACGATGGCGCGATATATGCCAGGTTTTCTCAAGGCATGATTTCGGGTTCGCTGATAATATAGATATCGACGATTCACGTATCCATGTAGTAATGTAGCCGTGTGTTCTTTCGGGTCAGATCGGTAACGGTTTTCTGGCCGCCTCAGCGATTGAAGCCGACCATGGACGCGCAGCGGCTGCAATAATACGAGTTCATGCCAAACTGCACGACGCCGGCAGCAGGCAGCGACGTGTGCTGGATACTGAGCGACCGCTGGCAGCGCGAGCAGCGCACAATGTCGAGAAAGGGGTGTGACGAGGGCATGGCGGGCGTGGGCGTGGGTGCGTGCGTTGACGGGCCCTGCAGGGGGGCGGACGGCGAGCTCATGGCGCTGTTGTGTTGAATAATAGGATTTGTTTGAGTAGGAGGGATGGAGGTAGAAGTTGGAAGGCAGAAGATAGAAGGCAGCGTGAGGAGCAGAGGAAGAGAGAGAAAATGGAGCAGGGAGGAAGGAGAATGAAGAAAGGAGAGATATAACAGCTGATCCGCAGGCAGCACAAAAAGTTGGTTTGGAGGGGAAACCGCTGTTTGGGAACGGGACGATCGACGGGGCTGCCGGGCGGACCGGTATTGGTATTGGTATTGGTATTGCAGTACCGTACGGAGACGGAGTGTGATTTTATTTTATTCTTTTTTTCCCAGTTATTAAATAGATTTGCGTGCGCATTTTTAATTGTTTATGCTCTTGTGTGTTGTAAATCATTTTTTTAATTAATACGTACTATTTCCTAACAATGACACCGTCCTACATACCCAGTATCCCGACCATCACTGCGTCCTATACTCTGTAGTTACAGTATACTCCGTACTGACCAATACAGGCCAACGCTAACGCAGTCTCCTTGCAGGCGAATTCCAGCCATACAGACCTTCAGCTGGTGTGTGTCAATGGCGTCATCATACATGTGCCGCAGAACTGCCATGGTGATAGCAGCCTGGTTGCGTGTTGCGTGTTGTGTGCACTCTGATTGCAATCGACGGGAGCAGGGGTTGAATATACGGAGTAATCATAATCATGATTCATAGATGATCAGTGGAGAATCCGACAGTCTGGCAAAGTTTCTCCAAAAAAAAAAAAGTGGTTACTCTTCGTGGTAGTTAAGAATAATGAAAACTGTCCAGAAGCGCGAACTTGGCGCAGGTCAAAGTTCCAGCGAAACCGGTAGCGCCGCCACTACGAACACGCTACTCGTTACTATGAGAACTATAATTACACTTGCGAGCGCTAGCAGCAGGCACTTCCTCATCAGTAACCGGTCGCAGGGCTAGTTTTGCCTTCTGTTACCGCGGTGCAATACGGTTTCAATACACGCCAATACGCTCGGTGGCTCGGCCTTGGCGCCTGCCATTGGCCCGCGGCGCCGGAGTGCTCATCATCGACTTTTCGATACGTATTTTAATGATTGCCCTGTGCGGACACTTGCATGCATGCATTCATTAATTAATATTTAATATATAATATCTCGTACGGAGGACAGGCGCCCAGAGTAACGTATCAAGTACAATTGCCCCGTCCTCTCAGCTCTGTGGTGATGTTACTGTTATCCTGGGGCGCACTCGGATCACCTGATCGATCGCATTCGCTGTATGAATGCAGTTACACGTTGAATCAATTTCTTCCATAACCAAATAGTATTGATAGTATTGCTGATTAAGCGTCGACAAATGTCCTATTAATTTGGCATCTTAATCTATATTATTGACATGTGATATGTGTGAGGTGATATGTAGGTGACTCCATGTGGTGCAGACGTCATCGCGGCCACCCCACCCTCTGCCATCGCCATCTGCGCGCGCGGAACCGTCTTCCACCATCCACGTCTGCCTCATCCCCCCAGTGATCCCCAGCAAAACGTGATCGCCCTTGACACGTATTCCGTGACATTACTGTTATCTTCGGCACTAATTGACTGCTTGCTTGCTTGCTTGCTAGCTTGACGGGTTGATTACTGGTTGATCGGTCAATTATCGCAACCCCTCATCCTCCCCCACCGACTTCCTCGCCCACCAAGAAACAACAAACCGACCCCAAAATGTCCGGCCCCAGTCTCTACAGCTTTGCCGACGTCGACTCTCTGGCACAGCAGCTTCGCAAATATGTGCTCAATAACCAAAATACGGCCGTGAGCCGCCATGGCGACTTCCGCATCGCCGTCTCCGGCGGTTCTCTCCCCAACACGCTTGCCAAAGCCCTGTTAACCAAGGGTGACGGCTCGCCCGAAGACACCCCGCTCTTCTCCAAGTGGGAGATCTTCTTTGCCGACGAGCGTAACGTGCCGCTCGACCACCCGGATAGCAACTACCGGCTCATCAAGGACGAGCTGCTCGACAAGATCCCCACCGGCCAGGGCTTGCCCAATGTGCACACCATCGACGCCGAACGGGTCAAGACCGCCAGCGCCGACGAGCTGGCAAGCCTATATCAGGACGATTTGAAGCAGTCGTTTGCCGCCAAGGACAGCATCAAGGTGCCCACCTTTGACCTGATCCTGCTGGGCGTCGGTCCTGATGGTCACACCTGCAGTCTGTTCCCCGGCCACCCCCAGCTACGAGAAAAGGATGCCTGGGTTGTTGGTGTCACGGACTCGCCCAAGCCCCCGCCAAAGCGTATCTCGCTCACCCTGCCCGTGGTCGCCCAGGCCATCAGCATTGCCTTTGTGGCCACCGGCGGTGGCAAGCAGGACATTCTGCGCAAGATCTTTGATACCGAGGAGGGCCAGAGTCTGCCAAGTGGGCTGGTCAATGTCGAGGCGGGTGACAAGGTCTCGTGGTTTGCTGACAATGCAGCCACGGAGACAGTGTCGTTTCCAAAGCGGTCGAGTTTGTAGTTGTTGATTATAGAATAGCCGCCATATTTATTGCACTGCGGTGTCGAATAAAAAGCTTATAGACTGATACCATTATTTTTGTGCCTTATTACGTAGGATGTACTGTACAGTATGACCCTGCCTGCAGAAGACCCCAATAATTGTCATATAAGTCTAATTCGTTCAAAAATACAAAAGTTGATTGGACTATTTTCCTATTTAGGAATAGCGCCAATATTTAGTATACCGGCCTCTAGTCTCCAAAACAGCATTTACCTATAAATCTATCAACCAAATTAGCTTGTCAAAATAACCGTCTTTTAGATTTTCTTATGCTGTCTTAAATTTGTTAATAAATTATTTGTTTAAATGCCTCAAGGTATAAGCAGGGGCAGGAGGGGGAGATTTTTCCATCTGGTGTTCCTCTCAGTTTACTCACGCTACTGCCTGTACTTAGGGCCATGCCAGCATCCTAGTGGCCTCTTGTGATCGAAGTATGGGAAATGGTCTAGCACACAGTCTACAAGATGTCGTACACGTCGGTACTGTCGTCTCTTCCGCCTTGCTTTCGGACCCGGAAGCAACTCACGCGGGTATGTCCTCGCTGGATGGTGCGGTCGTGCTGGTCTTGGAAAAAGCGCTTCAGGTAGTTGTATCCTAATATGCCGGAGCCTGTGGTGGACGGTTGATGATGGATATACTCGCGCACGTAGGATATCAGAGCAATGAAGAACGATAGTGACTGCGAAGCAAGGGCAAAGCACTTGATATTAATATTGGTCAACCGGCTGTTATTTTAGCCCTGGTACCGAGAATAAGCTGTTTTGTGTGAGAGTTGTACAGTTCGAGATAATCGAGAAGGGCTGTTGAGATACTGTTGGCCATATGGTCTGATAACCCAGTAGACCAAAAAGGGGTTATGGGTCTTCTAGACAAAGCCGCTCGGCCCAGTTAGCTTGGGAATTTAAAGCTGTTAAAGTATTTTAATAAATTTGATCTGTTCTTTAAATAGAGAAAAATTCAATCATATAAATATAGGCAGAAATTAAGTTGTCCCTATTAGAATTAATAGACTCTAAAGAAGTGTATAATATGGTTGATCGATAGTATGGCTTGATTCATCGACCCTTACTCGATTCCGTTAGCAGCAGCCCAGTCTAGTGCGGGTCACCCCAGACATCCAAAACATCATTCAGACTGACCTGACCGCAACTGCTGCGTTAATAATTATTCGATGTGCAATCCAATTCATACTCCGGAGTTTTCCAAGAATGCTCCTCTGAATTATCCCCTCTCGCCTGGGGTTCACACATCCCACCGAACTACATCTTTACCTCAACATGCCCACAACGCGCGACGACCCTTCCGCTAAACGAAGCGACGAGACACGAAAGGTCCCCGTTCGCCAACCTTCCAAAACTTCTTCCATTCCGACGCCCACGTTCGCTGCTAATCATAATTCTGAAGATGTCGGTAATAGGAGGAAGAGCCTTTTGCCGCAGCGCAGCATTTCTATGAGACAGGCTCATCAATTGCAACCACAAAGTCATGTGGATCGAAAGCAGCTATCTCCCGACCAGCCAACTGGCATACAGAAACCAGCCATGGCGCAGCGTCCTCGATCAGGGCTCGAGGATACAACAAAGGAGACGTCGCAGACTCAGATTGGGAAGAAACCCGTGGCAGCTTCTCGGACGAGGACCGATCGAGGTGTAGTCCGGCCTCGATCGCCGTTGAAAATGCAACAACAAAAGGTCGATGGCAAGCCTACTGTTCCTTCTGCTACGCCAGCCTCACCAACAAAGAGAAAAACAACAACAACACAGATGCTGCCGCCGCCACCGCAGCCGTCTTCTCGACCGACACGATCGGCGTCGCTACGCCAGCCACCCGCTCCGAAAATTGCGAGTAGAGAAGGAAAAGGTCATACAAGACATAAAAGCCAGGTTCTTCCCAGTAGTACGGCCACCCCACATGTTGCAGGCAAGGTGCAGCGGCCTGCTTTCAACACATTTCAGCAACACTTCAGCCCCAAAAAGGCGGGTCGAGAAATTGCGGCTTCGACAGAGACGAATAATAATACTACTACTACTACTACCAGCAGGTCTGAAGGAGATGTGTTGTCGGCTTCGAGGCCGGATGTTACGGCTTTGCAAACCGAGTTGCTACAGTTGTATCTGCTGTATTCGCTGTCGGTGCAACAGGATGCAGAATGGAGGTCAACAGCAGAGCTTCAGCTACGCAAGAAATATAACCATGTGGCCAACACTTATCAGGGACAACTGGCAGAGGAAAGAGTCGTGCAACAACAATGGAACATGAAGGCTCTGCACGACTGGTCGGTGGATTGTGCAAGCAACGGGAACGCTCTAGAAGACTTTTCGACGCAGATTCAAAACCTCTCGCAGGTCATCCAGGAAGTCGCCGATGTGACGATGGCCGACAGTGGACGCTATACCCTCGTTGTCCGGGCCTTTGAAGGCTGGCTGACAAGGGTGGAAGAGGTAAAGGAAAGCCGCCGGTGGAGAAAGCACGCATTTGACACGGGGCCCGAGGAGCTGCAGTTCGTTTATCCAATGGACCGAGCATGGAAAGACGAAGTTGAGGCACTGTCAAGTAAAGCCGAGTTATGCCTGCGCCGATTACAGAACCTGACCATGTTGGACGGCGATGACAATGGCGGCTCTGCGCTGATGCAGATCGCCCGGGGCCATCGAGATTTGTTGGTCTTGATGATTGACGAGTTAAAGGCAATGCGCGAGATAGAGCTCGAAGTGGTCGCGCTCGAGAAATCATGGGTTAGTCGAGCAGCGGATCGGTTACGCAATGTAGAAGACGGTCAGCATATTTCGTCCACAACACGGAAAGGTATCTGGACAGCTTGACCAAGCATGACGATTCAAAAAATAAATAATAACAGGGCTCGCCAAGGTTTTTATATTACTATTATTACTAACACCAGTTGGAATCTTGGGAACTCGCCGTCGACCCAAGTCATTCAAAGCTGGTTAAAGCACATAATATGTGGGCCATAGGCGCACACTCTGCTCTGTAGGCTCCAGTTCGCTGTTTGCTTAAGGATTATGTCAGTTGTTACATGCAAGTACAGCAGCAGGAAGAGAGGGGGTGAATAATCTTGAATATTAGCTTCCTCATCAATGCCTATGACGGTTACCATTGATGGCCTATACATAGTGCAGTATCCGGTGGCCCCGCGGGACCGGGCTCGGACCGGGCCGCCGGCTCGGATTTATCTGGTATCGAGTCTACACCAAGCACAGCGTCCGCCTTTGTTTATTATTTATTCAGTCCCTCTTACTTTCCACTCTGTATACTAGCAGGATAATTTACGCGACACTATCGAAAGCCAACAGATAGCCAACACTCCGTCGCATGGGCAACCCGTGACCATGTGGGCGACCCACGTGGACACAGCTACAATCAAAATGTACGGATTTCGACGGCCAATTGAGACCAATGAAATTTTAACCACCATTGCAAGATCTCTTCATCAAACACTGACCTCTCGTTTTCTTCAATTGACTGGCTGGAGATAGGATACCCTCTTTTTCCAATACGTCATACATTTCCTCCAACGCTTCCCGAACATGCACAATACTTCCAGGGCTCCTCTACAGCATGATCCGGTAGCCTTGACCGATAACAGTTAGACCAGCTAGTAGAAGGGCTAGTTTAGGATTGATCGTTTATGGTTGGATCAATCATATAAAGACAAGAGGTTCAAGATGGAGGAGTAAGTTGCAGGTGTCGAAATGACTATTGTAGTTGTTAGTTTAGCTCTACTGCAACACCAACGTACACTGCGTGTAGTAACCCTAGTCCTATAAATACCCTATAGTAACCAGGTTATATTCTGAACTGGGTTCCAAGATTATTCTAATGGGGAACGGGGAGATATTTAAGGCTACGCAGGACGTCTCCATGAGCCAAGCTGCATCATCATAGTAGATAGAGATTTTTGTTCTGTACAACTCCTGCATGTTCCCGGAGATGGGACTCATTTCTTCGCTTCAATAGTAGTTGGTCAATATCCAGGATGAGTTACAAGAATAACGTCACGTACAAACACAGAATAAATGAAACAAATGTTGTTTCTGTTGCTGGAAGGAGCCACCTATGCAATTCTAGAGACGGTATTTTAGACATCGGTATGATTCATACTCTATGTCCATTTATTTAAAATCCCTCCATTCTGACTGCTATTTGAGTTAAGAATATAAGAATATAAAAAAAAAAGGCCGTTATTCGCAGAACAATGAAAACAAAGTTGCGGGAAAACTCGGTGACCCCTGAAGCTTGGTCCTCGGTCCCTTTCCCCTGCTTATCCTTGTTCATAGTCGGGTGTGAATATTTAGGAGTTCAAGTCGACCGTCCTTTTCTTCCAAAACACTCCTTATCGCCAGACCACTTAAAAATTTGACTACAGTAAAGATAATCGGTGAGCGATCATCGGGTATGCTCCCGGGTCGGTCACTGCGCGTAAAGCGGCGGGGCCAAGCATTAACTAGCTGCTTAACTAGCTGCTGCAACACCGCCCACCCTCGCCCACTCACTCGCTGTCTCCCTCAGCCTTCTCTTTTCTCGTCTCCCACTCTCTCTCTCTCTCCTTCGTCGCCTTTCTCCATCAACTCCAGCACTTGCTTCTTCTTGCGGTGGCTTTCTGCAGCATCACCCCCAGTTTCCGTGACTACGGCCCGTCTCGAGGAGTTTGTGGCTTTCCTCCCAGCGCCGGGGTGAGTATAGCTCACTTCGTCGCCCAACACCTTTGCTCGCAAGCCTGTGTTATTCGTCCCTGCGCGACCCGTCTGAGCAATCCTCGGCGCACAGGTCTGTGGCCTTCCCCAGCCATCGAACACCCGACACCTCGAGCCTTCCAGAGGCTACAGTCATCCATTCTCCAGCCATGAGTGAGGTTTCGTCCACACGGCTTTATCTTGGGAATCTTCCCCGTAACGGTACGCAGGCTTTCACACCAGTCTACCCAGAGATTCCGCCATTGCTAGTCGGATTCTCCCCTTGTGTCTAACGCCCGTTCATCATCATCATCATGACCTTTTTTTTTGGATACCTTCCATCTCCTTTCGTCTTCTCGGACTCCCCCCACAATCTCCCCTGGCTCGTGGTTAGGAAGATATCGGACTTTTCTTTTCTTGCACACTATGTGTGTATGCGTATGTGTTTATAGGTCCATGGCCGAAGACGATATCTCTTTAACCTTCCATGGCTTTCACTGGGCAATTTCGCATTCTTCCTGGATCACACGTTGGGCCACCAACAGCTGACGTTTCAATGGCGCCCCCCTCCGGGTGCTCAGTTCCTTCCAGTGAACAAACAGGATATCGAAGAGCATTTTAGTACCCATGGCTCCGGCAAGATCACAGAAATTAAGTTGATGAGCGGCTTTGGTTTCATCGAGTACGAAGACGCCTTGGACGCTCGCGATGTTGTTCCAGGTTGGCCTTGTCCCTTCTTCCGGAGCGATTAACATGCTGACAATGATGTTTCCTTGGTCGTAGCATTTCGTACGTACTATATATGGCCTACGCCTCCGTTTTGTATGAAGCCTTGGATTTTAACAAGTACCCCACAGATGGCAGCGATTTCAAAGGAGAACGTCTGACCGTTCAATTCGCACGTGGGCCACGTCACAAGGAAACATTTAACGGGCCTTCAGACCGTTTCAACAATGCACCTCGGCCTCGCCGCACGGTTTTCCGCATGCAAGTTTCCGGTCTTCCGTCCGATACCAGCTGGCAGGTAGGTGCTCCGTAATCTGTGCTCGAAACAGCAAATCTGACACTCAACTGCTTCTAGGATCTTAAAGACTTTGCTCGCCAGTCGGGACTGGATGTAGTGTACTCTGAGACTACTCGTGAGCGTGATGGTAGAGGGTAAGCGTGTACTGTCAAGGAATTTGACCGAGATCAGAAGTGCTGAATTTGGTGCTTAGTTTTGTCGAGTTTGAATCGGCTTCCGACCTCAAAACCGCTGTCGAAAAGCTTGATGGCAGAGAACTAAAAGCATCTCGGGTCGCCTGTCTTGCCGACGTACGTTGGACTTTTTCACTCCCGGCAGGATTTCTTTTCTCACTCACATCTTCCAGATCCAGCCCGCGGAAGAGCGACCCCCGATGCGAGACCCTTATCGGTCACGGTCACCGCCGCGCCGTGGATACCCTCCTGTTGACGAATATGACCGACGTGGTCCTCCCCGTGGATATAGTCCTCGAGGCCATTACCGTGAACGCTCCCCGCAAGCACTTCGCCGCGACTATTATGACCGGGACGGTTACGGGCGACGCACACCTCCTCGTCCTCGGATCGAAGACTACCCTCCTCCAAGACGCCCATACGATGACCCCTACGACACAAGACCACCGCCGCCGCCTCCGCCGCCTCGCCATTACGACGACCCTTATTTTGCCGGAAGACCGTATGGCCGACCCCGCAGTCCGCCACGAGGTGATTATGCAGCCTATGATCGTCGTCCATACTGGTAGTTCATTTGTGGCATATCTTTCTCTTTTACATACCTTTCAGTCACAAATGGGGAAGATTTTGCATAGCTGGGCCGGTGGGGAATGTTTGCGGTGGACAATGAAATGGTACATATACGCCGGAGAGCAGTCACGAGCTCAATCTTGACATGATATTTTTTTTTCCGAGTTCTCTCGAGCATATTGGGTGAAGTGCTGGAGGGGGGTTTTTTTATTTGGTGCCAAATTTTCTTTTTCTTTGCTTCTTTTTCTTTTCGCGATGGACACTGGACAGTTAGTTGAAGCTGGGAGGGAAATATTTTCGAAAAGCAGACTGGAGTTAACGAAGGCATGACCAATGAATTTGTATTCAGCGCAAAAAATGGATTGATATGATGCGTTCAATGATAAGCTTGTAATTGACCGGATCAAGTTAATAGGGTAATGGGCCTATAATAGTCTTTAATTTGCGGGGCACAAGCCCGGCGCCGAAAGCTTGACTGACGTCGTTGAAATCAGCTCCGGCCGTTTCGCTCCCCGAGCTTCTTCTCTCATGATCAATTAAAACTTTCTTTCGCTTCTGGCATTCAACTGTATGAATGGTACAAGGGACCATTGTTCCTAGTCAAACCTGGCTACAGCCTTCCGTCTGAAGCCTGAAGCTGCCTGTTTTTATCTATCGACACTAAAAAAAAAATTAACATGGCTGCCAACCTCAGCCCCGCGCCTCGCCCGGCGATAGTCGACCACGTCTTTCTGCGAGACATCAATCTTCATCTCCCAGCTGGACCGGATCCATGGCACCGCGCAGGCAAGGCGCAGCCATGCACGGCGGGCGTGAAGCTCTCGTACTCATCGGCCATTGCCGCGGCGACTGCGGACGATGTTTCGCTGTCTATCGACTACGGCAAGCTATATCGGCGCATCGAGAGCGAGGTACAGAATGTGGGTAAGAATACGGGCAAGAGCGATCATCATCTGGTGGACTTGACTACAACTAAGATGACGGAGGCTGAGAGTGCAAAAAGAGCGGACATTTTACTGGGCCACGACGTGCGCATTCTCGCTTCCCTGGTTGCCGATTGCGCGCTAGGCTTGCTGGATGAAACGATCGCGGGAGTGCACAGAATGGCTCATGTTCATACCGGCTCGCCGAGTCGGAGACGATCCAGCCAGGTCAGCCGGCGCTTGAGCAGTAGCTCGTATAATGGTGGTAATACCAGCATCAGCAATGAACGTGCTGGGCCAGAGCCGCTGGACGCTACGTTTGGTGAGTGCGAGGTCTCGGTGCATCTTCCTGGAGCGCATTTACGGGCTGAGGGGGGTTTGAAGTTTCGAAGCGTGACTACCTGGGGTTACGATGGGTCTTCTTATGGCTCTGCAGACGACGCGGTGGAAAGTAGCAGGCAGACGCTAGTGGTGGATCAAGAGTTCCGCGTTGAAGGAATTCGCTGTTACTGTATTCTCGGCGTCAATTCTCACGAACGGCTCGAGAAGCAATGCGTCGTTGTTACCCTGGTCTTTCGCGGCTCTGGTGAGCCTGCATGGGGCTCGACTGTGGTCGATACTTATCAAGAAATGGTCAAGGTGGTAGCCGAGGTAAGCTATTCTCCGCCCTGTTATTTCAATAGTCAATGCGGCTGACACACTCATTTCAGAGAGTGGAAGCCACCTCGTACCAAACCGTCGAAGCCCTGGCGACGTTTATCGCTCGCATCGTGACAATGGACTTTGGCAACCAAGCCGTGACGGTATTGGTCGAGAAACCCAGCGCAATGGCTTTTGTGGAGAGAGCAGGAGTCGAAATCTCGCGATCGCAAGCGTTTTTTGCGCAGCAGGACTATATGAGAAGAAAAGAAGGCCTTGAGCCTTACTCGTGACTCTAATTTTGGACGTGGCTTTGTATGAATCACCCGCGACTAGCCGGGCTATATATTTTTGTTGTGTACAACCAAAAGCATGTGACGGTAACATTCGATTGATAATTGATATTAGCGCAAAGTCGCATTCAGTAGCGTTCGTGGTTCGGTAAAACCGCTTGTCCGCGACGAGCTGCTGGTAGAGTGTCGATACTGGCTATCCATCACCTGGTCGAGCACTTGAAGTCGAGAGAGGTGACACATGTAAAGCGACGACCAGTGGACGCTGCACGTGAGGCTTGGCGGCATGATCTCCGCGCCAAGCCATCGCGGCCCGAATAATGCCTCGTTTTCGTTTCAACCTGCAGACTTCGCTGACACAACCACAAAACAACCACCGGTACGTTCTTTCGGAGGAGTCCCCTGACTCTGTTCATGTCTCTTGCCCTTGTTCTGCTAACTCTTGCCGCTCAAAAGCCTTTCCAGACTCTCTCGATTCGATTCTCTATGTGCCATCCTGCAACCGCACCGCCAATTTTCATTTATTGCCCTACAAATGGCCTGCCCTTGAGCCTTATCGATCAATCACTCTCGCATACCTTCGCGGGCAGCAGTGCACCGGCATCGGCTGACCTCGAAACTCTCATCTCCGCCGCTCCTTTACTTCTCCGGCTGGGTGCCCCTCTCCCCGACGTGGTGTGGCTAGGGGCAGAGAGTCCGTCCTGAAACAGGGCGGACGGTAAAAGCTTTCATATCGCTCACAGTCCCTTTTTCCAGAAAGGGTTGTGCGGCACAGCTTATATCCGGCTTTTCCCTCCATAGGACAATTGACCTGTCCTAGCCGTATTCTATTACACCAACTCATGGGCTAAGGATTCGCGAGTCATCACCATGTTCGACACAATTTCCCGACCGTCGTCTGCCCAGCGCCTTGCCAACCAGATGCACCGCTTGGACAACGGTGCTACTCCGGAATGTACCATTGGGGATCTATCCGTGGGCGATGTTTTCAGTTCCCAATCAGAACTAGAAATAGAACAGCAACCTCCCCGCACTTCGATTGCTCCTCCTGGACCCAAAACCGATGGCCCACAACCTGTGGTAAATGGCGCTCCGGCGCCGCCCCTTCACCAAAAAGCAGCACACCGGAAGAGAAAGAAGAGACAGCATCGTCGTCTCGCCGATGTAGAGGTCGGACAAAACACACCCGCGCTGTCCACGGTGAGAGGGTTTACTCCTATGGCTTCTGGCGACGAAGACTCGGACTTTTCTGCCGCCGGATCTCAAACAATGTCTCCGCAGCTTAACCCCATTCCAACTTCAAATACATCGGTCGGTATCAGCGCCTTGAAACTGCAGCTCGATGCTTTGAGCTTGTCTGAAAATCAGTCTCCGCGCGGTGCTGGTCTGAAAGGGTCTACAATTTCAAGTAATGCAAGTGTCTCGTCCGACAGCGACAGAACCGAGGTTATGACTAGCTATGAGGTTCCTCTGGAGCATGACTTTATTAGTGAGGAAGCTGTGGCCGAGGAGGAGCGGTCTGTCTTTTCTCCAAACGGCGTCGACATGCAGAATGACCTGTGCCGGAAAATGACGAGTCGTGACTTTGATCATTTAATGTGTCTCGGCAAGGGCACCTTTGGCACGGTTTTGCTCGTCCGCCATAAAGTCACTGGCCGACTCTATGCGCAGAAGCAGTTTCGCAAGGCTTCTTTGACAGTGCATAAGAAGTTGGTGGAACAGACCAAGACCGAGCGCATGATCCTTGAAAGCGTCAATCGTCATCCATTTGTTGTCAAACTCTATTATGCTTTCCAGGACCATGAGAAGCTGTATCTTATTTTAGAATATGCTCAAGGCGGGGAGTTGTTTACTCATCTTGCAGCGGAGCGCATGTTTAGTGAAGATGTCGCAGCGTTCTACATGGCTGAAATGGTACTGGCTCTGGAGCACCTGCACAAGACCGTCGGTGTCATTTATCGAGATCTCAAGCCGGAAAATTGCCTCTTGGATTCCGAGGGCCATCTTCTGCTCACCGACTTTGGATTGAGCAAAGTCGCAGTCAGCGAAGATGACCGATGTAACTCTTCCTTGGGTACAATTGAGTACATGGCGCCTGAAGTCATCCAAGGCAAACCGTATGGCAAGGCATGCGACTGGTGGTCGCTGGGAGCTCTTGGCTATGACTTGTTGACGGGCTCGCCGCCATTCAAAGCCAACAACCATGCCAAAATCCAAGAGAAGATCGTCCGCCAGAAACTGACACTGCCGTATTTCCTCGGACCGGACGCCAAAGACCTGCTCATCCGACTGCTGCGCAAAGAGCCGCACAAGCGATTGGGGTATCATATGCACAAGGACATCGAGACAATCAAGAAACACCGGTTCTTCCGCAAGATAGACTGGAAAGCACTCGCTCGCCGCGAACTCGAGGCTCCTATTCAACCTCTTATCACGGATCCTGCTCTGGCAGAAAACTTCTCGGCCGATTTCACCAGCCTGGCGCTCAGCCCGACGGCAAACGACGACGACCGAATCAGTGACATGTTGAAGCAAGTTGGGCTGTCTTCGGAGTCTAATGCTGGAGTGAATGATGCAGATACTTTCCGCGGTTTCAGTTTCGTGGCATCTAGCAGTTTACTGAACAGCGGATTCAGCCTTACTACATGACTATCGCTGGTTTGTGAGGGGCTGTCGGTGTTCTTACTTGTGCTGACCATCTTATCGCAACCCAAGCGGATTTGTTGTTTTGTTTGTCTTTCATGCGAGTTCCTTTTGCTATCGCTAGTTCAAAATCCAGCTCTTCTTCAGTTATCCGATGTAGTAAGCGCAAACACTTTTTCTAGCCGTATGTATTCAACATGTATTTCAACATGGATATCGTAATATCAACGGATCTACCACCGAACCAGGAGAGTTGCTGTCATCTCTAGAAGACGAAGAAGTTCAAATCACTCATCTATTAACCACGGCTTGCCGAATCTCTAATCGCACTCATTCTCATCGACCCTTGAAAATAAATCCGTGTATGGTGGCGAGTGTTGGGAGAATGATGGATTTGCATTTTTTCTTTTTCTCCCCGAAGACTTGCTTCTCCAGTGCAGCACATACAGCAGGTATGTCATTAGAACTCAGAGCTGAAATTTTAAAAAGAAAACAGAATAAATTCAAATTTCAAACTAATCGCGTCACTGCGTTCCGCGATTATTAGTTGCAATTACTTTTATCAAGATGTCGAATTGGGTGGTGTAGTGATGGTAAGTCGGAATTCGTCTTTGACCCCGCTCTCCAAACTCAAAAGGATGGTCACATTTCTTCCGCAACATTATTCTTTCGCCCTGATGGCGAACCGATTTTTCATCCTGGCGAACCGAAACGCAAAGAAAGAATTTTACACCCGTGGATTCTCTGCACTGCTTGACATGTGTGGGCATGTTGTGTCATGTGATGTTTTCGATATCTATTATCTAGACGGGATCCCTTGCAACTGAGAATTGACGCCGGATCCTTTTTGGAGCACCGGGCTACTTGATCATTTCTACCCTTTCCCCTCGAATTGCAGAACCGAGCAGGAATAAGACAGACGCCAGGTCGAGCGCTTCTTTACCATGGGGCCACCGTCTGAGATCCCGGCGCCGACTGAGCAGTCTGCTAAGGGTGGTAGTGGCAACATTCCCAACCAGGTCCAAAATGATAGGCCGTCGCCATGGACATCGTCGCAAAGTCGCGAGACTTCAGAGTCTATGGAAAAATCGATCTCCTCGCAACAACCCAGACTCGCAAATGCCAAGGTCGCTATTCCCAGAAATCGTGGTGGACATGCGCCTCGCTCTAGTCGGCGGGTGGCGAAAGCTTGCGAATCGTGTCGCCAGCGCAAGACAAAATGTTCTGGAGATACGCCCGTCTGCAGACAATGTCGGGAGCTCCGAGTTGCTTGCCAGTATCCGGACGGACTACGGGAGAAAACAAAAAAGTAAAGAATATATCAGTCCGTTGTTCGTTTATCTTTTTCTTTCTAAGCTGACATGACATGATTTTGAAGACACATGGAAGAACTGAGCGCCAAATCGAATGAATACGAGTCCCTTTTGAAGGACTTACGCTCGTCCGTTGACGATAGCCTGGCCAACAAAATCTCAACAACATTGTTTAAATACTCGGTCGATACGGAGCTGGATTCCACTGCCCAGCGTTCTTCGTCCTCGCGGACCCCTCTTGATAATGCCGAGCTGGAACCGTCTTCTCCGTCATCCGTCGGGTCTTTGGAAGCAATCGATCGTGTCGAGGAAGATCTCAACCGAGGAGAGCATGTCCGAGCGACCGGGTACATTGGGAAAAATTCGGAAATTAGCTGGATGCAGCGCGTACAAAGGGAGGCAGAGCAGCGATCCCGGAATAAGCCTGGCACGTACGAGGGCAAGCCCACAGATCAGCAGCACGAAGATTATTCTATCAATACCGTGAGCTATCATCTAGACGATCTCGACATCAACGTGCCGGACCCTGTGGACATTTACTACATACCGCCTCGCGAACAAGCCGAACGACTTTTCGAAGACTATTTAACAACAGTCCACCAGAATTTCCCAATAATCAACCGGCCACTATTTAGCTCGCAGTTTAGATATTTCCTTGATAACCCTACACACCCAGGCGACAAGTGGCGAGCAATTTTGAATATGATATTTGCCATTGCCGCAAAACACTCTCATCTGGTTCAGGCACCCTGGAAAGGGGATGATGCCCAAGAACATCTACTATACTTCACGCGCGCCAGACATCTCAGCATGACGAGTGATGTCCTCTTCAGTCACCCAGATCTCCAGCAAGTTCAGGTAGAGGGCTTGATTGCCTTTTACCTCTTGTCAACGGACCAGATCAACAGGTTAGTTTAACGAAGTCTTCCAATACCAAACTCATGTTTAATGCTTTACTAGGGCCTGGAGGATATCTAGTCTTGCTATTCGCTCAGCCATTACTCTTGGAATTAATATGAAGAGCTCCAGCCAGACAACCACAAATGCGTCCAAAGAATCTCGATACCGTGTCTGGTGGTCGCTCTACTCATTTGAGCATCTACTTGGTGTCATGACAGGTAGAGCAACATGTATTCTCGACGGAATCTGCACGACACCCTTACCTATTCCCTTTGAAGAAGAAAGGTTCAACGACTCGGATGTTAATGAGCTCCTGAGCAACTCGTCCCTTCGTGAAAAGAAGGTGCAAAATATCGCTGCTAGCCATTTGATTCGGCTGATGCCTTTGAATCCACCAGAAGGAAAGGCACCGGATAAGTTTGAAAAATCCAGCCGTTTTACTTGGTTACAAAGCATCCCTTTGAACTCTGGGCTATTCTTCTACTTGTACATGGACATTTCAGTTATCACGCAGGAGATCATCAACAAAGTGTATACAGCAGACGCAGTCCGGGTCCCTTGGTCTAACATTGAGAACCGTATCGGCGAATTGAAATCGCGGATTGATCTGTGGTTTGATCAGTTGCCAGATTCATGCAACTTTGTCCAAAAGGGCAGCAGCTCGCCGGAACAAGTACGCGCCAAACTGGGCCTTGCGTTCCAGTATTATAGTGCTCGAATCACTCTCGGACGGCCATGCCTATGTCGACGGGACTCGCAATCAGACTCGCAGTGGAATAAGTCCTCTTCGTTCAGCCATAAGTTGGCCGTGGTCTCTCTCGAGGGGGCCAGTCGAATGCTGGACCTGATACCCGACCCTCCTGATCCTTTTCAACTTTATCAATTGGCACCTTGGTGGTGTATACTTCACTTTCTCATGCAAGCTGCCACTGTTCTTCTCCTGGAACTATCTTTTGGCTGTGTCCATCTTCCTGACGATGAAAATAATATCTTCAAATCCTCTAAAAAGGCCATTCGCTGGCTATACGCAATGTCGGAACATAGCGCAGCGTCGCGACGAGCTTGGTATCTTTGCGATAGCTGTATTCGGCGAATATCTGTTGGCATGAATTATGATATCAGCGACCTCCCACCAGTACCCAACGACGACCTGCTTCGACGATATGACGTCGGCCAATCTCAGCCCCCAACATCGTCCTTAGAGACTACGGCTGACGGTGGTAATATCAATTGGAACACCGGAATGGAATCCATGGTTTCTTTTCAGAATGGATCAAGAAATCAGGATGATGTACCTGGAAGCGTCGGACTTGACACTTCCTTGAATGCGACCGAAATGGTCTCTCATTCTATCAACTTTCCGCCCTCGATGGTATTTACGCCGAACAGCGAATTCCATTTTCCATACGATCCTATTACTGGCGAATTCATGGACTCGTTTTTCCCATACCCGGGCGACGACCAACATAATAATTGGTCAGGATGATCAACAGGTTTGCTCTAGTGGTAGTGTGGTATTTATTGCTTTCAGATACCTTGCACATTGTTTCTCTTCTGGGTGAATTATTTCGCTTCTCTTCTCATTGTGGGACATGCCATGTAAACGGAAGAGATCCAACTTTTATTATGCCCTCTCTTACCATATATCTGTTTATTTGACCAAAGATGAGTGCTGGTACACTCAGAGTCCGTCTCTGTGACGCAGTTATGCGTGTATGTTTATGCGTGTATGTACTATTACCATGATGAAATGTAGTAAATATTATACAGGACCTTGTATATACATCTTTTGGAATTTATCCAAAATCGAACATAAGGAGTCAGTGGAGCTGAGACAGTTTAACCACTTGTACCAACCTATCGGGGGAATCACATACTCAACTCCTTCTCTGCGGCAAACTTGGATAAACTACTAATCATCACCTGAAACGGTAGATGACGTCCCCCCTCCCAAAAGGCCCGAATAATACCGCGGATGACCCATTTTAGTCGGCGAGAAGGCTGACCATCCGTTCATTTATTCAAGCCAAGTATCCTTGAAGCCGGAGCTCCTCATCCGCTCCGAGGAGCCCAGGGGCGCTGAACATCAAATTGATGGCCACGAAAACCTCATCGCCATAAAGACCGATGACGGAGATACCGGAGCATAAGCTGTGCCCTAGATTTTAAATGTTATGAACGTGCCATTAGCGTCCCTATTTCTTCATGTACAGAGGCTATCCGGTACAGAGGAAGGGCGCTCCTAAGCAACATCAATGGCTGGGAGACACGTATTAGGCCTTGCGTTCCAAGTAATTCATGGTTACTCAATCTCATAGTCATCCTCCGCAACCCACCCTTATCCCCCTTCATCCAGATCGACGTGATATGAGCCGGAAATTTGTAGTCCAAGAACGCCGCGGAGGCAAGTTACCAATTCTCCACTCCTCGTGAGCATAGAGTATAAGAGACCAACCTTCCGCCCCGACCGCTTGAGCACGAGCGTGATTGCTTCTCTTGACCGTTCGATTACCGACGTGGCTAGTTTCTTATCTGGATTAAACCAGTGTTTTGACAGTGCAATGCCTTCCACGAATAGTGATGCACCGGCAGCCAGGCTGCCGGCAATCACGACTGTCTTAATAGTGGGAGGGGGTCCCGTTGGGATCATGACTGCTATCTCACTCACTCGATACGGCTACGACTGTGTGATCCTTGAGCGGCATGCCCGTCGGTTAGGGCAACCAAAGGCGCACGTTATCAACTCTAGAACCGCGGAGATCTTCCGTCAAAATGGCATTGAGATAACCGCTCTGAGGGGACACGGGCTACCGTCACAAGATGCTAACGTTGTCAAATTCGTGTCAAGCCTTACGGGGATCGAGCTCGGGGTTATCGACATACGATCAGATGAAGACGTGGAAGGCTTGATCACTCCCGAGACCTCGTTTAATGTTCCGCAGCCATTCCTTGAAGAGCATCTGTTGCGTATTGCACTGGCAACAGGAAAGGTCTTATACCTGCGAAGGCATGAATGGAGAGGATGTGTCCAGGAAACGGATCAAACGATTAACTCAGAAGTCAGATCGAGAGATACGGATACGACTGAATACATCAGAAGCAAGTATCTGATAGGATGTGATGGAGCAAAGTCCAGGACACGCGACGCCTTACAAATTGCGTTTGAACCGCTGAATCCCGGGTCACCTGTAACGCTTCATTACGCATCGGTCCATTTTAGTGCCGATCTCTCTCACCTAAAGCCCGGCCTGCTGTGGTTTGTTCTCGATCCAGCCGGCATGGGGGTGTTTATTGCCTACAACCACCAGAATAGCTGGGTCTACTTCCTCGGCTACGACCCAGCCATTACACCTAAGGAGACATTTACGTCGGAGTGCTTCAAGTCCCTTGTATTTAAGGTACGCATCTGCTAAGCTCTGATCATTCTGACGCTGATTCATCAAAAGGCCGTGGGAGAACCACTCAAGGATTATAGAGAACTTGGCATCACGTTGTGGACAACCAACCCGCAGCTGGCCAAATCCTACCGCTCGCCCAAGATACCCCGTGCTTTCCTGGCTGGAGATGCTGCCCACACCTTCCCTCCTACAGGAGGGTTAGGGGTGAACACCGGGATCGCCGACGTGCAGAACCTGACATGGAAAATCCACGCTGTTGAGAGCGGCTGGGCCACCGAGTCGTTCCTCAACACCGTCAGCACCGAGAGATTAGTGATTGCAAAGGACAACTGCAAACAGAGCAGGCTGAATGAAGAAAAAATATTCCGTCTGGTCAGCGCGGTCTCTAAACCGGGTGTAACTGCCGAGGGCCTCTATAGTGACCCAGCCTCACGCCAACGCATCGAAGCCGCCATCGCCGACAATCGCGACCACTTCAGCAGCCTCAACCTGCAACTCGGCTATGTCTACGGTCGAGACCACATACGCGGGCCTTCAGATTATCAAAAAGAGTCTGTTCCTGGTGCTCGGCTCCCCCACAGCTGGCTGAAATCCGCAGACAGGAAAATCTCGAGTCTGGACCTGGTCGATGGCCTTGGGTTCGTCCTGATCACGCCCCAGGAATTTACAGGTAAAGAGCACCTTGAATTCAACGGTGTCCCTATTTCCGTCAAGCAGCTTGACCGGGACTTTGTTGACACGGATGGTGAATGGAGCAACCTGCTTAGTCTGAATCAGCAAAATGCCGTCCTCGTACGACCGGATCAACATATTGTAGGGACAGTCAAAACTATTGCAGAAGCAGGGAAACTCCTGAACAGCTATCTTCAATTGAGTTAGGGGCCATGAAACCTGGAGCAATATTTGAATGAACTTGCCTCTCTTGATGCCAAAGACATCGGCTATTGTAGCCATTGTTGGGCTGGGGTTTCTGGGACATAATTGGGGTCCTGATGATGCTGAACTGAGAACCAAGTGTACAGGTTAGTGCTGGATTTATCCTGACATCCAAAACGTATCAAGAAACTTGGATACACGTAATGTATCATTGATACCAATGTTACAGATTCTTATATGAATTATTGTCTGGGTTACTCCTAATATACGGGCTTATGCGGTTTTGGCTACATGTAGGGTACCAAAAAGCAATATTTTGAGGTTTAGATTGAAAAATATGGAAAAATAGGGGATGGCTGTTGAGTACATGTATTAGGACTGTAACGCTTTCCATTACGAGTCTCGTACCTGCGAGTCACCCGAGGTAAATTCGCGGGACTCGGATTTGAGGAGCGCCACTGTAATGATAAATTGATAAATTATCATCCATGCTAGGACTGGTTAGCTGCCTATCAGCCTGTCTCACCAGAATTCGCACCCCGCTCACTTGTACGCAACCTATGTCGAGCTCACCGTTGCAATTTGCCTCATACACACAGAGGTGTAAAAAGGTTTCCATCTCGTATTTGGCGCTTTTAGATCCCGAACATGCCGACCCGTCCAAATATACCAAAAAGCACGGTCGCATGTGTCTACTGTCGTCGGAAAAAGACCAAGTGTGAGTCCCATCTCTGTCACTGCTGCCATATCCGTGCTAAAACCCATTCAGGCTCAGGGAACAATCCCTGCACGAGCTGTGTGGTAAGCACATCGGATCGATAACCGGCAAGGCCACAGACTGATGGCGGTTTCAATCACAAGATCCGTGGGGAGGAATGTAGATTTCCCGAAAATGTCGTAGGATCGAAGAAAAGAGCCCGTCCGGAAAATTCGCTGGAGGAACGTCTTGCTTCTTTGGAGCAGCGAATACAACGAGATAGCTCAAGATTCGTGACGAATCCCTCCGTCAGCGCGCCAAATATCAATGATAGATTCGCTATTCAACAGTTGAGCCCAGAGCTCTCGAGGTCTTCCTTGACGTCTAGAACCGCCCTGACACCTACGGTGTTGAGGTCAGTTGTCCCCCCAAGGGAAACGGGTACCCCCTCGGCGTCGAGCCTGAATGCTGCCTCAATGTTCGAACACCAGGACTGTGCGTCAGCAAGCGCCTCTTTTCCTGAGAATCCCACTCAGATTTTGTTCTCTCGGAGGGCGATCGACCATGTCGCATCAAGTGCTCAACGAGAACGAAGTTTTGTGTGTATAGACCAGGGCGTCGAACTTGGTCACGAGAACTGTCAGACCAAAGTAAGTTCCTTTACCATCATAATAGTGCCGTATTAGACTGCTAATGCGGCCCCCAGCAGAACGACCAGAACGAGCATCATGGTATGAAGTTCCCGAGTGACCATTTACATATCCCATTCATTGATGACATTCTAGGGAGAGCTTCCTTCCTCTCCATATGCTCACCAGCAGGTGTTGAATGGGTCTGTGGCCAACTGGGAAATTCCAATTTCCGTCACAGCGCTGCTCGGCTGGCCTTATTTGTGACTCGGCGTTTGAAAATGACCAAACCACTTGGAGTCGAGCGAATGCCTGATCCAGACTATCAGACGGCCTTGAAGTGGACGGCAGGTCAGTGTGTCGTTCTCAATTCCATTAATGCGCCATCAAAAGCTCACGCAAATTCAGCATTCTTCGACGAAAGCTTCGAACATTCTCTGGGATTGGTACCCCGACGAGCTTTCGAGGCGCGCCTTCATCAGCATTACAGACACCAACTAACCCAAAACGATCTGACTTGGTATGCGCTTCGGAACACGGTCTTTGCGGTAGGCAGCAGATTGGTTGCATTGCCAGCAGGACAGCCATCTACTTTTGCGGCCTCTGAAAAACTATCGTGGCTTTACTTTGAGAATGCCCTCTCAGCACACACGAATCTAGTGTACATGCCCTCTGATATCAGCGTTGTTGAGACACTTGTGCTAATGGTTGAGTCAATACATTGTCATTGTCCTCTCTCCTTTGCTAACTAATAAACAGGCTTATTTCTGCGAAGCTATTTCATGCCCTAATCTGGAATACATGCTGCTCGCCGTCGCTGTCGGCTTGGGCCAGTCTAAAGGGCTTCACCTGCATCCGCCAGCTCAGTGCAACCTGGTAGAGTCAGAAAAGGCCACCAGAATATGGCTATGGTGGATAATGTATATATACGATAAGCATCTTGCCAGCCGTTCAGGTCGACCTTCGGTAATGAAAGAAACATATCTCTGTCCTGGACGAGATAACAATGCTAAATCAACACTATAGATGATACGCGACGAAGACATCAGCCTTGCATTACCCACTGAGGTTCGTCCAGACACGCGCTCTGATCTCAAGTTTATGTTGAGCACCATCAAACACGCCCAGATATCCTCCTCCATTGAAAGATGTCTGTTCAGCACAGAATCAAAGAGCAAATCACTAGATGGGTTGAGGGATGCCGTCGTGCAGCTAGACAATGAGCTGCGCTCCTGGAATGCTGACCTAGGAGCTGAATACCGCATGCCTACGACGAATAAGCCCGAGCTAGCTCATGCTCGAATAAGCTTGATTCATATCCTATATTTGCATAATTGCTTTCATGGATCTCTATGTATTCTTCATACGGTTATGACTCAGCCTTGGAAAAATAGCCGATTTCAATACAGTCGAAATCCGGTGCACGCTGCGCAAGTTCAGGAAAGCTCACGAATTGTCGCCGAAGCTGCTCGGTCCATTATTTTGCAATCTCAGCAGTGTGAAATCAATGCAACTTCTCCTTCTTGGTGAGACATCTCGCAGCAACCTTCCGACTCTTGCAGTTTCTCTCTAACCGCTCTCTTTTCTCGCTCAGGCTTGTTTTCTACTACCCACTGCTCGGGGCCATACACCTTTTTGTTCATATTCTTCGCGCACCAACTAGCCCCTCTGCACTATCTGACATCGCTTTGATAGATGTCGCTGCTGGAAACTTTGCCCGACTGGAATACGCCACGTCTGGCAGGTTGGTCATCACTTTCGTCCGGGAGCTCGCTGTATTTGCCCGTCTTCTGGTCTCTCCACCTAGATATCGACAGCCCGGAGTATTCCTCGGCAGCTCTTTGGAAGAGCCCACGCAGCCCCTAGAGGGTGCAAATGACATGCCAATTGATGGGGTCAGCCTCTTTTCTACTCCCTGCACAATATTTACAATTAAGTGTTATTTTACGCTGCCGCCAGATGTTCTGAGCCTAGAAATACTTGCTAACTCTCTCAAAAGCTGGCAGAGTTCGATATCACCGATTTTGGTTGCTATGAATGGCCACTATTTTCTTCGCCGCTCCTATAATCCTTTAAAAGAAAGAAGAAGAAGAGGGGAAAAAAAGGACGAGTCAACCTCAAATTTACACCACCGGTCAAAGTGCAAGACCCTGAAGCATGAAGTTGGAAGAAATCATGTGTCACTGTCACACTTGTGACAAATTTGCGTAATTAAAGTGGGCCCAAGTACACGTTTTAATTGGCTGATGTACCCTACGATCCAATTAAATTTTTAGTAAACCTTCACGTGATAAACTAGGTATTTTAATCTACAAAATATACCAAAAGTGGTATAGATCCTAGGATATAATTGGTTCAAAATAAGTGGGCCTGTTACAAATACTTGAAATCTTGTCCTGACAAAACCGATCCCCTAATTTATTTACAACTCAGTCTACTCTTGTGTCTTTCAAAATCCTCACTGGTATGGTCAGCAAATGGGAATTTGCTTGTGCCTCCGCGGGCCGTAACCTCCGGCTGCCGCGGGAGAAAGACTCAGCCAACAAATCGGAGGCCCACACCATTCGGGTCTGTACCTCTGGCTGCCGCGGGAGAAAAGGTTTCCGCGAATTCCGCCAACAACCCAAGGCTAAGATTGAGTGAGTGACGCGGATGATTCAGGCTCATCGTTTAGGAAGGACAGTTTGCGTGATCTTTTCCCGACCGAATTCCGTCTGGATAATGGCTCACAGCTCCAGTCCGGACCAGCATGAGGACGGAGCATCTGCAAGACTGTGGCAAAATTAAGCACAGAATACTGCCCCTAGGTGGCTCGAATAGCTTTCATTATTTGCGATTAATGAAGTGAAAGTGTTGAATATCATATTTATTTGCCTTGATTGTCCGTGAGATCCCAAATTCGGCAATCATTTGCTAGAGAAATGTCGAACCCAAGCGCTTATAGAGCCAATAACCTGTTGTTTACCTGCCATATCTCACGTAGAGGGACGGATCTGGCTTCATTGTCTATTTCCATCGAGCTGATCAGCAATTATAACCCCCTGACTCGACCGAAAACGAGCCAGGGTTTCATTACTCTCTTTTAGTAAATATAATGCTAAACACCATCGACTTGGCTCAAGACACAAGCAAATCACACACACACACACATATATTCCTTTGGCCTTCTGGCCTATGACTGGCCTGAACTCCCTTCCATGTAAATTGACAGAAAGCCTATTTAAGCAGAGCGTCCTGGTTCGCCTGGTCGTATGAAATTCGTGAAGTAGTGTGATGACTATCTTAGTTGATATTGTAAGACGTGACAATGTTACGGCTATGTACATTATCGAGGTATTCCACTTCAGTACAGGGTGAATGAACCGATTACTTATTGTCACCCTTGCACACGCTTAGCCTAACGGGAACACCCACGCAACAAACATCTGGAACTCTAGAGCATTACGGTGAGACCCCGCGAGGTCCGATTTCGACTCTGACCTTCAAGTCTTCGGCGCTGACCCCATTTCGCAACTTGTGGATCAACTCATCTGGATCAAAGTTGGTGCCGATAGGATTCTCCCGGAACTTATTTGACATCATGAACTCGGTTGCTTCCTCTGCCGTATCGAAATTATCCACCTGGGTTTCGATTTTGTTGCCGTCCGGGTCGGCGTAGTATATGCTCGTAGTCGGACCGTGGTTGACGCACCAAACCGGCAATATGTCAAGGTCCTTGCGTTGTTGGTAGGCTAAAAGAAGATCGTCGAGGGTGTCAAATGCGAACGCCGTATGGTCCAAGCCTGCTGTTCCAGGTTTCTGAGAGGAAGTCCCTGGGATTCCTGCGATTGCAATGCGGTGATGCTCGTCATCATATGAGAGAAAAGACAGGAGTTCGTTCTCGAAGCTTGCAGTGGCTCCTAGAAACTTTTTGTAGAAGTCCACCATCGGGCGAAAATTGGAAGGAATAGTTCGAAGCACCACATGAGCAAGCTTACTTGGACTTTTCACAGTTAGACCCGTCATTGTTGAGAGTTAGTAAAGGGCCTGGAAATCGAAGAGTATGAAGACTGAGAATAACAGACTTTCATATATGCTTTGACCAGAGGATTCCAACAGACTTTGAAATTCACATGAAATGTCCCGTCGGGTCTGCGGGCCGAAATCTTGATTCCAGCAGCCTGGCCTCCGCGTTGGAGAAGGCAGGCTTTCCGGTCGATTCATCTGGAAGTGTCGGAGGTTCGGAGCTGTCGAGCCGCTCATACGGCGGGAGATATGTTGTTCATTTTGGCATTCCGCGTAAGACGAATGTGAGGTATCATGTCACGACAGGGTATGATCCCGAAGATTTCAACCCATCTGCCAAATGAACCGCACTATTTGAACTTTTATTGAATGTTTACAGAAGTGCAAACATTGTCTAGTTCTGTTCGTATTTATTTGGTGCGCATTTTTGTATAGGAAGACCCCAAAAAGGGCGTTATGGAACAGCCACCAGGTAATTCCATGGTATTATCCTCCTCAAACCTATACGCACCAGACCGACCATGGACGAAAACCTTTTTTTTTCTCAAATTGTCTTCATCTAGCTTAGATCGTTCCATGCCACCGTCCTGGTCTTTCCGGAGACACAAGGGTCGCGAGATTTGGTTAACCTAAAGGTTGTCATTGCCTCATTCTCACCGTTGGCGGTATTTTTAAAAGGAAACGTAGGGTTAGACTTGGGGAAAGGAGCAGTTTTCAGATTGTATCACATAATCAAATACGTTAGGAAGGCATAATTGATGAGTATTCATTTTCAAGTCCCCAAAGTTGACATGCAAATTTAGGTGAGCTGGAACGTATTATTAACGAAGATTGTTCCCATCTCTGAGATCTAACCGGCTGTTTTATAGTACAATACCAAAAAAAAAAAAAAAAAAAAAAAAAAAAAAAAAAAAAAAAAAAAAAAAAAAAAA
>CVMT01000002.1:4642661-4654900 GCA_000985935.1 Talaromyces islandicus | reverse complement strand
TTTTTTTTTTTTTTTTTTTTTTTTTTTTTTTTTCTTTTTCTCCGGACATACTTCAGAATCACGTAGAACCAAGATTTTGACCTTTGCCATATCTTTTGATCTCTGGTTTTTGCCAACTTTCTCAGGATTCGGTCCATTTCTCCTTATAGAATTTATTCTTTCCACCCCGAGCCCTCTTCACATACCGTGTAGTTATCTGAGAGCTCCATAGCAGAAAACAATCATTCTTATTTCAGGACTGGAAATTCATGTTTCATTCCTGAACCTTACAAGATTTGGGACAATACTGTCGACGTAAGCGCATAGTCCCTCTTCTCCACTTCAGCAGCCAAATACCGCTATGTAGTATCTTTCAGGATTGGATTATTCAGCGTCGTATTCGTATGGTAACCAAGGGATTTTTAACGCTTTAATCAACTGGCCTCGATTGGTTCACTCAGTACTAGGATTTACAGTATTTTACCGGCTTTGAAAACGGCACAATTTTCACTAGTTCAAAGATCAGTACCATAAATACACCAATCATAGGCCATTGAGTCCGCGTATTTCGGGTAGGGCTGACCAATTGGAGCCTTCTCGTTCACGTATATCTTTGCCGGTTGTATATAACTACGTAGCAGTGTCACAGGTCACTAGAATGGCATACTTGAAACAATATTGCGGTGGATCATCGACACAGCCCCTGGACTAGCAGAGAGACTTCCGAAAAATGTGGTTCACGCCTCTACTCCATTCAATGGCTGCCTGTTGGACCATCTTCCGGCTGTGGATACGTAGTAAATTAAATATACAGTTATATATATATACATTTCTTCAAAAAAGTTGATTCCTAATCTCAACATTTGATCACAAATTCTCTCTTTAAGTTCTCCGCCAAATTTTGGTCATACCGTGCACCAACTACCACACTCTTTTCTTTCCATTTCCCCTCCTCCGCGAAAAAAAAAAAAAAAAAAGCATTACAGCATTTTATTATATTTGGTTCATTTCTAAGACGCTACGTGAACATCTTTGGACATAATGGGGTCTTCAGGCTACTACCCTTATGAACCTAGTAAGGCAGGTGCTACAATTGCGATGTTGTTGTTTGGGACAAGTGCATTTGTTCACCTTTGGCAAATGATAAGGACAAGAACGCGGTTTTTTACAGCTTTTCTCATCGGTGCTTTCAGTGAGTACATGTACTCCCCCTTCACAGAAAAAGGTTCCCAAATAGAAAGCTACTAATAATTGACACTAGTGATGACGCTGGGTTACATCTTCCGTTTAATATCCGCACGAAGCCCGGATAGCCTCGTCTCCTATATCTGCCAGTCCATGTTTATTATCCTCCCACCGTCTCTTTATGCTGCGACAATCTACATGACTTATGGTCGCATCGTCAACTTTGTCGGTCAACCGCATCTATCCATCGTGGCACCCCACAAAGTGTCAAAAATATTCATATCGGGAGATTCTGCTGCTTTCCTCCTGCAGCTAGGTGGTGGCGGTATGCAAACCACCAATAGTATGCGTAACATTGGACAAAAAGTCCTAGTTATTGGACTGATCGTTCAGCTGATATTCTTCGGATTCTTCCTCTACGTCTCTGTTGCCTTCCAGCGTCGGTTACGCAAGGCTAATCTCAATATTATCGGTGGCCCATGGCGTCGTCTTCTGCATATTTTGTTCCTTGTGTCAGCACTGGTCATCGGACGATGTGTATTTCGGATCATTGAGTACGTTGGCGGAACAGATGGCTATGTGTACTCGCATGAGTTTTTCATGTACATTTTCGACACAGTTCCGATGTTCTTTGTACAGTCAATCTTCCACTTTGTCCACCCGGGCAAAATCCTTGTGGGTAAGGGCCCTGTCGTTGATAATTATGTGAACCTCCAAAATGTGTGATTGGAAAGTATGCCTGTTGAAGAGGTGACTTGTGTAGAGCTAAAACGAGATTCGGTTCAATCTAGCTAGGCCTCTAAGTGTTTACCAAAAGCCCGAAGAAATGACAAACAAGACTGTATGGTATGGTATTATAGCTAAGATGCAAATTGATGTGCACGCACGTGATGAGTGTTGGCCCATACATGACGACCATTTACATAGATGACCCGTTTCTGGTGGAAAGCTACATACCAGACAGTGATTTGTTCCATTAGATAAAGATATTTATATATACTAGTATATATTTGCTATTATGGCTACGAATACAAAGGTCGAAAACGGCACAGAGGCTCGCGCCAAGCATTGATAAACGAAGGGGTGTGGAAGCTGGCTGAGTCAGCATTTTACGCTTCATACATGGGTGAAAACTGCGAAAAACTGCAAAAATCTCAGTGGCAAACGGCGGGTTTTTAAGGATTTTTAACCCTTGCCTATACCAGAAGCCTCAAGGGGCCATACTCGCCCCTCTTCTATGGTCGAAGGAACCCCATTACATTTTCCGGATGCCGATGTTCAAAAAGCAAAGCTTTCCGATTTGATTTTAGCTGGAAAGGACAGAAGTATGACTCAAGCAAGGAAGGCGCACAAGAAATCAAGGAACGGTTGCATTGAGTGCAAACGTCGCCACGTCAAGGTATTGTACTCTATCATCATAAAAAAAAAACCATCACCGGACGACAAGACAACCTGTCTGGGTGAACAAACTGTTCCAGGCTGACCTGTGCAAAAGTGCGATGAGACACACCCAAAATGTGTTAATTGCCATGTTTCAAAGTGTCACTGTTCATATGAATATATGGTGTCGAGTGCGACAGGTTTAGTGTCGACTTCTAGACCCAAGTCAAAGCGCACTGCCAAGACCAATATAATATATATGGATTCTTCACATGTTGCTGATCCGGGTGTGACAGATGACAGTCCGCCGGTTAATAAACTGCATCTAGAATTATTCCATCATTTTGTTACCGATATCTTGACGTTTCTTGGCCTCGACAAGTTTTCACCTGAGGGCTCTGCTATCGACATGACGAAATACATATTGTCTGCGCCATTTCTTATGAACCAAATTCTTGCATTCGCTGCATTACATCTCAGCATCGTTCACCCGGCGAGACAGGAGTTCTACCGATATCATTCGTCCCAGCTTCAAACACACGCTCTGTCTGAATTTAATGGTGCCAAACTAGAAGTTTCCGCCGAAACCTGCGTCCCCATGTTTCTCTTTTCTTCATGTCTTGCAATGCATGTTCTCACGGAGAAGCTGTTGTCTCGCCCAGATAGCTTCCAAACGTTTCTCGACGACTTCATTCAGTCATTAAGGATGCATCGTGGCGTCCGGGCAGTTACCAGTCAATCGTGGCATCTGCTTTTGCAGTCACCGCTTAGACCTCTTCTTCAAAATGAAGAAATGATGTTAGACCAAAGTACCTCTGGCAATGAGTGTCTCGAGCTCCTAGCTCATGTGGATACTATGTTTGACCCAGCGATCAGCTCTATCTACCGACAGACGGTCGAGGACTTACAAAAAGCTTATAATGCGAGTCGCTCCCCTTTATCGAACTTCTCCAGAATTGGCCCCATAATTTCCTGGCCAGTCATTATTTCTCCAGATTACATAGAACTGCTTTCGGAGCGTCGACCGGAAGCTCTTGCTATTCTGTCCCACTTCGGAGCCCTTCTACACATGCACAATGAGATGTGGACTTTTGGCCATAGCGGTCTTTATCTCATTTCTTCTATCAGCCATTGCCTTGGGCCGGAGTGGAAGAGTTGGCTGCGGTGGCCGAATACGTTTATCCAAGATAAGTGATGTAAACACCCTAACAGTATAATATATTACAGTAACCTTTACTATAATATCAAGTAATAAAAATTAGATTTAATTTAATTTAGTATTTTTTATTCTTATAAAATTTTTTTGATCTAGATGTTTTTCAAGTGTTTCACTGAGCCACAGGTGTGGCTCAATTATGTGGCGCGCACATATCTGTTATATTGATAGTTATAAGACAAATGTTTTGATTAGGATCGGGTCAACCGATTTCTGTAGTTTCCACACAAGAACCTTTATATGCTATTATTATACAAAATACACAGCCTGCATTGGGCCGTTAACGTTCAGAGAACAACATACTATCGCCACATCTGGTCGTCGTACACTTTTTGAATGAGAGGCTTGTCCATAGCCTTTCTCTTCTTCGCCTCCGTCTTCCTCTGCCTGCGCGCGTGATTGTTCGTTTCAATATCAATCTGGTCTTTATCAAGTCCTAATCTGCGATATCGCTCCACGCAGAAATCCAAAACCTCCGTGACTTGCTTCCTAGTCTTAGGTAGCGACTTGTCCGTCAGGTTTTTGTACTGTTGAACAGCGGCCCGCGAGATGATTCGCACAGTGGCCAAGTTTGGAATCACGGCCTTGCGTTGCTTTTCGCGGAACCACACCAGGTCAATTTCGGGGTCGGTGTGTTCTGTGGTGGGGTCTGCGCTCTTTCGTAGGCGATAGAATCCTTCTTGTGTTAAAAGGGCTGCTTCGGGGCGCTCAATGTCGATGCACCATTTTTTCCAGAATTCCATCCCCGGATAGCTGCCACGGGTTTCGACTAGGCCATCCAGCAAGACGTGGAATGCGACAGAAGGAATGTAGGGTAATTTGTCACGATCGTGTTTATTTGTGTAGCGAGGCCTGGTATTGCGACATGCCTGTGTCACGGCTCCCCCGATCGAAGAGAGCACATGGTGCCATCGATATATGGCTCTATCATAGTGGGTCCTAAGGTGCCAATGGGATGTTTTCTTCGGGCTGTAGACTCCAGTGAGAAAACGTTCCAAGAGACTTTGTGCTCGAGCCAGTGATTCAATTGCGTCTTGTTCGGGAGAAACTTGGATCTTTTGCTCCAGCCTCATAATGACAGCCGCCAACGTCGCCAACGTACTTTCACCCCATGTCTTGAGCCTATGCTGGCATAGTAGATTCAAAACTGCTTCCACTTCATCCCATTGATGGAACACGATGCGGAAATTTGCCACGGCATTGAACGTGTTGCGCGAAATAGGCGAAGCAAGTCTTTCGATAGCAATTTCGCCAAGTTGCTGGTTTTGAGTGGCCATGGCAAAGCGAAGGATGGATGGGGTCAAGCTCTGATCCCCATATGCGTCAAGTGGAATAGGAGGTCCATCGGCATCCTGAGAAAAGAGCAACCATTCGCCAAAATCGAATGTCTTACTAATCGTAACCAAGTCCAGAAGATCTGCCAGAGTACCTTGAGAGATACTTGGAATCGAGGATTGGTCAATCTCGACAGGCGTTGCAGGTACTTGTGTCAACTCAGAAGCATCAATTTGGTTTTCAATGCCCGCATCTTTCTCGAAAAATCCCTGTATACTGTCCATTTTGATTGAATCAATGACTTGCTGGAGCCAGTTGAAAGTTTCAGTAGCACTTTCAATTTGACGATCGCTGGAGTATGCTCGCATCATTCTTTCTAACAAACCCGTGAGCATAGACGAAGTGTTGTATATCTCCGGTCTGCTCATTGCGGAAAGAGCTTCGTAATCCGTTGGAACCGAATCATCCCAGGGTGGCATAGCAGGGCGCAAAGATTTCAAAAGCAGCTCAAGTGACTTTGGCTCCGCACCTGAATCTAAGTGCTGTGATTCCATGACACCAGCTATCTGAAGGTACCTGGGTAATGAGGCGAAGGGCCATTTATCACCGGTGGACTTTGCAATGCCATTAATAGAAGCGAGAGCTTCAGCGCTGCTTGCAGTAAGGAATCCGTCTGATTCGACGTCCTTTTTGTCGAGTCTCACCGCATGATGTGCCAAAGCTGTGATAACCTCAGCGCTGATGACTCGCTTTCCCAAACCTCGGAAGGCTCCAGATTTGTGCTCCAACTCTCCGATAGTCCTTTGAATATCAGGATGTGGCCAAAAGTCCTCGGTGTCAATATACGTATCCTCGATAAGATCTGGATTCTCGAGAAGCGTGTTCCATGACACTGCCCTCCACCGAGAAACTGACTGCCTTGTCTGCATATTCTTCAGAATCCACAGGCCTTCCTTGATTTGTCCGTTCTCAATACACGACCAAAGAATGAACTCAAGCCATATTTCGTGACCTAAATGTCGAATGTCCATTTTGAAATGCCGATAGGGAAACTTATCTCCAGTAGCCGTTGCCTTTTCCAAAACCTCTGCTTCGTGAACCAGCCAAGCAGTGTCTGTCAAGACGTTCATTATATGCGTGTATAGAAGATGCATTCCTGGCGGGCGAAACAACAATAAATCACTAGCTAGATCTGAACGTTTATAGATCATGTCCGAGACATTCCCGGAATGATGGAGACGCCCGATCGTTTGATAGACATATGACATGGCCACGTCGGATTCCTGAGATGGCCGGTCAGCGGCCTCTAGGACAATGAAACCCAAACTTTGCCAGATTTCTCCCATGATGTACGACTTTGCCATTTCATCCCGCGGTTCACTTGTGAAATTCTCCATAGACACCGAAACAGGCAATTTCTCAAAACCCAAGGAAATAGCAGGTGAATGATTGGGAGTATGCGCATGTATGTCACTTGTGATCTCTTTAATATCTCCAGCATGCCACTTTAAATTTGACGGAAGGCCTTTCCTAGCAAGCGCGCCCTGTTCCAGTTTGTCCACTGCATCCAACATCTTGGTGACAAGTGCATGGACGGCAGTCCATCTCTGTAGCGTGAAGCCAAGGTATGAAAGAATATCTAAATCTTCTAGAAGGCGTGCATGGCGTAAAACAGACGCTATTTCCTTTCCTTCTTCATGGGACACGGTTCTCGAACCGCTAGATGGAGTTGGATGGAGGTCCTCGACATCTTTCGGAACGTTGACGCGCAGGTGTTGTGGCAAATACGGCTCTAAGAGTCGCACCCAGGCGGAAGCATCATCTCTCGCCTTAGGAACAAATCCCGAAAGCCTTGGATGAAAATAAAAATCGCGCTCGCTGGGTTCGATCGTCGTGGAAGGAGGAGGCTTGTTATGTGTCAACTGCCTGTTTTTAGCTGCAGTTCTGAGTTTCCGGGTCCATGCTGAACGACGCGGGCCAGCCGGTGCAGCTTTGATGGTCGGAGGGCGTGGGAAATATGCCAGTGAATTATTACAGCGAGTGACAAAAGACCTGCAGCCCAGCTGTAAAGGAAGGCCAGGACGGAGGCAAGTTCTCATGACACGGAATCGGCGTGGCGTGTAGGGGGGACTGGATGTAGTGTTGTAGCGCGGTTAACAAGCTCGAGAAGCCTCCAATGCATATCTAGCAGCTTGATCGACGCTTGTCATTCAGTACACCAACCAAGGAGTCGACTGAACTGTACTAGACCGCATTGGAGGTTGGTGATGGATTGGTTGTATGAGAATTTTATGGTTCTCGGAGCGCGAGTTTGAGTCCGGCGCTGCTAAAGTTTCGCAGCCCGGTTAGTCAGCCATCTGTCAATCTGTGAAATTTTTGCTACACGTATGCTCATCCAAGATAAAAAAAGACAAGAATATTTATGTGGTGGAGGAGGCTTCTTTATTTGAATTGATATCTGTTTTTGCGTTGGTATCATAAAATTTGTATCAAATTCGTGGCCTGCTAACCTTAGCTACATCGCTGTAGGTTCAAAACACCACAAGATAATAGTAGAACAAAAGATCGCTAATTATACCATTGTAAACACCAACACTCCTAGAAGCACCAAGGTATCTAAATACAGGAAGAAATCCCTCCGCCATGTCATCACTCATCCAAATAAAACGTAAGAAAATACATGAAAAAGTAAGGTATCAAGATAAAAAGGAAAATGGAACGGAAGCATTGCAATAATGGGAAACCAGTGATCCATCACGGGCGAGCCCAAGCAATGAACGGTGTACAGATTATATCTACCAGGCCTAGTAATTCGCTTCAGCCATTTCAACATCTTCGGTTGACGGTATTTCACCACCCAATTCCTGCTCAACTTCGTCTACTACGAAACTCTCGTAGTCTTCCAAGCCCTTTTGGACATGAACTTTAAAACGGATTATATCGTTCAACATGCTCTCCACTCCAGTATGAAGCTCTTCGCGAAGTTGGTTAGCGCGCAAGGTAAGTTGTTCGTATTCGACATCAGTGTTCATTTCCCTTTGTTCCATAATCTGGACGCTTTCGATCAGGGAGGCCCGCATCTTTGCCAATTCTTTCTCCATTTTCTCTATCTGAGCATCCGACTGGACCTTCTGCGTTGTTGTTATTTCCTTGGTGCGTTCAAACTCTTCTTCGGCTGCACGTCGTCTATGCTCGAGTGCTTCGATTTCGCTTCGCTTCTCATCCATGGCCTCCTTAATTTCATTGAGGAGATCGCGGTCAGAGATATCCTTTTCCGCGGCCTTCTTCCGTCGCTCATTGACCTCCTTTCGAAGTGACACGAGGTTCGCGCGTACAACACCTCTGAGGTCAAGCTTCAGCAGATTTACAGGCTGATACCCTGTATTTGCATCTGCCAGAAGACGGTATCCTTCAGGGGAGTTTCGACTTTGTGAGCCGCCAAGCTGTGAAGAAGAAAAGCTAGCCTCGTTCATATTGAGGCGAATTTCGTAATCTTCCCCTTTGGCATTGACGGCCGTAGATGGGATGAGACTTATTTGGTAGCCAAGGGTATTGTAGATTTTCACCACCTGCTCCAGATCTTCAAGTTTTTGGTTTGCTTCAGCCTCCTTCTCCATTAGACGACCATGAGTCTCATCGAGTCGTCCTGCAGTATCTTCAAGGCTGCGCTGTAGCCTTTCACGTTCAGTGTTCATCCGGTCAATATCCTGTATAGTGATGCCCTGGCTGTCAACGCTCGCCTGTAAACTAGAACGCTCTTCCTCTGCCGCCTGTAAGTCGCTTTCGGCCTTGTTATTTTCTTCTTCGAGAAACTGGATGCGGTTGTTGTACTTGTCGATCTTTCCTTGTACATTTGAGTTGTAATCTTCGAACTTGCGTTTGTCATCTTCAAGGATTCGGAATAGTTTGTCGAGTTTCGCCATGTCCGGAGCATTCTTTTCTAGTTCCTCCAGTTGATCCCGAAGAGCACGGTTTTCTGCCTCCAAGACTTGCATCTCCTGGACATATTTTTCATTTGAGCGCTCAAACTCAGCTGCCATTGCTTCGACATGAGGAACAAGGCGTTTTTCAGCGATTTCTTCATCCTCATCTTCACCCCCTTGTAGCCAATCGTGATAAGCCCCTGTTAGGAACCGAAAGATAATGCGGTCGCCGGAGACATCGACACCGGCTTCACCGCAGGCATCATCGTATTCACCAATAGCAAAACGATCCAACATCTGCGCGAGTTGCATCATCCAATGGAGCATTCCAAGAAAAGTGGACCAACTCTGGCCACCAACTGCGGCGATTTGAGACTTGGTGATGCTCCTCTCATAAGGGTAGCGCAGCTGTTTCAGAATCGGTGGTACCTCGGCTTCAATGCTTTTCTGAAATTTATAGCTTGGGTCGATGCGATGGTAAAGCCATTGAAAAATGTACGTAAAGTCTTTCTGGGTTGGCGATTTCATAGAATTTTGGCCCAAAGAATGCTTCATTTCCAACTCAAAGTTATTGTGAGTAAGGTATTCCAAGAGCTCCTGGCTTATTCGTGCCTGGAAGGCGCGATCTTTGAGGGGCCTTGGATCCTTCGGTACACCTGCTGGAACCGGTCCTTGGGTAAAGAAGGATTGATGCGCCATCGGACCTCCAGCCATCGAAGGACGGGAAAACACGCTGCTCCTGCGCTGCAGATTCTGTTGCGATGAAGAGTTCGTGGGAAATGAGCCAGGTACATAGCTTAGGCGGCCGGCATTTGCATTTTGAAAGAGATTGCTTGAGACAGATCGTCTGACGGATGAGAGGCCCGCATCGTGCCCAAAGTTACCGCCCCCGGACGACGAGCGCTGAAAGTTCGGTTGCTGTGGCCGGCCTAGAGAGTTGAGTAGGGACGTTGAGCGCGTGTGTTGTGAGGTATAAGGAGGGTTCTGATAGCCACCAATCGAGCTGGTACGCTTCAATGCAGATGATGGTTGAGGTAAGGAAGAAAAGTTCTGTACACTACCAAGCGTCTGGGCCGAAGACTAAGTCAGCCAAGGTTAACAGCAAATCCAAGAGTAGAGACAGTGGGAAGTCATGCGCTGTGTGAGGGAACCGCAAAAAAAAGGATATACCTACTTCGCGGGGCCGCTTGATGCTAAACAAACCCGTCTCTTGCGACATAGCGACAACTCCTAGCAGTAGACTGTAGGACTGCGCATTCAAGGAAAAAAGAAAGAAAATTGGGCGCAGGTATAGTCACAGCAAACGTATACAGCGCACACAAAAACGGGGGTTGTGAAGCACATGCGCAGCAGCACGAGGAGTTGGGAAAGACAATCGAGGCAAGCAGCCCAAATGTAAACAAAAGCGACGACGGTCTTGGCGGCAGCGGGCCTGTCGCCCAAAACAGCAGGCGGTCGGCGCCGCCTGCCTCTGCATCACGTGCGGTATGATAATTCCGGGGAAAACGTAATTAACGTTACCGTCGGTACCGTAGGCGTAACGAACCTCCAAGTTCCGAGGTCCAGGTCTGTCTCGGCTTCCTTCTGAGTGAGCGTGCTCCATGACCTTGCAAGCTCCTTCTCAGCGTTCACTTCTCTCCGGAAACACTATCACTTCTGCTGCAGGTCGCTGGACTGCGCACATCGAATGACCGAATAAAGTGGAAGCGTCCTTGGTTTCTCTTCGCACAGAGCGGAGTTGCCATCATCATGGCGCGCGAAGAGCTCATCTCCTCGGCTGTAAGTCCACACTACCTTTTGTTGCGCTTCAACAAGGCTGACTTGACGCACGCATAGGTGACATGTACGTGCTGGAATACACCATACAGAATATTCGCGATGGCTTGAAGCGGAATACTGACGCTGCTATAGTCCTTCAAGACCCCTCGGTCGCATCTTCACCACTAGAGAAGCGGGTTGCCTTTCTTCAGTCCAAGAACCTTACCCAAGAAGAAATTGATATCGCCATTGCGCGGGCAGGCGATGGAACCGTCCAAACTACTACGGCGACTACAGCTCCTGTAGGCTATAGTCAGCAACAGTCTCCCGTTTACAGATCGTCGGCCCCCCCACCAGGGTATGGTTATCCACCGTATGGGCAATGGCAGGCCCCTCCAGAGTACGTATCTGGAAACCTATGTGTGTACATTACAAAAAATAATTAAATATGAACAGGGTCCCCAGAAGAGATTGGCGAGATTGGTTTATCATGGCAACAGTGACCGGAGGAATCGGTTATGGGTTATATTTCCTCACCAAGGCAAGTTGGCTGGACGGTATCTGTTTGACAACTGACTAACTTATTGAATCTAGAGATACGTCGTTCCTCTTATTGCGCCTCCCACACCCCCACAACTGGAACAAGACAAGCAAAGCATTGACGAGCAATTCACCCGCGCCTTTGCTTTGATCGATCAGCTCTCGACAGACACGGCTGCTCTGAAGACCGCCGAAGAGGCACGAACAGAACGCTTGGATGCCGCGCTTCGTGAGGTCGAGACAGTAGTTTCCGAGTTGAAATCGTCAACGCGGCGTAGAGACGACGATACTCGTCGGATCAGCGATGAGGTTAAGAACCTCAAGGAGAGTATCCCCAAGGCTCTTGAAGGTGCCCGGGAAGGAAACGAGAACCGACTCAAGGAGCTTGGCACAGAACTACGCAGTTTGAAAACTCTGTTGAACAACAGACTCAGTACTGCTAGTCCCACCACTACTCCTGTGTCTGGACGTCCCGTAGGAACGCCTGAGCCCACGCCAGCACCAACTCCAGTACCGGCAACCACCGCGGATCCGGTGACGCAGTCTTCTACAGCGCCTCCTCCTTCTCTACCAACCACTCAAACCCCTTCTACTACTAGCACCAACAATCCTCTTTCCCAATTGGGTAGATCTGCTTCGATCCCGGCCTGGCAAATGGCTGCTGCGAACAAGTCAAAGAACGCATCTCAGTCATCAGCTTCTGGATCAGGCGAGGGGACACAGGCTTCCAGCTAGGCATGAGATTATACTATTCTAATCGTTCTCTGTACTTTATACTGATAATGTTACGGGCTTTCGTCAGCTTTTTCTTTTGCTCCTTGATTTCGTGGAGACTAAAAAGTATATCTCATATATCTATGTGAAAATTCCACGACTGTAAAATAAATAATTAATCAACAAATGTGTTATATACAACAATGCACCATTTGTTGATGTTTCAATGTCAAGGATTGTGACTCGCGTGAGCCAGGCTAAAGATATTA